>CM041542.1:1227500-1682500 GCA_023238725.1 Scortum barcoo
AGCTTTTTTATTCAAAATGTGAAGACATCCAGTGCTTACTGGCATTTTAACACAGCTCTTTTAGAAGACTGTTCTTTTAGAGAGGGTTTTAGGTTTTTTATGGCTTTCACACAGAGAGAAGAAGGCCAAGTTCACATCATTACAAAAGTGGTGGGACTATTGGAAAAACCATCACAAAGCAATTTTGTCAACAGTATAATCGCAATGTCACCAAGCAAATTACCAGATCCATTCAGGACTTGGAGATTGAGGTTCAGCACTTACTGAGCTGTACAGGAGATCAAGGGCATGTTGAAGCCCTTAAAAGTAAAAAGGCTGCTATAGCCAACCTGTTGGGCATCACAGCACAGGGAGCCTTAGGTTCGGTCACGCTTTTATGAATGCCTCCATGTTGGACTCCCCTTCCAAGTTTTTTTTCAGCCTGGAGAGAAGGAACGGCCAGAGGAAGGTCATCCACTGTCTGCGATCGGCCAATGGGTCTTCGCTCACTGAAACCACCGAGATCCGGAGGTATGCCACAGGATTTTATAGAGACCTTTTTAAAACAGGAATTAGTGGAGGATCCAGAGCTGGATTCAACTTTTCTGTCTGGCTTACCTCAAGTTGGGGACTCATCTGGTTCTATGTTGGCAGCCAACCTAACTCTGGATGAGCTACATGTGGCCCTCATGAGCCTGGCTAATGGAAAGGCTCCAGGCATCGATGGGATCCCGGTCGATTTTTATAAGGCCTTCTGGCTGGTGGTGGGTGAGGACATGCTGGAGGTCTTCCAAGAGAGTTTCCGGAGTGGTTTTTTGCCTCTGAGCTGTAGGAGGGCTGTAATCACTCTGCTCCCAAAGAAGGGAGACCTCCAGGACCTGAAGAACTGGAGACCGGTCTCTTTGCTTTGCTGGGGACTACAAGGTCCTGTCGAAGGCTCTAGCGTTGAGACTCAGAGAAGCGATGGCTGAGGTGGTTCATGTTGACCAGACTTACTGTGTGCCCGGCAGGTTAATTAGTGATAACATTCAACTTAATTCGGCATGGTTTTGGACGTCTCTGGCTCTTTGGGCATTGGGACTGGTCTTATTTCAATAGACCAGGAAAAGGCTTTTGATCCGGGTTGAACACCAGTACATGTGGAAGACGCTTGCTGCGTTTGGGTTCAGCCCAGGTTTCATTGCTAGGATCCAGGTTTTGTACCGTGACATTGTTGCGAGTATACTGAAAATTAATGGTGGTCTGGCTGCGCCTTTTACTTGTTCAAAGAGGAGTGCGGCAGGGATGCTCATTGTCGGGCATGCTGTATTCTTTAGCCATTGAGCCCCTGCTGCATAAGCTTAAGAAAGGAACTGGTTAGGTGTGTGTTTTCCTGGGTGTCCTGCAGCTGTGAAACTGTCAGCCTATGCTGATGATGTTTTGGTGGTTTTAAATACGCAGACGGACATAAAGGTTCTGGAGGAAAATGTAGAGCTATTCAATAGATTATCATCATCCAAGGTCAACTGGAACAAGAGTGAAGCGTTTGTAACCAAGAAAGACTCTCTGAATGGGCTGGTTTTACCTGGAGGGCTGAGTTGGAAGATGGGGGGGTTGAAGTACCTCGGGGTGTTCTTTAGGCGATGAACAGTGTTTAAAGAAAAACTGGGAGGGGGTTTTAGAGTCCATTGAGGGCAGACTGAGGAGGTGGAGGTGGTTGGTGCCATGCATGTCTTTTAGAGGTAGGACCCTTGTTATTAATAATCTAGCGTCCTCCTCTTTATGGCACAGGCTGGCGGTTGGTGGACCCCCCTCTAATCTGCTCTCACGGGTCCAGGCTATTTTAGTGAACTTTTTTTGGGACAGACTCCACTGGCTCCCACAGGCGGTGCTGTTTCTCCCTAAAGGAGGAGGGAGGACAGGGGCTGGTTCATCTGGCCAGCAGAGGTGCGGCTTTCCGGCTGCAGTTTATCCAGAGGCTCCTGTACGGACCACAGGACCTGGTGTGGAGACCTCTGGCCCAGCTGACCCTGCAAGGAGTGTTGGAGGCCTAGGATTACAGCAATCTGTGTTCTTAATGGATTTTAAAACGGTGAATTTATTCTCCCTTCCTGTGTTTTACCGTGGATTGTTCAGCGTGTGGAAGCTGCTGTGGAGACAGAGGGTTCGGCATGAATCCTTGTTTTGGCTGCTGCAGGAACCAATGGCTCACGGAGGCCTCATGAGTGCCCCCTCCTGGGTAGGGGCAGCAGTCGCGAAGGACCTTAGGACTGCAGGGATTTCTACTCTTGGGGCCTTGATGGAGTACGCTGGGCCGGACCTACAGGAGACAGCGAGGTTGGCAGCTGGTCTGGGGTGGAGATCGCAGAGGAGCGTCGGTCGACTGCTGGATCACTGGAGAGCCTGTCTGACGGGACAGGAGCGTCGCATGCTGGGAGAGTACAGCCGTGATCAAACTGCCCCCTGTTCTGACGACCCTTTCCCCTCCCTCATCATCATCATGCTGCCCCAGCTCAAACCAACAGGGTGAGGTGAATCTGAAGGAGGCCAAGGGCAAAGTACTGTCTGTTCTGATGGTGAGGTGTCTGAACAGACAGAAGCTGCAGCACAGGTCCCTACTACCTTGGAGAGCTCACCTGTCCCTGGGTGAAGGAGGTCCGGCCTGAATGGAGGAGTCTCTTACAAACCTCCGCTCTCTAAGAGGGTGGCAGGACCTCCAGTGGAGACTCCTGCATGGGATTTTAGCAGTGAACGCTTTTATATCTGTCCTGAACTCCTGCTGTTCCAAACACCTGTCCTTTTTGTGAGGCAGTAGAAACTGTTTTTCACTGTTTCACAGAGTGTCCTCGTCTTATTCCTCTCTTTCTGCATGTTGGACTGTTTGTTCAGGAAGGCAGGAGAGGTTTTTTCTCTCAGAACCTTCATTCTTGGTTTTAAGGTACAACAAGACTCAAAAAGACAAATGCCAGATGATGAACTTTATTCTGGGTCAATCAAAGATGGCGGTGTACGTGAGCAGGAAGAAGGAAGGTGGAGGACGGTGTGGACTCTGACATCGTTCTGCTGCTGAGCAGAATGATTAAAGCGAGGGTTCTGATTGACTTTTAATTATTACAGAGAAATGAAAGATGTAGAGCGTTTCACACTGACATGGACTCACGGTGGTGTGCTGTGCTCCGTCCAGGAGAACGAACTTTTGTTCTCAGATCAGCTGGTCTGATCTGGTAGCTGTGTTTATTCCACTATTACTGAATGTGAACTGATATAATTTACACTGACTTAATAAAGTTGTGTTGAAAAATCAAAATCAAATCTCTCTCTCTCTCACACACACACACACACACACACACACACACACACACTCTCTCTCTCTCACTCTCTCTCTCTCACACACACACACACACACACACACACAGAGAGATAATTGGGTTTCCTGGCCGGCTCTTCGTTCTCGGGCTCAGTCTGGAGAGTTAATCTATCACAGTGAGAAGTTCGGTGAGACTAAGGGAGGCTAATGTGTCGGGCTGTGCTGTAATGGCAGACAGGCGGTGTAACATTGTCGGTACTCCATGAACCAGAAACCTTCACCTTTTCTGAGGGAGGGCACACCTGAATAAAAATAAAAGGATATTTTTTACTGACACAGTGTTTTTGCCAAATGATTTTAAATGGTAGCTTAAAAAAAACTATAATTTTTAACTTGGTTTAGTTCATAACTTAAATGTTAAACACTGACCTGAAGTGTGCTCTTACTTCAAGCCTGTTTCTTTCTGTTTTACGATGCAGTGATTGTGTGTTGGGCTCTGAGCTGGGGTGACCTACACTTCGTCCTGTCCCTGAACGCCTCGTCTGCAGACACAGTAGAAACGTGTTGTGTTCACTGCTCAGCTTACATGGCCATTGAGCAACAGTTTATCCGAGCAGCCGTTGATTTCAACGGCTTAAATCACGGTGGCCGACAGATTTGTGCTTAATGAGTCCTAAAAGTTAGGACAGGCCTTAGTTAAGGTGCAGATAACTTAACTGCATTTCTTTCCCCTCATCTGTCTCTTATTTCAAGGTAAAATGGTGGAAAAATAGAAATGAAATAAAACATACAGCTGAACTGTGTGGAGGCTCTAATAACTGATTATAAATAAAAGGTTTATGAGTTTGAATTAAAGTCAAACTAACATTAATAATTAACAGAAGTTCCTCTGTATTGTCTGTATTTAAACTAGTAGAGGAGGTTATTAATGAGGCAATGCTGGAAAAATAAATATTTTCTTCATGACAGATTTCCTTTCAGCCATTCAGAAGAGGATGAACTTCAGGCAGCTCCTCGTCATGTGGGAATATTTCTGTCGCAGTCGATCACGTGATGAACCTGATCATAATTGGCACAGCAGCATCACCTCGCTGACTAATTGAGAGGTAGATATTTTTATAGACAGGTCTGTAATTACTCTGCGCTCTGTGAGCGGCTGCAGCTGTTGTTTTTGGGGAAAAATCTGCCTCAGAAAAAGATGGACTGTTGATGTCCACAGACAACAACAGCCTGCCTCATTAGAAGTGCCTTTCTTTTTTCAAACCGGCTGTTAAAAGTTTCAGATTGGAGGCTTCCTGGTGGTTCGCTTAAATTTGGCGAGCAAACTCTAGGACCTCGTCTTCTCTGCCGCAGTGTCAAATAAAGGACAAACTGAAATAACCACCAAATAAGTGACTCCGGTGGCGTCTGAGAGGACGCAGAGGAGGCGAGTTTCAAATATACAACATACATTATATAAGTGCTGCTTCACGCTGCTGGCTGAACTCTGCAACATCAGTTTTGGTGAATAAGTCCGACTCCGAGCGCTCTGGGTGACTCAGCTGATTTCTGTTCCTGCCAGTTGCAAACTTACTTTGGCCAAACTCTCTCTGGAGCCTAAAATTAAGCGCCACAGGAAGGACTACATGCTGCTAAATGTGGAAAAGCCCATAAACCTTTGAAGCAATTAGACGTGTGGAAGTGCAGCTTAAATCAGGCTGCCAAAGAGGAACTTTTAGCTGGTGTCGCTTTTTCAGCAGAAAAACTGTGTCTGGTCGTGATAAACCTCCAAAAGGATTATCAGCAGGATCTGCAGTTCCTTTCGGATGATGAGCTTTACGGCTTTACTTTAACTTTACTCTCAGGGTGCCGTTTTTAGAATAAAAGCTGTAAAAGGCCAAAATATTCGACCTGCTGAGCCTCAGACAGCAGACAGACTCAGGATCAGGACTCAGGATAATGTTGGAACTGCTGTCAACTCGTGCATTCAGTGATGTATTATCGGCCTTTACCTTGACGTATGTAGATCTGTATGTAGAAACAGTACCTGTATGTGCAGCAGACAGTGTGAAGCTCTCAGGGGTTGTTCAGGTCCAGCAGTCAGCAGAAAGTGTCCAGATCAGCTCAGGTTCGAGTAAAGCTGCTGTAAAGGTCGTGAATAAAGCTACCGTTTTATGAAACGTCACCACGTCATCTTCTTTAAGCAGAGTTTGGACTGTAGAGGCTCGCTAGCAGCTAACTAACGAGGCTAAAGTCAACTGAATTAGAATAAAGAAACCAGACGTCTCCAAACTACAGTTCAGAGGACTGAAGCTGGAAAGGAAACAGAAAGAAAGAAAACAGTCCACCTTAAAAGTTTTAGGCAGCCTTTGAGAGAATTTAATTTGTTTTCTCCAATCGACATCAAGCTAACGTTAACTAGTCAAAAAGAAAATACAGCAAAACATCCATCATTTATAAGGAACAGTTAAAAATGAAGAAGTTTATGATAATGTAGTTAAATAATAATGTTGAAACCTTCAAACTAAACCACGACAGTGCATGTTGGAGCCCCGAATCATATTCAGCACCGTGCTAAACTTAGTTGTTTCTTACTCTTACTCCTCACTTACCTCTAATTTCTGCAGTTGTCTTTTTCATACCTCAGCTTATCTTCCCGTCATCTCTCCATCCCTGATTCGGCATCCTCTCCTCCCTCCCTCCCTCCCCAGGAGGCCAATAGTTCCTCTCTGGCTCCCTTTAATTGACAGCAGACCATTAAAAGGCCATCTGAGTCACATCTCACTGGACACGAGTGACATTAGACAGAAAAATGTCTTCTTTAAACCTCCAAGCTCCAAACTCCATCACTGACCAGGAGACAGGGTGAGAGACAGACAGAAAGACAGAAAGAGAGAGAGACACTAATATCCAGCAGAGCTTCAGTATCAGTGTGGATCCTGAAACCGTCTGGATGTTGGTGAAGGCACCGAAATTCAGAAACAGAAACGCCTCAGTGGAAGTTTAAATTGGATATAGATTGTCTCAACAAACTGCGATTTATGAAGTCTGTAGAGGACTGTAAGAGCCTGGCTGTCATTGTTTTATTTGATCATTCAGTCCATTAATGATCAATCAGGACCAAACTTCTCTTCTTTTGATCTATTGTTTGTCTCGTTGCCTGTAAAGTAGACTCTTGTTGTTCTCTGTGGAGGCAAAATATTGAAAATTAATGGTGCTGAACTCATAAATTTTGATGCTGTAAATTCAAAAAGGTGAATCAAGGTGAGGCCTTACTAATACAGAACAAGTTAATGGAAAAACATCGTTCCCTCATCATGTTTTAGCATCAGACTGCGTTCCAGTTCATCTGAACCGTCTCCATATTTGTCCTTACTTGATTTTTCTGAAAACCATCCCAGCAGAGAGCAGGGCTGAGAGTCGAACTGAATAACTGTAAAAGGTTAAATCATGTCTGATCTACAGAGGAACCATGACAGGTTCAAGAGTCTGGATGTTTCTAATCCAGACTGATGGTAACGGTCACTGTCCAGGTTATTACTGTGACCTTTGACCTTAAAACACTGATGAACTCTGTGCAGGTTTTAAAGGTAAATCGTTAAAAAGGAGTCTGTTGGGTAAAGAAACATGAGCAGGAACAAACCTCCAGCATAAAAAACTTAAAATTATGACCTAGATTATCTCTTCCTGCTTTGACTTTGACCTGTTGTGCTTCCTGTTGCACAACAGGATCCTTTCTAGTGAGGGATTATTATCTTACTTATAACCTTTTAGGCATGCACACTTTTATTTTTACATCCAAATAAAGTGAAAAGATCTCTTAAGTGGCAGTATTTATATATAAAAAACACATAATAATGAAGACTAAAACAAGTAAAATAAGACCCCGGTTGCAGTAAACTGTCCACCTGTAAAGCCTCCATCTTCTGGACAGGTTAAGTGACTGTGGCCAGTTTTATTCTCCGTACATCTGCTGGTGTCAGAAAGGATGTAGGCAGAACAGGAAGTCCTGGAGAGTTACAGCACTGAAGAGGCAGCAGAGAGATAAAACCCATCTGAATGCAGAGCACATCCGATTGTAGAGGAGGAGGAGAGCTTGTGTTATTCGATGTCATTAAAGCTCTGACAGAAGTGAGAGAAACTGCAGAGGAGGAGGAGGAAGGCGTCCAGAGATGGTGGGCGAGAGCGGCGGTATTTTTCTCTCCCTGCCGTGATTTGAACATGAATAGCTGTGAAGGTGAGAGACGGAGGTCTGTGTGGAATAAAACCGGTTTAGCTGATGTTGTTGTCGAGGCTGGGCGACCCCCGAGGAACCGAGCAGAAATACTAACAGAACTGAAACAAACACGATGACGGGCCAGTCTGCCTCAATGTGGGCGATTATTAACCCTCTGAACCTTTGTTTTAACCCCCACATGTCTCCTTCAAATCAACCTAAACTCTCATTTTCATGACCACAGAACTTCAGTCTTAATTCAGGCTCAGATCATAAAGTCTCCAAAGAGACTTTCAGGGACTCATATAGATAAAGTTTAACAAAGATTTGATAATTCTGGCTTTTAGTATGTTACATACAGGAAACGAGATATATTCACATCTTTCACTCAAAAGAGGTTCCGACTGTAAGAGATGGTTTTCATTATTCATGAATCTGCAGATTATTTTCTTCATTTGTCCTTAAATAATTTTGTCTATAAAACGTCAAATTATAATCAACCACTGTCCAAAACTAAAAGATATTCAGTTTACAATCAGATAAAACAAAAATTCAATGAATGCTCCTGTTGGAGAAGCCTAACCAGGATTTATTTGACATTTGTGGTTGAAAAATATCAGTCGATTATCAATACAGTTGGTGATAAATTTTCTGTTGGTGGAAGACAAGTTTGACATTTTGGAAAACACACTGATGAGAAGATGAACATGCACTCTGAATGTGGAGCTGATAATGAGCACTTTGATGTGAACCATCTGAATGCTGAGGATGATGGGAGTCTGTAGTCCTGAAGATATCTGGTAATGAGTATTGGACACATTAACCTGCTGATGAAAAGTCTGCAGGATTCATCCTCTGAGGAACATGAAGGTCTAAAGTTAAGTTCACGACAGTCCATCAGCAGCGAGGTCCTCAAAGTAAAGGAGCTAAAAATCTAAATAAACTGCGACTGTGGACTGATGGTTGATACCAGGCCGGAGAAGCAATGTGAGTGTTTTTTAGTAAAGATATAACTGCAGTAACACATCATTAATGTTTTATTAATAAGAGACTGGAAGATCAAGAGCTCCACTTTCTGTCAACAGCAGCGAAACAAAGCAGAGTTTTTTTTAGAGCTGCTGGACACCAAAACAACACGAACACTTTTCATGACTGAACCTTCAGCAAACAGCAGAAGAAAACAAGTGTGTTTCTGTATTTTTTCCCTTCTCCCTTGAAGCAGAGCACCACTTGTCATCTAACCGATTCTTTTTGTCG
Source organism: Scortum barcoo (assembly GCA_023238725.1). NCBI lineage: Eukaryota > Metazoa > Chordata > Actinopteri > Centrarchiformes > Terapontidae > Scortum > Scortum barcoo. The sequence continues at coordinate 1,236,218 of CM041542.1, forward strand.
TCTTTTGTTTCTCCTTTTTTTTTTATCCGGTGTTCACAGTTTCGCCTCCCTCCATACAACTTCCCATCAATAGTGCTGAGATTGATTCAACGGAGAAGAATGCGACAAAGCGGCGAGCATCTTTTCGCCATCTTTTCGCCAATAGTGCTGTGATTTTAGCTCTTTGCATCCCTCCTCTAAGAGATACTGCACAGCTCGTTTGGGCCATAAAAGCCATTTTAAAACCCCATTCACACCATCGGCCGAGTGAAGTGTGTGAAGATCGCCCTCGACACAAAATACTACAGGTTTTTGATTTTACTGCATTCGATACTTTACAAATCGCCCTCATTTCAGCTTCACGCCTCCTCTCGGGTGTTGGCGGCTCTTGAGAGCTGAGGTGTCGTCCTCCTGTAGCCCCGACCATTTACCTGCTGAAATCGACTGCCAGGACGAGCGGGGAAGACGAGGCTGGAGATCGGAGGTCAAACAGACAACAAGCTCAGAGAGACAAAGTGAGGTTATACATTAAAAATGAATATGTGAAACAGGAAATCAAAGTCTTGTTGTCTCCTGCCTGATACACACAAGATTCATTGTTTGAGTCGAGGACCATCTGTGGAGGAACAAGCTCACTCTGCAGTGTGTTAATTCATCAAATGATTTATTCTCACACTCAATTTTAGTGTTTGCATATTTATGGAAATGTGGTTCTTCTGCAGCATCACTTGGTTCAGGAATTCTCTAAGAACTATTTTCGATATCTTGATCTTCTTTTGCCCTGTCGCAAAGTTTTTTTTTACATTGACGGCAGGTTTTGGTTTCTGTTTGACAAAAACATTTTATTTGGATCTGATGGACAGTTTGTCTTTGAGATTCTGATCCAGCTGAGTTTTAAGGTATTTCTCAGAAACTATCCGTCTTTTTAGGGGTTCGACTGGTGATGAAATCCACTATCCACTCTGCTAAAAGATGGAAGAAAATGGTGAGAAATGCTCATGATAATTTCCTCTCAACTCAAGGTGATTGAAATCGTTGTTTGTCCGTCGGTCCACTTTCACACTTGACAAACAAAAACATCTCTCATCCTTCAGAAGCTGCAAACACAGAGTACTCTTATGTTAGCTAAAAAAATTGCTGAAATAAATGTATCAATGATCAAAATAGTGGATTAATTGACTAATTGCTGAGTTGCAGCTGTAGTATTTTTAGCTGTGTGTGCTGTAGGAATGGCAGCATGTTGAATGAATGGACTCCCAAAGGATGAATCTTTCCATCTCTGGTGACTTTTCTTCTAGCAACACCAGCAGGTTGACATTTGTGTTTCACTTTGCACCATTTGTTTATTAGTTTTATGTCAAAATACCCAAACCGCAGGTAACTACTTTAAACACGACTGTTAAACATGAACATGTCAGCTCTGTCTTTGTGGCTGTAGGCTGGCAGACATGTTGGTTTCTGTGTCAAATACAACATTTTCTCCACCTGCTGAAACATTTAGACTTGCTGAGAGGAATATCAGTGAAATTTGCTATAATTTCTTTTTCCACTGAGCTGCTTGGCTGTAACGCCGAACAGATTTTGGATGGTTTATGTTTCTCTGTTCTCTGGGTATTTTTCAGGACTCACCACTGTGGTACTTTCTGAGACATGAGGTCAGTCTGAAGCATCATTTCCAATAGTGCAAACTGTTTATCATCACAAACAAGTTTTCACAGTCTGCTTGTGGCGTGAAAGGAAATATTTCATCACCTTTAATGTGTCAGTGTGACCATGTCAGCCGCTGTCGATAAGCAACAACGAGCCATGACAACCAGCTGCTTTCATCACTCAGAGAGAGCGAGAGTCGTGTCCGATTCTGCTGAGATGATGTAAACATGCACAACAGGGCCGTCAGACTGACTCCGACACCGCCGCTCCGCTCAAAATTCACACTAAATGACAGTTACACCACCTCCAGCACCGCCACGAACCATCAGTTGTGTGTTACACACCTTACAGATTATCAGACAGTCAAGTATGACTTGTTCTGACTCTTTGGACGCACCAAGATCAGTTTAAAAATAGTTATAGAAATCCGATTTAGTGACTTGTCAAAGTTGTGATGCAATTAAAAGGCACAAAAGCAAAAGGAAAACTAACTTGAATGTTCATCTGCCTCCATAACAGCAGACAGGAAAGCTTTTTTTACTACCGATGCCGAAGCTTCACAGGAAATGATTTGCTGTGAATCAGCTGAACATGCTGCACAGGAAGTACGCTCTATTATTGATCCTGTTTGATTTTCAAATACAGTAGCATTTAGGTGTGAGGTGTGACACACCTGCATAGAGAGGAAATATGTTTTTCTTTTTTTTTTTATCAGGCTCATTTAGCTGCCAAATTACAAGCCAAACAGAAGTCACATGACTCTGTAGCAGCTTGTTTATTGGACACTGTTTTGGTAACTTCCTGCCAGGAGCAAGTGTTTGGCTGCAGAGGCGCGTCAGAGTCCAGAAATGAACAGAAGCAACGTCCTAGATTTTATTTAGCTCAGCTTTTAAAACGTCAGACATAAACATCTTTCTACCCACAACCCCTTGTGTTTGAGGTTGATTATGTCCTCACACCTAACAAACTGCTTCGTGTTGTTTTTAGAGTTCAGTGTGTTCCCGACATCCTTTCCTTCCTTTTGATTTTTATCTTTGCGTCTTTTATCACACAGCTTCTTTCAGACGTGGTCTCACCTGGACACTCTGCAGAGGTCATATAAGCAGGAAGTAGCTCGAACACTTTGATGTGACACCGTGCTGATGACAGTCATTCGGCACCACCACTGTACCGCTGAAAGCGAGTCTGTGAAAGCACCATAATCCAGGCTGAGAGGAGGCGCCGTGGTGTCAGTGGGGCTGTTACAGCGCCGCTCCCCAGTGTTTTCCATTTCAGTGGCTGGCAGACATTCACACTGTTCACTGTCGGGTCCTCGGTGGACCAAAAAAACATCGAGCCAGACGGCTGCAGCCTCCTGGGTGGGTGTTCAGGGGGGGCGCTCTGGAGAAACAACACAGAGGTTAAAAGTTTGGTTTAGCTTTGATTTCTGAAAGCTAAAAGTTGAAGGACTTGTCTCAAAGCTTGTAAAGAACCTGAGAGTAAACTGAGAGTCAGGCGTCCACCTCACAGGTTTATTTACACGCTGTATTTCCACGTAGGAATGAAAAGAATGAACTCACCAATGTTGACGTCTGTCTTGTAGAGATCTCAGCTGGATTCACAGTGGACGGCCTCTGTGAGTCCAAACATCCAACCATCCTGTGTCTCCTCATCGAGTGTCATGATGAGTCTTCGAGCTGTTCTCACTTCCACCAAAAGAGACTTTTCTCCTCTAAACTTCTAAACGTTTGAGGCTCAAAGAGGTGAAATGATTTAATATGTCACAGCGATGCAATGATCACAGAAAAGTTTTCTCCTGTTATTCATCTCATGACCCGTTTAGGATTATCTGGTGACAGTTTGGGTGGTGTTAACAGCAGGAACAGCGAAAGTATCATCAGTCCAGCCGCTCTGATATATTCAGAAAAGTTCCTTCATGTCCTCAGTTCATCGGTCACTCGACTCGGGGCCCTCAGCCCACCCAGCAAACTGTCTAATCGCTCCGTCCCTCCAGTTTTCAGCTGTATCGGGCCCCTCGCCGGCCACCGAGCCAGCAAACAAGCCAGCTAATTAGCAAGCAGTATGGCGGCGGCCCGGCTCACCGGCCCGTCCTCCAGCCAGCTTGCAGGCGGCGAGCTAATCAGCCGCCCCAGCCAGCCAGCCAGTTAATGTAAAGCAGTGTTGTCCCTGTCGATACGAGAGCCCCAGCTCCCCCCTGAGGCCTGAATTATGGGCTGCTGGAGGTTAACAAGAAACAACCGAGCAAACATCCCCTCCTCCCTCCTCTGTCCGCCTCCCATCCACCTCCTCACTTCATTACCTGCCTAGTCTTCCTTACTCTATCTCTCCTCTGTCTCCTCCAGCTTCTAATTTATGAACACCGAGCCTCTCCTCCTCCCTGCTCCCTAAGCGTTGGCTCCTCTCTGATAAAACATGGCCTCTGGCTCCTCTGCATGTTCCTGGTGAAATAAATTGACTCGGCTGCCGCCCTCTGCTCCATTTTCCCCACTCCGATCCCTCGAACTCTTCCCAGTTTATCATCCTGTCCACGGATGGAAACTCACAAAGCACTTTCACCCCAAGAGCTGCTCTTAATATCAGCCGCCGTTCAGGGGGACAGTAACCCCGAGCTGTGGGGTCACGAGTTCGACCGCTGTAACGTGTACCTGTTCAATCACCTTAAACCCGCCTGGCTTTGATTAAGAGCAGAGTGAGGTGCTGCTCTGTGTGGAAATCTGCTGCACAAATACAGTGTAATCAGTGTACAGCTGTATTTCAGCATGATATCGATCATTAAAATCAATCAAAATCAGCTCATAAGCCCCGCCCCCTCCATGTTAGCAGATGGTACAAACAAAAAAAAACTAAACAAACATCAAATAAATGTTTCCCAAAGATGGTTCATTTTATGTAGTTCTCATCACACTGATGTTTGTTCATTTTTCTGATCAGTTTGATTTTAATTAGTTATTTGATGCTAGGAAGAGGGCGTGGCCTCATGATTGACAGCTGTCAGTCACAGTGAAGTGGTCGTGGAGGCGCCTGCAGACGTCTTTTCAGGAACTGTGAGTAGAGTAGAAAACATGGAGAAGAGACGTAACTTTAACTTTAGCAGGTGATCGTTAGCTAACAGTAACTAATTATTGATTACTGATGATCGAGATGTGTGGGTGTGTGGGCGGGACCTCGATACAGAGGCTCCTCCCCCATCACTACTGCACAGACTCTGGCTCCAAATGACGTCACAGAACAAGATGGCGGCGCCCATATCAGAGATATTTTGGCTTCAGGAAGTGGAGACGTCGTCAGTCTTTATAAACAACAAACCTGCAGTAGTTTCCTTGTTACTGATCTTTATTTCTAAGATGGAAAGTTCAGTAAGAGTGTTTTTCTCCTGCAGAGATGTGTTAAAGATTCACCGCTGCAGTCCTCACAAACACTGTAACACTAATGTGTGTATGTATGTGAGAGTGTGTGTGTGTGTGTGTGAGAGCTCACAGTCACCCATCTTTATTTGAGGGTGTATCCTTCATTACTCTGTCTCATCAGGCAGGTAAGGAGCCACAGCGAGTGTGTGTGTGTGTGTGTGTGTGATAAGATTGATGAGAGCTCATCAGGGCCTGGCAATCACTAAACTTTCTTTTCATTTCTCGCCGTCTTTGACTCACTCCATCTATCATTCTGTCTCTCTGCTCTATTTTTAAACATGCAGATTATCAGCAGGTGAAACGTTTCTGCTCTGAACTTCTCAGGAACGCTGCTGAACTGTCGCCATAGTTAAGAAAGAAAACATCACAACAATTACATTTATCTAATAACTAATAATATCTAATAACTCATTTATGTATCTCCAAACAAGTGTTATCTGTAACATCTCTTCTTCCTCTGAGCCGTTAAAACTATTAAAACTCATGACCATGAACACACATACATACACCTGCTGCCACAAACACTCACTCAAACACCAAATGTGGATTCATCCGCCGCTGAAAAATAGTGCCCAACAAATGCACTGTTTCCTCTTGTTTGTTTGATAAAACCTGCTAACATGGAGGCTCCTGAGCTGTACTGCAGCCAGCCACCAGGGGGTGATCCAGATGTTTTGTTGTTGATCTTTATATAAAATCTGATATAAACACACACATCATCTGTGCTTTTCTACCTGTCTATAAAAACATGTCGGCCCTGAACAGAAAGTTAATCAGCTTGTTTAACATGCACACACACACACACACCTTCGATCACTGATAACATCCTTCTCTGCATTGATGGATGAGTATTTTTTAATGAGAAAGTGAACACACCATGAATCCCGTCTGACCAAAGAGGCTGCAGAGCTGCAGAAAACAAAATTGTTGAAAGTCATTTTATTTAAACTGCACTGCTTTGCTGTGAGCATGTGCAGGACAAACAGACGGAAAAAAGTGTCATTGTGAACTCAAACGACACAAACACACGCTAACACACACACTAACACACACACATTCATGCCAACGCCGTATCCTGCTTTGTCGGTCCATTAAAGCTCGCTCCCGGTGTGACGACACGGGAGGCGAGGCCATCCATTCTGCTCTCTCGGTGTTGGTGGAAATTAATGATGAGATACCGGCGCGACATGAGCCGTCGTTCTGCCGGGGGTTCGTGTATGAAGGATGGCGAGATCTTGGAGGAGGAAAAAGATTAAAAAATGCGACTCTTGGCAAGTTTATCAGCAGATTTCGACCCCCGTCTGGACGCGCCACTGCTCGGAAACGACCGCAGAAACAGATCCAGACTCTTTTCGGTCCATTAGGAAACTGAGTGATGTGTTGACTCTCGAAGCGTCACAGCTGAAGCCAAAACTTCCTGTTTGTGTGGTTCGATTGGAGTTCGTAGACACTAAAACACGACCTGCGTCCACTCAATCCTTCAGATCACACAGATCTGCAGGAACAAATGTTTTATGACTTTAGAGCTGCTGTTTTCTTTATATATTAATCTGAAGATTCATTGAAATGTCAGGAAATAGTGAAAAATGCTCATCGTAGTCCAAAAAGAAAAATCTATAAACGATCTGTTTGGTTTGAGTAACAGTAAAAATATTGTAAAATTTCAATTTAACAACTATATTAAACAGAGAAAAGGATCAAATCTGAACACTCACTGACAGCTGTGGTTGTTAATATCTTAAACTAATTTATTATTATCAATTTGGGGAGAATAATAAATTCAGTTAATTTATTCAATGATTAAGTCAGAGTTAACTGATTTGAAGTATTGACGTTGGTGTCAGGAGAGAAGTTGGATTGGTTTCTCTGCTTTTACCACAACACTGAAATGATTCATCAATTAGTCTAATTCTCAGGAAATTAATCTGCCACAATTTAGATAATTGATTAATCATTTATCAATCAAAAAAAGCCAATTATTGTCTGATCCAACAACAAAACATGAGCGTTCACAGATTTGAGAATTTGTTTTTTATGTTTTAAACAACCGTCATCCTGTTTTTCTGACATTTTATCGACTAATAAATTGTTAAAAAAGAAATAAATTGATTGATGATAGAAAATTATTATTGCAGATAACACAAATAATGACAAAATACTTTCCTTTAAATCGTTTGATGAATGTGAAAACTTCCCTCTGCTGACAAACTGAGTCTGTAAAATGAAACACTACAGTAAAATCAGTTTTTGTATTAAAGGGAAGCTTTAATATTCAGAGCCATTTATTCCCGTCCGGCCCCCCCAACAGCTCCCTGCAGACCATCTCACGCTTCATCTGTATTTATCTGATCGCCTGCACTCTGGAGGGTCTCCTGCCCAAAGTCCTCAAATGTCTTTTTCTGATTAGAGCTGCCCGACGAAGATAAGAATTCGGTATCCGTCACTGAGGAGGAAGAAAAGTTTTATAATACGTGATGCTGTAAAAGTTTACAGACACCGTGCTGCAGAGAGTCTCATCTCTAATTCAGAAATGTGTTCATGAGAAAACCTTTTTATCCAGTTTGGTGGATGAACGTTTGGCTGAAGGCTTCACAATGCTGCCCAGATGTTAACGCCAAGAAACGTCCTGAAAAGGCAAATAATAAAATCCAGTCAGATACAGACACCGGCACAGATTCATGGGAGGTCACAGGTGATGATTGGGGGGTTATTTTTGTTTGAGGCTATATAATAAATAAAAAAAATAAAATAAAAGGTGACACAAACAGTGTCCACATGAAGCATCGTTTTGCAGCTGGATGTTGAAATAAGCGACTTTATAAGCTGAAAGTATGTCAAAGTTGTGTTTACAGATTAATCTGCAGATAAAAGTCAGTTAATATTTTACTGTGCACTCCTGCTAAAGTAAAATATAATTAACTGGTATCAACATGTCAGGCAGGTCTCCCCGAATTTTTCTTTATCAGAATACGAATCAGCTTTATTGATCAGATATTTGAACACATACGAGGAATCGGACTGCGGTTTTTATGATGCTCTCAATGTACAGAAATATAAAATATAGAAAGAAATAACAATAACAGCAGTAACGTGTAGAAAGTGAGAAGATGTGCAACAGGTGGCTTTATGTACAATAATAATATAAAGTTTACAAGATGTTCCTTTATATGTAGGAAGTCATTTCAAATTAAAGCTCATAACTGATCTGCAGGTGGTCGTTCATTAACAAGTGTCACTCTGAGGTTGAAACTGCAGTTTGACGGGAAGAAAAAAAGACAAACAGATGGAGAGATGGAAACTGAAGGAAGGGAACTCTTCTCCTTTAATTATCTCTTCATGTACCACGTTCCTCTGGGCTTCGTTTCACCTCCTCACCTCCACGCCTCCCCTCCTAACAAACCGCACACATTCGGCCGCTCACTTTAATCAACAGAGGTGTAATTAACGCTTCTGCAGAGCAAACAAACCTAATCCATTGTTTATCCTCTTCCAGGAAGTCATGTTTATTAATGGGAGAGTAATACTGACGGCCGGCCTCTGCGGCGCTCTCCGTGTTTGTATTGATATCTCATTACTCGACTCCATCAAACAGAGCGGCTGATGATTAACGAGGCCCAAATATTCCAGATTTAAGGAGTTTAGTTTCTGTCCAATTATGAGTTCAGGACTTTTTTCAGACTCACAAACAGAAAAACTGTCAGAGGCAGTTTTATTGTTTTACCTGCTGCTGTGAGCAGTCATTGGTTATATGACCTCACTCCGCCTCATAAACCTGTTTTTGTGTTTGTGTGGAGGAGCCTGAGGGAGGTGCTGCTGTGAGCGTTTATTGATCAGATCTCTGTTTCCTGTCAGCTGATCACACAGTGATCCTACCAATCGGGGCATTTAGGAGAAAGAGTTCATTTTGATAAAACGTGATGATGTTTTGAGGGAATGCAATAACGTGGCAGTAAAGGAAACTTCATCTGCAATGCACCATTTAAATCCAGCGTGGTCTTCACGTAGAGGAACATCTGTGGTCAGAAAACTGTCACACATCTGCAGTTATTATTTTTTTTAAACCAGAAACACAGTGTCATCCCGTCTTAAACACATCAGCTGCAGTTAGCGTGCACAGATGATGATGGAAAGAGATCTCAGTGTTTTCTTTCTAGTGGTTTATAAAGATGGATGACTCGTCTCCTCTCATCCTCCTCCAACTGCACAAAAGTGAAGCTAAAATACAAACCTCTTAATCAAAGGGAGGAGCCTCTGTATCGAGGTCCCGCCCACACACCTCGATCAGAAATCAATAATTAGTAACTGTTAGATAACGATCACCTGCTAAAGTGCTAAATAAACCGACATTTTCTTCTTCTTCTAAATGAAATCATCACGTTCAACAGTCACTGTCCAGTAGTTATAGTTCAGTTCTTAGTGCAGCGTCAGACAGAAACCTCAGGAAACTCTCTGCTCTCTGCTCTTTCTGTACGTTTACTTTTTAAACATCGTGAATCTGAATGAGAACGAACAGCAGCAACATGATGTCGAATGTTTATATTGAAAGTAAATGATAAAAAAGACTTAAACCCTCTTTAAGAACCAGTAAAACTCTGCAATTGGATTTTGCTTCTTCCCGTCTTTGAGGCTGTAATATAATTGACTTGGTTACCGTGGTAACCCTGCGACCCCTGCCTCACAGCATCAGTCACGCTGCAGCACAAACTCCTTTTTAAAGTTGCTCCATATCTCTGTGAAGCCATTTGCAGCAGCGCCTTTTTTTCCCCTCCCTGCAGCATTTTCTCTGTTTTTCCAGGCGCCAAATTGTTTTTAAATGCACTGTCTCTCCCTTTTATTGCTTTTTTAATACTCTATTTGTGGGCCTGTATTCTATTTGTCATTTTGCCCTGATGAATCCCATTACCTTTGCGACTGCCAGCCTCTAATTTCCCTACGGGGATCACTCAGGTTTCATCTCATCTCGTCTGAAGAGTGATGCTGCCGCGGCCTCCACTGCTTTCTACGGCGATGGTGATCAAGACGCTTGTCCACTATTCAGTAATTGTGTAAAGTAGCAGATTTGTGATCTCAGGCGGATTAACCCTTTGAACTTCGGCTGGGTTTGCTCGTTTTTTACTCTTTCTATTAAACTGTTGGCAGTCACGTCGTTATTTTCAGATATAATGTCATCGATCGGTATGATTGTAAATGATCAGGGGCACTTTTTATGAAGTTTTACACAGTTTGAGATCAGGATCTGAATTGTGATGTTCTGAACCTTCATGTTCAGATTAAATGTAATAATGAGTTTCTGACCCCATTTTCATCAACATCCCGGCTCTCTGAAATATCCGACCAGGTTTCACCAACTATTACCTGTTTTCTAATCGCACTTTTAGATTGAGATTGAAGGTTTATTCAAAGCCTTTTAAACAACCTATTTACCCCTTTTTTAAATCTACTTTTTTTTTCCTTTCATAGCTATTGAAAGTGAGCCTGAGCACACACTGTGTAGATAACGTAATGCTTCAGAGTTAAGATAGAAATAAAAATAAAAGAGTTGTTTAATGCAGATTACCTCCGTTAGCTGCTCAGAGATATAATTTTTATTTCTGCTTAAAAAATTCAGCTTCATGTTTGTTCTGGATGAGACATATTTCCCAGAATCACGAGGCCAAAGTGACCTCGTCTCTGAACATTAATGTTGTTCGGCTGTAAAAACAGTGAGCGGTTATTTAGACGTTACTGACATAGTGAGAGACCTCCTCCTCCTCCTCTTCTCCTCCTCTTCTTCTTCATGCTGCTGGTTTGAATCCTCCTCCATGTTTCCTCCTCCCTTCATGGAGGAAATGAGAGCCTGTATCAGTGCTGCTGTGTTTAAACAGCCACTTTACGGGAGGAAAACACTGGGAAGCAATTATACAGAATAAACCAGACTGGCCGTGTAATAATTACTCCACATCCCAGGACATGAGACAGAGCAGCCATCCAGGTCTGAAGCAAATGAACTGGGAGATTCGAGCAGCTGAGCTGAATTTCAATCGTGCAATTTCCCACGACATTAAGGACCCAAACACATCAGCCACGGCGGCAGCAAGCGGTGATTAAATATTATCTATAAGATAGTGTTTCCCATCTCCGGACGGCACCACCTCCCCGACCCTTCTTGGTTTGCAGTCCAGCTGCTTAATGAGCGGCTGATTAATACCTGAGACTGAGGTGAAGGAAGTCAACTGCTGAGAAAAGCAAGCGGCATTCTGGGAAGCAGCTTTAACATCTGCTGGGCTCTCTGCAGCTTTAGCAGCACCACAGAAACCAAACGTTTATGAGTGCAGATGAAACTGAGCCAGACTGTGAACAACGAAAACAACAACAGATACTCTGCAGCATTTTCTTCTTTTTGCTCAGAACAACACGACGATCGTCTTTTTGAGGTTTATCGCATGATTAAAGAGAAAGAAATGAAGAAAGATTCTGCACAAATCATATTTCATCCTGCAGGATCTCTAAAGGGTCGGTTTTCTCTCTTTCTTCCATTTTATCTGTGATAGTTCAGGTTTTATTTTGTTTTCAGATATCTGTCTGTGTCTCCGTTCAGTCGAACTGAATTTCATTCACGTTGCTTGCAGATTTTGAAAATGACACGTTAATAATTCAGCGGTGTCTTTCCAGGAACTGTTACCTGGATAATCCTCAGACCTCACTTTAGACAGGTTAATTGGAACTACTTTCTGCAGAAATTAAAATGCATTTGTTTTTTCTCTCAGCATCTGTTGAAATTTTCAGAGAGTAATTTTTCACATCTCTTCATGAATGCAAACTTTAACTATTTCATTAGTTCCCTGCAGTCTTGTGAGCATATACGCAGGTTTTTGTGGGGTTTTTTTTTGTGTTTTCATGTGTGTGTGTGTGTGGAGCATCTCGACGCCTCGGGCAGCGTTGAGAAGATGATCAATGATTCACCACCTGCAATCAGTTTTAAAGGTGTCGACGCTTCAGAGGCAGCCGGCGTGTTGACTAATGATTCACACAGCTTCTTATCACTAATAATAATAATTATGCGCAGCAGATTTTTATTCCTTATATTCCTTTTATTCCATTTTTATTCCTCATACCTTTCAGAAATAATGAAACAGGGTGATGTTCGAGCTCTCTGCAGTGTTTTAACCACAAATGGATCATTTTATTTTGAAGGCAGTATGTTTAATCAGAGCTCTTTTGGCTTCGTCTGCAACATGAAACAAAACAAAATATTAAAAAAGAATTCTCATGGTTGTTTTTCTTTTTATCTCCATGGGAACCGCATCCTTTGATGAACACCGTGAGGAAAAAACGATTAAAGATTCACTGAATGAACTTAAAACAGATGGATGGCTAGATCGGCCATTTAAAATAGGCTTTATATAATATAATAAAATACTAATTTGTTAAATAATTTGATCAATTTAAGTTAATAATTCAACAACATTTTCATTATCAATTACATGGAGTAGTCGCTTGCAATGAAATTCTTGTATGTGTGCACAATCGTTCTTTAATGGATTATTTTATCACCGCTTTTGTCTGGAAACTCAGCGACGGCCTTCAGCTTCATTTATTCAGCATATGATTTTGATCACTTCCTAAATATCTCAGCATCATTATTGGATTATTTTTTACTTATTGATGAGCTGATTTTATTGGTTCCTCCTCGCTCGGAGCTTCAGGATGTTTCTGAATCACCCTCTTTGTGTCTCATGGCTTTAAACTCCACTGTCTGTTTTTCAGACTTGTAGGACGTCCCTCCCCTCCAGGAAACACATGTCTGTTGGATCCGACATTATATTTCCCTCGGTGGCGAGTCCAGTGCCTCGGTCTGGCGTTTCCTCCGGATGGGATCCCGCCTCCATTAGTTTGATATTCGGGGTGTGTGTTGGTGCAGCGAGCCGCCCTCCTTGCATGACAAATGGGGCCTATCAGCTCCCTCCGTGCAGGAGGGGAAACCCCCCGCAGCCTGCTCTAATGCCCAGTCAGCACTCCTCACCGTGATGAATTTTACTTCCTGGATAGAGAGCTCGAATCCAGTGACACACACACACAGAGCGAACACCAGCTTCCTTATCCGGAGGAACCAATCGATTTGGAGATGAAGGCGGTTGTGAGCGCGAAGTTTGATCTCTTTGATTCGATCAGAAACGAGGAAATCTGTCACTCAGTTTGAATTTAATTTGAGTTCAGTGGGTCATTTTAGAACATGAATCTATTAAAGGCTGATGAGACCTCCATCACAGAAACACCGGAGGAAGTCACGTCACTGTTTTAAAGCTTATTCAGGGTTTGAATCTTCAGTCACCTCACAATTCAATTATCAAACGATTCTCGATCATCTCAGTTTCAGATTTCTCTCCATGGTTTATTTTTCTCCATCAGTACAAACGTGTGTGTTCCAAACATCGTCTTTTAAAAAAGCCGGTGTTGGCTTGGTTTCTTTTGTTTCTCCGTAGCAGCAGCACCAAACTCCAGAAATGACATCTGTCGAATCATTCAACAAAACATCGTCATTCATCGTAGATCCATTATTTCCACCGACCCCAAGCCATCGCACAAAACGAAACCTTCTTATCTTTATAATCTTGGTGAATCGAAGGAGGATTTCCTTTTGTCCTTTTGCTTCATTTGAATGGTTTCTAAAGAAGTGAAGCTGTTGAGTATTTCAGAGGATGAAGACAGATGAAGATGTGTCTGTTTGTAGGAGCCCTCCTATCACATAATAACTGAAGAATAACTTTGGACCTGTTGTTGCAGCATGTGTGTCTGTCTGAGAAACTTGGTGATGATTTAAATTCCTCCACTCTTGGCCTCAGCTTTCTTTCTGTCCTCTGTGTGAGTATTTACAGTGTTTGTAGTCGTCACATAATGATGCACAAGTAGAGGAGAGGAAAAACCTGAGCTGAAGAAGACTCAGATGATGGTGGATCTGATGCCTGGATCCGTCAGGGAAGGAAGGCATGTTTGATTCAAGATTGAAAACTTTATTTGTCGTGTGCAAAACAATTACATGAAGATGTCACAGACAAAACAAAGCTCGAAATATTTAGAAAGAAAAACTACACAAGCAAAAAAAGTAAATAACTAAAGCAATATAATAAAATACAGACCTAAAATATAAATGATACAACTGAAATAAAATATAAAACTGAAGATAATATTACAACAGGACAAAGATAAGACTGTTGACAGGATGTGTGCAAATTTAACAAGCTGACCTGGAAGTTTGGTCGCTGCTGCTGACTGCTGGTTTTACACTTTTCTTTAAATCTACAGAAAGATGCTGAACAGAGAGAACAAAATGATAAATCTCTGGCTTACATATATTATATATGTTTACGATGTTGTAAATGACACTGTTGACCCAGCAGTGTGTATTTAACGTGGCTAGCAAAGACCACACCACCACTGTTATTCCTGTTTCACAGCTCAAAGTCACGCCGTCAGCTGAATATATATTTCAGATCATGACACTCTCGACTTTGAAATCATAAAGCAGATGAGCAGATGAGAAGTTAAAATCATTGATTTAACCTCAGAAAGGCTCAATAGCAACCTAAAGCTGCTGTTTCAAAATAAAAGACCACATTTGTCAATCAGAGCACGAGCAGAGCACTAATTATCTTTTTAATATATGAACTTTAGACATCTTAAGATCCTGACGCCAGGCCTGGTTTGATCGGTGCTTAAAGATCTGCTCTCCTGCTAACCTGATATCTATTGATTAGCCTGTATCAGAAAAAGCCTCATACTGCAGGTGTATGTTGGAAAATGGTGTCCGCTCCAGGTGAAAATTTCCGGCAGCAGGCAGATTGTGTGAATCCTCTTCATCACTATCAGACCGACCGGTGTAATGTGTCTGTTTAATCATCACACGAAGAGGTGACGGCTTAGAAAACTAACTAAACTAAACTAACTAAAGACTAATAAAAACAGAAATTTTAACAAACCGCAGCATCAGTACATAAATCAACACACACACTTTATTTCTTTCCCCAAAAGGAAAATAAAAATAATAAAACTCAACAACAAACAGCAGTCATGCAGATCATAAACTTTTATCAATAAACTGTTGGAGGGTTTGTGTAATGATTTTGTTCGTGTCTTCCCAAACGCAGCACAGAAATAAAACCTCTCCAGTCGTCACATCTCAGGAAGGCCCGAGCTTTTATTTCCAGTGCTGACAGAGAGCAGAGCTGTGACTCATGAACGGTGCCGTTGTGAAGCCGGAGGGACTTTTCTTTCCTCTCGCAGCACCGGGAGGCGAGCTGCCGCCTCACCGAGACAACCCAGCGTCATCAGGTGAGAGTTTCATCCTCTCATGAAGCGAGCAGGGAGCTTCTTTTTTTTCCACCACCGAGGTCGGTAACCTGCGGCAAAGTCAGAGCCTGGAAAGCGTCGGCTGCACATTTGGATTGTTTGTGCCGTCAGTCGTTCACAACAAAGTTTAACTCAGCGTTTCATCAAAACCCAGTGACAAAGATTCTCACGCCTTTTCTGTTTTCTGTGTAGATTTACGTGATTTATTTTGTAGTGAGTTTTTTAACTTGAACACAAAGGAGAGAAACTAAAGAAAAATCATGGAGAGAAAGCAGTGTAAAAACTCGCTGTTAAATAAATTGTAAACCTCCGTCAGGAGCATCCTCTGATTCTTCAACATTTCTTATCTGGTTTCGCTCACAAACTGAGCTCTCGGCTTTAAAGAGTAACTCGAAGTCTGATGACGACAAAAAACTGTGTTTCTTCATCCTGTGCAGCAGCAACGAGCCGCGGCAGCATCACAGCTGGTAAAACCAAACACACCTGAACTCACAGGTGAGAAGTGGCTTGGCCAGGTGTGTCTTATACACCTTTTAATCCACTCAGACCAGCTGTATTTCCTCCTGTGGTCACATCAAAAAATGATGTTTAAGTGTGTTTGATGGTTACTCTGCAGTCTGTACCATAATTGACACCTATCTCCTCAAATATGTTGTATAATAATAAGTATATAAAGTATAAAATGATTGATAGATAGATAGATAGATAGATAGATAGATAGATAGATAGATAGATAGATAGATAGATAGATAGATAGATAGATAGATAGATAGATATATAGATAGATATAGATAGATGAGATGAGATAGATAGATAGATAGATGATGACTTTATTGATCCCTGGAGGGAAGTACATTAAAATACATTTACAACAAAATAGACAAAGTGCAGTGGATGTCCAACACACAGTCAAAATATGTAAAATATTATTAGTAGTTATACAGCTGAAATGAGAATGTAACATTAACATTATAACATTATATGATATTAATTATAATAATAATGTATGATCGCAGCATTATAGTAATAATAATAGTGATAATAGTAATAACATTAATATAAATAATAACAGTGACATAGATTTATGTCAAATAACATTTATGTATAATGTTTATAAATACTACATACTCTGACTATATAAGAGGGATAAAAAGTATTTGTTGGGCTGTGACGGTTATGGAGGCACCGCATGAAGTTTTGGCTGCATTTTCATGAAGTTAGCAAAAGAAAAAGCAAATTATTGATCATTTCCATCCACTCCTGTTGTTTGAGTCTGAGCCTGCTGGGCTGAGCTGATCCTTCAGTCGCTGCCACGAAACCACCACAGAAGAAGAGGACACAGCGCCGTCGCTCAAAGAGCTCCAGTCGGAGTTTAGACGACAGAAAACCACAAACATGATCTGACATTTTGTTCCTCATCATCCTCACAGATCTGATGTTTTCTTCACTTTAATTCGTGATTCATGTACGTCATCGTTTACTTATTAAGTCTATTTTTATCGTTCGTATCTCAACCAAACTCAAACTTTTTTTTTTTTTTTTAGCAATGCTTCATCTTCATTGTTCTCTCTGTGGTTTGTTGGGAGAGGAACAGACTTATTTTGTCGTCCGTGCTTGAGGACGCCATTTTCTCAGATCACGCACTGATCTGGATAAGAGCTCCAAACAAACAGAAACATAAAAGTCTGATGCCAGCATGACCGCTGTGAGTCCAGAGGCTCCTTCCAAAGCTAAAATATTGACAGCGCAGACACAGAGAACATTATTTTGCACTTAGAGTTGTGTCTCATTGCAGGAATCGACGAGGGGAAACAGCCTCGAGGTCCCCGCCATGAAAAATGGATGCACATTAGCTAATGTGGCTAAAATGAATTTAAACATGGCTCGTAGTGCTAAAGCTCATCCCGGGAGGTTTATAATTGGCAGAGGAGGTGACACATGCACGTCACCGCGACACTACCTGCTCTTCTTTTTGTTGTTTTGGTGGCTTAGTTGCAGTTATCTCCTCAGGCTCTTAATTTGGAAATCAATTCGCTGGGACTTCCTCTCTAGCTGCTGTATCTTCTGGTGATTTGCAGAAAAGGTGGAGAAGTTATTTCACACCTGCACTGCTTCCTGAACGGCGCTCCTGTCTTCAGGCTCTGATCGGACGAGAAGACAAACATGTATTTTTTAGCTTTTGCGTCTTTCTGAATTCAGGTTCGGCCCCTCTGCAGCCGCTCGGCCCGCCAACAAAGTCTTTGAGGACGGAGCGCCGGCGAGGGGGAGGGAGGAGGCTGTAAATGTGATGTCGGAGGAGGTGAGGCGATTAGCATTCGTCCCCTCCAGGCTGGTGATTAAATTGGAATACAGAGATGTATTTTTTAAGCTTTCTGGGGCAGTTCACGGGGAGGTGAAGTTTTTACATCGCTCGCTCGTCCTGCTCGAGTACAAACATGATTCAGGTTAAACGAGAACGAGGCTGTCGAGAGATTCCTGGAGGACTTTAAACACTGAAGCTGGAGAGGAAGAAGGAAATTCTGATGCTTTATTTAAAGTAGAAAATCATCCAAATTACTGCAAATCCTACATTTTTAATCTTGGGGAAGTAAAAGTGCAGAAATCAAAGTTCTCATCATGGCTCCTGTGAGTGTTCGTGGATGACTTCATTTCTGTTGGGTGGTTTATCTGTGACAGAGCATCGTATTATAAAAGATTATGTGTTAAATAATCAGTTTGAAATATTTACCTTGAAAATGGAGCGTGGTTTTAGTATAACGTACCACAAAATGGAAATACTTAAAGTACGCGGACCTCAACACTCTCCTTACATGCTTCAGTGGATTTATTTAGTTTATTTCCATCACTGATATTCAGCATCATCATCCTGTTCAGCTGCTTTTCTGCCTTCTAGTTTCAAGAAACTCCACAAACGTGACAATAAATTGGAGGTGGATGATCATCGTTGACACCATTTTGCTTGAATGAAGTGCAGGAAGTCCTGTTTTTATAAATCGATCAGGAAAAGATTGATGAACCTCACATGGTCAGGTCTCCTTTCACTTCATGATTCAGTTTTTATGTTCATGGGAAGGGAAGAGTTTTAAGATCCAGATGTGTGAAACAGGAAGATGATGTCATTTTAACCCCGCCTACAAAGATACTGACTATTACTGATCCGAAACACGAGTCTGTAAAGTGCGTCGCTCTCTTTTTATTCACGATATGTCTTTGTAAGTTCCTTTGCGAACAGCTGCTTTGTTGGTTCATCGATGGTGTTGATTCCAAAATACTTTTTACTGATGTTCAACAGAGAAACAGGTCAGGCTGATTTTTTAAGTTAAAGTTTGAATGTGAACTTTTGTCCTCCGTGTTTGAATTAATGTTTGAATATCACATAAAAACTTACAGCTCCACTCTGAGTTTAAAGCAGTTTAACTGACACTGAATAAGGACAAACATCTTTTGTCTGTTTAACTCAGATATTTCTGTTTCAGGATGATCTCTCTCTGTTTTTATGGTACCTCTTGTTCTCACAGTTTCACTAAAACCTCTCCATCTTCAACCTTCATTGGATGTGTGAAAAGTCTCAAAACTCGAAGTGAGGGAAGAAGAAGAAGAAATTTAGTTTTTCTTCATCAGGATGTTTGAAGGTTAAAACTTAAAGGATAAAGGCCTATTTTTTTATAAAGGTTTATCTTATTACATATGTTTTGTGTTAGTTTGTATCTACAGAAGCACCAAAGAAATGTGTCATGTAGAAAGTTGATCTAATAATGATAATAATAATAATAATAATAACACAAGATATTTTATTTATTATGACATTAATGAGTTTATTAGCTTTAAGGGGGCTTAAGATGAAGGCTGTCAACATAAAAGATGTCATCAGTCATAGGTCTTTGCGTCCTCACAGTCAGTTTACGAGCTGGTTGAAAGTTTCCGTCCTCGTTAGATTTGTTGTTTCTCAGCGTTTTTCCAGCTGACGGTCTTCGGTGTCTCTTCTCAGGACAGCAGCTGTTTTCACGTCCTCGTCGATTTCGTCCTCATAAAAGTTTGAAGCCGTCAGAACATTTTCAGGACGTTTTTATTGGAGCGGCTGCGCAGCCCGATGGCGGGGTCAGACGGGATCTGTGCTGAAGTCTGCGAGAGCCGGAGAGGGCGTGAAGACTTCTGAGCGCGGACAGCGTGTCAGAAAAATGAGACAAAGGAGGTTTTGTGGGAGAAACAGCAAAAAAAGACGACACAAAACAAAATGTCACAGAGGAAGAGAGAAAAATCAGTTTGGATCTGTGCGAGAGTCTGCGGTTAAAAAACGGAGGTGGATGTTTGCAGATTTATGACCAAGAGCGAGTGAAGTCTGCAGATTTGTGTGAAGAAAACTCACCGCTGATTTATTCTGAGTCTCATTTTAAGATTGAACTTAAATTAAAGAGGTGAGTTATTTTTAGGTTTAAGGGTCAAATCAGGATCCTGTTGAGGGTTTGTGATCAGGGACGTAGATATTTATGTTTTTACACCAAGACATGATGCATAAAGACCTGAATCCACTGTAGTTTCTGTTTAAGTTACAGTAAAATGATAATGTTTATCTCTTCTTATGCACAGGTCAAATGGATAAAAATTGTTGACACTATTTTGCAGGAGCCAACTGCAGGTAATAGTGTTTTTATAAATTGATCAGGAAATGATTGAAGAGCCTCTTATCAGACTGAAAATATCAGTTTTTAATTCAATTCATGAAAAGTTTTACGATTGTGTTCACGTTTATTTGACCTGAATCAGGAAGATGACGCCTCCATCTTGATCCCACCTGCAAAGATCTGATTGGTTTGTCCAATCAAGTCTCCAGATCTTCAGTATTTAAATGGATTAAAAGATGTATCAATACGAACAGATGAGTCTGCGTCAGTTTTTTAAAGCTGTATTGCTCTTAGCTGAGCTGCGTCCACTTCAGAGCGATGTCATCATGTGGGCCACGTTCAGTCACGTCACTGAATCTGAATGAGAACTTCCAGCCTAATAAGGACGGATGCTCATATTCCTTATTGATTCATCTGTCAATCATCAGTAATCACACGGTGTATAAAATGTCACGTTAACGGTGAAAATTCATGATTTCCCATGCTGACATTTACGAATGTTTTCATTTTCTCTCAACGAGCGAATCAGAGACTCGAAGCTTTTAACGGAGCAGCGGCGCCTTTTTCCTCCACTCAGGATTTAATGTGAGAGATTTATTATGTCAACGAGACCTCGCAAGCATACAGATACAGACCTGTGTGTGTGTGTGTGTGTTGTAGTGAAGATGTTCGGGAGAGTTTCAGCTGTCCATGCAGGTGCTGATATTTCACCTGCGGCTCTGCAGCCCGCGGAGACTCGCACATGAAAGTTTAATGACTCGGCCCGAACGTGTTGTGTTGAACCTCCGTAGATTATTGATCACCGGCTCTTTTCCTTGTTTGTCGCTTGCCTCCTCTGCTCTCCTGCGACAGCCAGCGTGTTGGAACAAGACCTTTTATCACACGCGGGTCCAGACGGGCCGACGTGCTGCATCCTAATCTGGAGATCAGAGCGAACCAGCCGCCGTTTGATGTCCGGGTCGGTCTGAGCGAGATCTCAGGAAATAGAGACGCTCTGATTCTCATGAAACCTGCAGGGGCTCCTCTTTGTCTTCCTGGTCATTTTTAAAGCCACACTGATGGACTTCAGAGGCATTATGGGAAAAAAAAAAAGTTAAAGCTTCAAATTAAACATCAAAGTTTCATGACAACACTGGAGGTAAAGATTGTTTTCTCTGAGGAAAAGGTCATGTTAAAGTCTCCACCGCAGGACGCCGCCCTGTCACCCGAGTATAAACTTTTTGTTTTGGGGCTGAATGAAACAAAGCAGCAACATCAGCATCCATTTTTTTCCATTTCAGCTTTGTAAGGTGATAATGAACGGATGAATTTATTTATTTAGTCATCACACACAATCATACAGAAAAATGTCAACAAAATCAACGGTTTGAATAAAGTCGTGACTGCAAAAGGCTTCAGTCAAAGCAAAGGTTCATGTTCTGTCCTAACTTCTTTTAATTTAAACTTCCCTCTAAATAAAAAGAAGGAAAAAGAACAAAAGAGAAACTGTCAAGAAAAACCCCTTAAAAATACCTTTGTTAACTTTTATTTAAAAGAAAAACAATAGATGTCCATCTCTTTTTAATCTTTGTTTTAGTTTTTTCATCCTCCACCTGTCGGGGTCACGCTGTCTTCAGTCGATTAGCGAACCGGCCTGACTGATTAAAAACACTGCTGGTGACGAGCATCACCATCACTGCGTGATTTCATTAAGAAGATGTCACAAAGTGCTTCACGAGAACACTCGGAGGAACCGTCGAGGTTTTTTTTTAATTGTTTATAAGGCTTCATTTGACAACCTTTAAACACACAAGATCAATAAAATCAATAAAAATGAGTGAAGGGCTCATAATCAGAGAGAGTGAAGTGAAGAAACACACAAAGTACAGACATGATGAGCTCTAATTATCTGTGATCTATCTTCATTATCATCATAATTTGTTATTATATGCTGATGCAGAAATGACTTTGCAGATTCACCAATATGTTTACAAAGACTCAAAGCGTGATGGGAACTGTAGTGCCAAACTACAACATGTCACCTGTAGAAATAATAAAAACAAACAGTGATAAAAAAGTGAGTACAATAAAAATAATTCACTTTTCACCTCATCCTGTTGACAATCAATTGCAAAAAAAAAAATCAAGCCTTCAGTCTACTGAAATATAAATTTTGCATCAGTGGCCCACAATAAAATAATGAGCTGTTACACTTTACAAATGTCAAACGTGCATGTTGAACATTTTCTCTCTCAAAAGTACTTCCCAAACACACATCTCAAAAATACCAGACACTGTGCAGATAATAAGCTTTCTAACGTACCTGCAGCCAAAAATAAAATCGTGCTCCGTCTCTTTACTCCAAAAACCTGTAACAGTTAGTGTCTCCACAAAAAACATTTTTCTGATTACCAAAGTGCAAAACTTCACATTTCCAACAACAACAGTTAGTTAATATGGGTTAGTACTTCACATACCTGCAAAGCTGAATAAAAGAACGAGACAGAGAACTTCACTTCTGTATTGCCTCAGGCCTACAAGCGATTGCTGCAAAATGCTGCGAACAACCATTTACCCAGTGAAGTGAAGTGTAAATTAAAATAAAATATTTTAGCACTAATGTGACCACACATAAGTACATTATTAAAGTTACTACAGCTCAGATTGTCTTTTCAATGTGTTTTTGTATAACTGAGATTCTCTAAAGTCAGATTTTTTTTTTGGACAGTGTTGAAAATAGTCGCTCAAATTGCACAATTCAATCTTAGAAAATGTATAAATGAAGTGTCGTCTACGTGCTAAGTGAAGGCTTTATGTTTAGCTCGACTTATCTTTGAAAACCTAGAGCACGTTCATGCCCCCACACAGAGGAAAACACACTGTCAGTATGTCGAATAATCAAAGAAACTTGATGACGATTTGCTGCTTTTCTCTGTTTTAAATCATGTTGATTGGATAACGTTGCGTTTCAGACTGTCGGCTACACATTTTAAGACGTCACTGTGAAGTCATGAGTTTCCGCCTGTCGACTGATTGGACTGATTCGATCCACGTCGCCTCCAAACGTTGCTTTCAATTCAGTCTCGACTCTCGTAAAAGTAAAAATAAAGTCTTCCTGTTTTTATTCTTTGCCGCCAGCAGCAGCTGATTCCACTGATTTGTTTGCTGATTTGTGCGAAGCAGCTGGTGTTGTGTTTGTCTGGAATAAAAAGCTGCGCCCTCTCGGCTGTCGGCCTCATTGTTCGGGACTATGCCTCTGATTTACGGCGGCTCCCTCCAGGATATTTCTTCTTCTCCAGCGCCGGGTCCCGTGGCGCTTATTGGCTTCCATGGATCTTCGAAGAGCCCCCTCCACGAGCTCCAGCACTTCAGAGTTTGGATTCAAAGAGGGCGTGAACTAATTAACAAGCCTGAATGGGAGTTTAATCAGTGCGGCGTCTGCGGGGGGTCTCGGAGAGCTTCGTTATCAGGAAGGGGAAAAGGGCGAACGCCGCCTTACATGTGCGGTGTTTGATTTGAAGGTGATTGTGTGGGTAATCGTCTGGGTAAATGTGGAAGGAGATTCCCCTCCCGGGTGTTTTGACGTTGAGAGGCTTCCCCTGCTGGGCTGCGGCGTCTTTGGAAACACGGTGTGACGAACGGCCTAATGATCATTTATTGCTGTTTGTATCAAAGTCGACCAAACAACATCTGTTCCTCCGCGCTGCTTCAGAGTTTACCGTGATGGATGAGTTTTTGAAGCCGCTCTCGTGGAGATTAGATGGCGTTTTCACTGCCTGGGTGACATTTATGATCTCCACATCGTTGGTAAGACGATGAAACTACAAAAAAAGAAGCATTAGAGACGTGTTGGCTTGATACGGATGTCAACATGAACTTTTTACAACATTTTACAACTTCCCATGTACAGTATATAAACCAAAGACTTCTCTCTGTAACAAACACAAAACCAAATTTAACTAATGCAGTCAGATACAACCAGCAAGGAAGCAGAAATACAGAAATCAGTCATGAAAGACGCAAATCTTTTCTTATTTCAGCGTAAATCTTCCTTATTGTGATGATAAAAACACTGTTTGAGTAGCACGTGTCTCTCAAAATGTCATTTATCGTGTCACTTTGCCTCTGAACGATGAAGTTTCCTCTAAAGACTATTTAGACATGCTGTAGCTGAAGACTATTGAGTCGAACTTTAATAAAATAAAAACTAATTTATAGTGAAGAAATGAACAATGAGGGACAAACAAGTCAACGTCCCCTCATCCCTCTGAAGGAACTTTCACCACCTGAAAGACATTTTTAAAACGCCCTGAACGTACTTTTTTCTCCAGTTTGATGTTTTTGACGAGGTTAGACGAAGATCGTTGCAGTAAAATGAGACTTTTCTGTGACGAAGAGCCGCCATTAAAGTCTGAGCTGAGAAACGCAGAGAGATAAAGAGAGATTTTCCCCCACAATTGCGTCGGAGAGCGACGGACAGAGACGGATCTCTCCCCTTTAGGCCTCGACTGTGAATGATAATTAATGGAGCCGCGTTCCAGCGCTGCACCGTTGCATGCTGGGTTGGCGGCGAGGCACCTCATCCATCACCGCTGACATCGGCATTTATCTGGTTAGCACCGAGCGAAACTTCATCCAGTCAGCTCGCTGCCGAGGAGGAGGTCAAGGAAAAAAAAGGGAGGAGGAGACGGAGGAGAGGAAGATATCAGAGGACGAGAGAGTAACGAGGAATCACTTCATCAATCAGAATCAGTGAAATTAGTCTCCAAACTCTCTTTAAAGAATCACTCATTTCCATTTATTCACTCATTTTTTCTTTTCAGTTGTGTATTTTTTGGTTCCAGCTTCTCAAACATGAGTCATTTTATAATTTTAAACTGAGTATCTTTTGGATTTTGATCGAGCAAAATGAGACATTTGAAGACGTCAACTTGTGCTCTGAAAGAATAACCGAATGAAAAAAACAAAAATGGATGTAATTGATGAAAATGCAGCAGAAACTACAAACTGTTGGCGTTACGTGTCCTCCTTCATCATTCGGAGCACAGAGACGATGTTAAACACTTTAAAACTTGTTGTATATCGTCTTCATCACCTGAGTTCGCCCTTCAAAATAAAGTTCACCTCAAACTAACAGAGTTTGTAAATCTCCTGGAGGCTCGGGCAAAGTGGAGACACATCTGAAGAGCAGCATGCCAGCAAACTAATCTATCTGGGAAAAGTCTGATGAATGTAAAAACTGAGCATCAATATATAAATAAATAAATAAGATCAAAATAAGATTAAATATTGTTAATAATAATAATCAGGTTAAAGATGAAAACGAGGAGGAAGAGTGTCGATGTGATTTCAGGACTTTGTGGTGGAGCGAAGGTACAAAGCAGCTTCACACTTTGACGGTCCCGAAAGTTTATTTTCAGCTCAGCGGTCGATTCGGAAGGTCGGGAAGAGACGCGAGCAGCTGTGAGAGGTCGCGGCGGGTCGATGTCAGCAGAGAGCAAAAGTTTATCGAGGTGAAGGGAGGACATGCCGAGCGACCGCCGGGAGTTTCTTCTTCACGGCCTCCACCTCCTGTTTTCACTGACTTCAGTCTGCAGCAGCTGCCGACGCCAGCTTGGGCCGGTTTAACTTCTCAGAAAACACACAGACAGACGGTGAACAGCTTCAGGAGGTCGACAGGTGCTTTTAAAGTGTCTGCAGCCGTCATCACACTACTTTCCTGAAAAATATTCACACACATAAACATTTATTAGCATGTTTGTGTAAAGTTTCTGTTTTACACAGGTTTGACAGGTACTGTTTGAATGTGTTTTCAATGAAAGGGGCAAAACACAACCTGCACTGTTTTTTAGAGATCTAACTTTGGAAAAGTTGATGGTTTTTCTACAAAATGTTTAATATGAAATACTATAAAGAGTGTAAAAGAAAATCAGGACACAAATCTGAGCAGACATTTGACTCCAATTTGACTCTATTTTTTTAATATTTGCGACATTCACACATCATACCAGACAAACTTTATATTCACAGGAATAAATTAACTTTATTCTCTCCATACTTTGACTCAGTTTATGTTGAAATATTTAATTTTTCTGACTGAAAATAACTGTTTGACATCCTGTTTTTTTAAACAGTCTGATTGAAAAAAGCATCAGCTGTGCAGTAAAACTCATCTCATCTGATTTCAGCGTCTCAACTCTGAACATTTGCTGCTTTTCTCTGCTTTCTGCTGTATTTCATCGTTAATTGAATTATAAAACAATTCAGAAACAATTAGTCAGCTGATCATGTTTGTTATAAATTTACAGTTATTTTAGATAAATCAAAGTCTCACAAGGAAAAAAAGGTTTTAGCTTCTGTTTCTCGTATTTTTCAATCTGAGTAAATATTTTGTTTCCATGTTTTTTTGCTGTTTCGGACAGAAAATAAAAATCCATCATTTTGCTGTAAAAGCTTCACAGTGTTTGTCCTTAAACGCATCACAGCCCAGTGACTTTCAGCCCGCGACAAAAGGAGGACACGAGGTGACGGCTCGTCTTCGGCCCTCAGCGAGGAGTTCACGTAAGGCCACGTGGAGATGGAGGGAGAACAGGGCGACCTCTAATTAGCCCGCCGCAGGGAGGTTCATGGGGAGGGTGTGAGGAGGGGCGGAGCAGGGGTGAGGACAGGTGAGGAGGTGGTGCTATCTCGTTAGCCTGCAGCGAAGAGGTGAAAGTCGGCCACCGGGAGGAAGGAGCTGCTCTCTCCTCCTGTTTCACATCACATTACCTTCAATGTTTCAGAGGCGTTCTTGGTTTTTAGCACCTTTAAAAAAACGGGAACAAACAATTAAAGCAAGTCGAACTCAAATGTTTAATAAGGATTATCTCTTTTTTTTAAATTAGCTTAAAGTCAGTTTTGTTGCATCATTATTTTTTTCTGTTTGTTTCTTTTTAATTTTCTTTAATTATCAAAATGAATGTCCAGTTTTAATCTCTCGTGACCTCGTACACAAAATCTCTGATGCCAAAGAAAATGTGTGTTTAAAGGTTAAAAATAAAAAGTTGACGAAAAGATGCAAACAAAAGTAGATTTCTTGAAGATGAAACGCTGCGTTTTTATAGCGCTGAGGTCGAATCATCTTTTATTATCAGAAATCAGAAATTCATCATCTCACGACCCCTCAGATTCATCTGGTGGCCCTTTGAAAGGCCCGACCCCTCAGATTGAGTGTTTATCACTCGGGGGTGTGAGGGGTTAAACATCCTCTTGGCCAAAGGTCATCAGCACTGAGCAGGAAGAAGAAGAAGAAGTGAATTGATGGGAGACAAATGGAGCGAGGAGGAGGAGGTGACGGGATCGAGTTAAACGTGGAGCGACAGTGACGGGGGAGGAGCAGCGGAGAGGAGGAGAAACATGGAGGAGATGACTCACCGCGAGAAGGTCATCGCTATCAGGAGAGGAGGGAGGAGAGTGATGGATGGAGCCGGACGAGGAGGAGGAGGCTGTCGGGTCGAGGAGGAGGAGGCTTCACCAATCAAAGTAAAAGGAGAAAGCGAAAGTGAGATCTTGAGGGAGAGGAGAGGTGATCAGGTTAGCTGAGAGGTGAGGAGACGTGACAGCGAGAGGAGGAAGAAAAAGAAAGAGGAAGTGAAGCGTAGATTTTGGGGATTTTTCTGGCGTCAGGAGAAGCAGTTCGGATGTTTTATTAGTCAAATCTGATTCAGTTTAAATCCTTTTGAAATGGATCAAACCAGAAATCTGATCAAAAAGGAGAAAAAAAAACTTCCATCCGAACTCTTCCTCTCTCTGATATTCAGTTCACCTCCCGAGGTGTCCGAGGAGCACTTTTTCTTGTCTTTTCTTCTTCGGTGGTGGGCGTGTTGCTTCAGGTTTTGGCAGGTGAGAGCATGAAAGTTGATCCAGGAAGTCCAGTTTGAGAAGCTCAGGTACATCTGTGAGTTTGAAGCCTCTGAAAACTCAGTTTCAGATAAACTTTTTGACATCAAACACGATCAGAGTTTGGGATCAGTAGCCTCGCTTTAGTTTATTAAAGCTCCTGGAAAAGTCATCAGGAACGATGAATAGAGGCTCATGTCTGCAGAGCTTTGTGTAGTAAAGAGACTGGAAACAGCTGAAGATAATACAACTGCCAACACTGATGCAGTCAGGTCAACATTATCTCAACTCAGATTTAAGATGAAAACGTGGAATAAAACTCAGGAAGAGCAGCTGCAGATAATTTGTGCACAGAAAAAAATACAAAAAGTCACCGTGTTATAATTATATTATAAATTATGTTATGATAGTATATATTGGGATGGTTTCATAATTTCACTCTAACAAAAGAAATGCTTCTCTTTAATCTCTTTTTTAGCTTTTTGAATGATAAAATTACAAAACCCTCTCAAATCTTAATAACTTTTCTCTACTGAAAAAATCTTTTGTGCATCGTCTGCGACTTCAATTTTCATTATTAAATAAATGTTTTTTTGTAGTATAAAATATTATATAAACTTTATTATTTATGCTTTAATACAGTACAAGAAAATATTTCTCACAAAATCAGATTTTCAGCACAGCTTCATTTACACAAAGGAGCGACAACAGATTTGAGTTTTTTTTACATTTACACATGAAAACAAACACTCAGCATGTAAATCGGTGTGTTTTGTTTGATGGCGTATCGATGGATCTCCATGGAGATGCTGTGTTTTTTATTTTAGTTTTGTCCACCCAGGAGTTTTTCTCCTCTAAATCTCATCCAGTTAGCTCCATTAGAGGCTGCCGAACATGCAGAAGCTCCTTTTCAGGAGGAGGAGCTGTCTAATGGATCAGATATCAGATCAGATCAGAGATAAGAGCATTAAAGAGAGAGAGGTGAAAGTCAGGAGGGAGGGAGGGACACCAGGAAAGGACGAGGAGGGAAAAAGGCTGGTTAGCTTAAGAGAGGAGGAGGAAGTATCTCCCTTTTCTTCATCGGTGTGTCAGCACAGAATTCACACTTTGAGATCCAGTTAATCTTTGTTTGAGGGATTAATTGCTTTTGTCTCATTAGCTGGACCCAATTAGTCCCAAAAGTGCAGCAGAGAGAAAAGACAACGCTAATTAGAAAGATTTCTGGTAAATGAGTCAACTTCAGCAGGTCACCAGCCGACGGTCTTATTACATCTTCACCATGAGATGTCAAACGGCTCATTAATTAAACCAGCCGTCATCTGGCAGGTCGCCACCGTCCAGGCTGAGTTTGGACCAAACGCTGTGAGATGACGACGAAAATCTGAAAATCTCAATGAATGAAAGCAGATCATAAAAAAACACCATAAATAAGACTGATGTGTTCAGTCTGGACAGAGTCAGTTTATATTTCTGACACTTTTTAGGAAGTATTTTTAATTGAAAGATAAAAAATAAAACTGTTGGGTCTCATTTAAAATAAAAGCTGTTCTGCAGCACATGAAGATAAAATGGATCCATCAAAACCAAATAAAAGCATATTAAATTCTATGAGCAGACATTAAATGGACACAAACTCAAAGAAAAAACTTCACTGCTTTTATTTGTTGGTACATTCGACTAAGTTTTTTGGGACCTGCTCCAAAGTTTAGTACAGTAGTCACAGTAAAAAAAAACTTCTATCTACATAAACATTAATTAAACATTTAAATTTTCATAACCTGTTATATCTGTAAAGTATTTTAAGTTAAATGTGACTTCAAGCGATGAGCTGTTGGAGGTACACAAACACTCCGAGTGGAGCGTCTTCCCTCACACACAATCTTTGACAGCAGTAATGAAAATGATCTGAATTTGATTATTTCAGTCCACATTAATCCTGTTCAATAAAACCAACACGACGCTCAGGATCGACTCTGAGAAATATAGAGATTTAAATTCTGAAGAATAAAGACGTCTGCTCTCTGTCATGTTACACGCAAGCCACACAAATACACACACAGCTGAATTTATTTACATACACACACAAGAAACGCACATAAAGGCTCCCACACACAAACAAATGGACATAAAACCACAATGTTTGTACACATGCATACACACACGTACACACACAAACATTTAGTCACTGCATGTACACAAATATGTACACGCGTGTACTTTTGTACACATGGAAACCACACACACACATAAAAGCTGAAATCGAGTCCTGATACGAAACAGAAGAAAGAAAAACTTTCACGCTGTTGTTGTAACATGACACAAATACTTGTCCAATAACTCTGATCGATCAATACGAGGCTGATCTTTGAAATTGACTTCCTTCATTTTTCCACAGACGAGAGCTTTACAGCTTATGTCCGGTTAAAGGTGACTGTTCGGGCTTTTTTATCTTTATTGGACAGTTTTTTTTAGTCACCACTTGACGTCCAACATCCAAGAAACTGATATGGATTTTAATTCAGAAAAACACCAGTGAAATATGTTAAAATAATATGAAACATGAGATATTTCTCTGATATCGATATGTTGAAGGAGCCTCTGTGTGTCGTTGCCTCATTAGTGCCGAAGGTGTGTTTTCTGTTGAGGAAAGAAAAAAAACCGGCATGTGGCTAATTTTTCTGAAGAATTTGCCACCTTCACATACCTCCGCTGCTTTTCTACCCCGTCTTTGTTCGTATTGTGAATGCACACACACACAGACACACACACACACACATTCGTCCCTCGTCCCTTTAATTGTTTGGGAAAATGAATTCCAGTGCTCTCTCTCTCTCCTCATTCCTTTCCACCTTCTCCTGCCTCATTCTTCTTCTCCTCCCTGCAAATATTGATCCGCCAAATTACTTCTCAAGGTCGTCAGCGTCTCCGTGGTGACTGGCACCATGTCACGATAAGCCCCGGAGCCGGCGGCGCTCATGAAGTCGGCTCACGTCGGTGGAGAAACGCCAAAGACTTCCCCGTCGAAGCAAATGTCAGGCGCCACGTGGGGGCGGGGTAACGCTCCAGGCAGGGGGCAGTGAAATGTCTCCAGAGGGCACGCAGGGGCATCTACCAACAGTGGGGGGGGCAGCACTGTCGATCGTTTCAGCTCTTCCAGGTCACCTCTCATATTCTCACATTTAAACGTCTGCGTAAGTTCGTCCAAACCTGAAACATCTGCAGCACTTTGATGTATTAATGGAGGCTGTGTGGTCGGTTCAGTGCCTGACAGGCTCAGTTCAGGGCAAACAAACTCAGTCAAAATGTGTTTTTATTGATCTTTTAAAGAGCTGAAAAAAATCTGCAAACACTCAAATGCATCGTTCGTTTCAAATAACACGAGACATGCAGCGAATAAAGACATAAAAATACATAAAATATGTTTATTGTTTACCTTCTGGTCATTCTTTATATTTAATCAATATACAGCTGCAATAATTGGTTGTTTTCAACATCAATCAATCTGCAGATAAATAACTTCTATAACAACGAATCAAGAAAATCGAGATGTTCATTATTCTCACGTTTAAGAAGCTATAAGCTTTGAAAGTTTGGTAGTTTTGACCTGATTAACTTCCTGTTGATCACCTTCTCGATTCATTGATTGATTGTTGCAGCTCCCTAAAAATCAAGATGCTCAATGAGAATATAAAACTAAAACATCTTTTTCAATGCAGTTTAAAGTAAAAGGATTTAACGTGTAACAGAAGTGAGACTAAGTTGATTTTATTTTACTTTTCCTTTACTTCCTGTGTGTTTGTTCTGGACTTTTCTTTGGAGAGTATTTATGTGAACGTACAGATGAGTATTTAGTTTCACTTTCCAAACTCAAAGCTTTTATTTTGACTTCTTTATGTTTGTTTTTTTATCTCTGAGGCCTGCACCGCTGGCTCTAAATGTCGTCGCTCTATTTGGGTAATATTGCAAAGTAAAATGTTTTTTTGGAGCTACTCAGACATCCAGAGATAAAACTGTTCGAGCCTCAGCCTGTGAGCCGTAATGTGAGCTGCAGTTAAGATTTGTGTGGAGGCTGTAGGTGAACCACCTGCTGTAATTTGCACTGAATAAAATATCTGGGAGAACAATGAGCGCAGTTAGCGAGGAGCGCCGCTCTCATTAACTGCACTCATCCAGATTAAACCCATTCATCACGCTAAGGCCAGCTAACTTATGCTCAACACTCCGGCCACCGCTGCACATTACCCGATAATGAGCGTCGCTAAAACATAATGGAACAGACGGAAAAGAGTTAAAGTCAACAAACAGACTCAGTAATGTGTGTTACTCAGCAGTTTGTACCTCAGACACCAGGAGATACCACACCACGTCAGCCTGCAGCAGAAAAACCTCTGACAGGGTCAAATACACAAAAAATTTAATTTACTGCATGAAAACTTTTTTTTTTTAAAAACAAATCTGATGTTTCTTCCTCAAAAAGTTCCACAATTTCACTTTAATTAATACCATTTTTAGTTGTAATAAACAGAGAAAATGTCACCAATATAGTAAAAGCAAACACACACCGACTTATAACACGGCAGCTAACACACACACATACACACACACACACATATACACGAGGGCAAGAGGCTAATTATACGGTTCATCATGCTCACTCTCTCCTCTCCCTCTTCCCCCTTTAAACCCGGCCATTATCCTCCTTGATACATCACCTTTTCACTTGCAAATGACTGACACCATTGAATCTGGGCACTCACACTCTGCAAGTGGCACTTTTTCCGCCAAGAATAGAGCCCATAATAAGTCTCAGTGTGGTCAAGGACAATAGACGGCGTTTTATCTCCATAATGACCATCTCCGCTGCAGAGGGCCAATTTCTGTGAACCCATACACGACTGCGTGGCCATTGTGGCGAGTCATGACATTTATTAGGAATTATACAGACAAACGCAGTGTGTGAATGATATATTCTCTGTAGAAAGAGGAACAGTTGTACGTGTTGAAAACGCACACACACTCGCAAAGTTTTTCTCCAAAGGTGTTTGTAAGTTTGGAGAGACCAACGACAGTCAGACAGAATTAATAACTGACTTTAATGACTTCAGTGGATCTTTAATGTAAAGACATGTAAGATGTGGCACCCACGGGATGGGATGAGGAACCACAATTTAATGGGAGCTTTTGTATTGTATTTCTTATTATTATCATAATTCATACACATTTGTTTAATTGTTTTTCTGAAGATGCACATCCACCAGTAATTTTGTGATTTTTATCTGCTTGGCACATTGAGAACAGAGGGGACTATATTGTTTGGTCAGGGGGAACCTTTGTGTGCATCGTTGCTGCGGGGTACCTGTGTGGGAGCACCTGAGGGAGGGGCGTTTCCGCTGTCTCCCGGAAGTGATCTGGAGAGAGAGCGAGACGCATGGTGATCTGTTCTTCTTCTTACCTGCTTTGTACAGGTCAGTAAACGGTGAATGTGTCATGGAAAATGTACTTAATAAGGTCGGGATGTATCTGTGTTTATGTTTAATGAGAGTTTACAAAGTTTGGAGAAGTTTAGACACGTTAAAAAGTCAGTGAAGTGTTAATTGGATCTGACGGAGTTCGGACATAGCGGCGCCATTTTGGGTGTGTTACGTCATCACTTAAGTTAGCTAACAGGGTTGGTGTCTCTCTAAAAGGCTCCGTCCAAACTTTAAATGATTTCTGATCAATTAATATGTACTTTGTCAACATGTAAGAAAACTTGTATGGTTTATTTTGCAGTTTACTTCCCGTTGTGTCCAACACAGTTTCAGTATCCTGTAATTATTACAGACTGTATTTAGCAAAGATAGCAAAGTAATGGAAATTGAATATTTCATTGCATTTTATTTGCACTAAAAATGAGTCAAAACAGGATATATACTGTGGAAAATAATGTGTTAAATATAACATAAATATAGTTGAGTTACAAAGAGGTTACAGAGACTGAAGAGACAGAGAACATATTTTGTTGAAATTTGAGTTTATTGTGAGTACATGGACTGATATAAAGAAGAAAACTGAAATTTAAAGGAGCAGGAATGTGTTAAAATTCATATGATACAAATTACATATGTTATAAATAAAAAAACCAGAGAGCGAGACGCATGGTGATCTATTCTTCTTCTTCTTACCTGCTTTGTTCAGGTTACTATATTTGTTAAGGCGGTGTGCTTCACTGAGGCCCGTAACAAAGACATACCTGTGGTTTATTTTATAGAAAATATCAGCTGTTTAAATCACAGCTGTCTTATTCAGGCCAGTCAGTTCTCATCAAAGCTTTGCTGCCGTTTTTATTTCCCGTTCTTGAATGTCACGTCAGAAGTGGCGTGAAACAAAGTCTGAGAGGGGAAGTTTTATGAAGGACCGTCTCATTTTTGAACATGCAGCTGCCTGCACGAAGGTCAAACTATGATGAAGACTTTTTAGGACTGAAAAAGAAAGTATATATTTGTGAGGTGTTTTTTAACATGTTCATAAGATTTTAAAGATGATCAGAAAATATTGAAATCATTGGAAATAAGGGGCCATCTTTCAGTGTAACAGGATGTTTTTTTTGAATATTGCAGATATTGTGAGGGTGTTTGCGTTTTATTGTCACTCTGTCATGACTATAATCCAATCAGAGGCCATCAGGTGGCGCAGGATAGACTCCCAACCAGCGGGCAGTGTCAGACGTGCCGTCCGGCTCTCTGCTCCTCTAAGAGGTCAGGACGAGGCTGCGAGGGTGGACTGACCATCAGCAGCTCGGCGTCCCGCTGATCGCGCTCGCTCGCTCTAACCGTGGCGCTCAGCTCTGTTGCCATGCAACTACCTGTTAGAGTCTTTACATGACAGCTCAGCCAGCGGGAGCAGCGTCTTCATGTGAGTGGGGAGCTGCATTTTAAAGCTCATGGATGTGCTTCACACGAGGGGCGAGCATGGCAGGAGGGATTTATGGATGAGAGATAAATAGAGGGAGACGCTCACAAAGGCAAAGGTCTCATCTGCTGATGTGTTTTTAAAGAGCTTTCTTAGTGTAAGAGAGGGATTGATGCAGCTGAGACAGGCTTTAATCGTACGAGGGAAAAAGCTGGATTATCAGCAGGTCACACGCTGCAGGGGGATGGAAAGAAAAGCACAAAGGCAGTGAAGAGGGAAAGCATCTTTTCATGTGGAAAAGCAGAACTGGTGTGAGCGGGAAAGTGAGAGCGCGATGACTCCCTCGCTGTTTGAGTTTCTGTCTTTGCATGTGGTCAAAAAGCTCTGCGGTGAGTGAATACACAGAAAATTGCAAAAGCAGATGAGGAGAGCCGTTTCTTTTCATGTGGAAGAGGAGCGGAGAGGCTGTGATGGAAACACAAAGACTAAAAACACTTTGGCAGCTTCAGTCTGACATTTCTCTGACGCACGTTCATCATCTCTCTCTTTTCTTCCTGCTCATGTAAAAGGCTAGTCAGGGTCTGAACGTGGAGGTTCATACGGAGCAGTACGAATGTCAACAAATCCATCAAAACCAATAATTCCCAGTATTTCCCTTTTCCCGTCTGTGGCTCTTAAGCACAAACCCATTTGCTTCCTACTGAAGACAAATAGAGCTGCTCTCTGTAGTTTTTATCAAACAGGAAATAGAGCCTTTGTTGGGGACTATTTTAAGCGGTGGATGAATTCACATTTGGAGGAGTATTTCGGGAAGCAGGGCAGTGTGTGTGTGTGTTCATGGTAATGAAGGATCATGTCATCCGCAGTAGAGCAGACATGATTAGTCGATTGAGTCGATCATAAGGAAAAGTGATTTGACAGATATTTTGATAATCGATCAATCGATTATTTATCAAACAAAACAGGATTTTAAAAAGCTTCTTACATGAGAGGATGGGCCTCTTTATGTTTAATACACCAGATATTTTATGGGTTTTGCACTTTTTCTCAGACAAACCAAGTAATTTGAATATGTAAGTTCTGATTTTTACTGACTTGATTATTTGAGGAAAATGATATTCATCTTTATCAATAATGAAAATAGCTTTTGCTGTTTCAGAAAGCAGACTTGTGAACATTACCCCAATAAGCAAATTAGTCTGTTTATTATTTATTTTATTACAGACATCTTGCCTCCTTATTATATTTCCCATAATTACTCAGTTTTAAAGGATGACCACCATCTGCGGTTCGTCCTTCTGTAATTACTCCGACGTTAACCTACAATCTTCTCGTTGTTACTGAGCTGTGTAAAGTGCTTCAGTGCAGCTGTGGGCGTTTGGTCTAATCTATGCAAACCTTGATGCTGAAAATAATGTTTCACTGAAGCTAGACAGAAGATAAAATACGGCGCTAACAGAAGCGAAGTGAAGTGACGACTGCACATCATTGTAGGAGGATGAGATTCGATGTGCTGGAGGTGCTGTGAGGTGACTCGCGAGGAGCTGAAGATTTCCAGCCTACAGTGGAAAACGAGGGCTGACGGTGGAGTATGAGTCACACTTTTTGTGGGGGTGAGAAGCGAGTTTTGTTGAAGCTCCTGGAGGTGTTCGGGTGCTGATTGAAGCAGACGTTTGTGCTGGAAGCTGGCCGCCAGATAACCTCGAGGAGACGCCCACTGACACGCAAAGACTGACGGCGGCAACATTTAAATATTATCACCAGCTCGCAGTGGGACGGTGTCGCGTTTGAACTTCATTACAGCTCACTGGGTCCAATTTCATCATATTTTTTTGGTTATATACATTACAGTACAACTTATGGTGTTTATGGTGGTGAGAATTCTCTTTTTTGATTTTGATTTTATCAGCTCAGTTCAGTCAGTTCATGTTTATGCAACTAGCCCAAAATCACAACTTTGTCTCTGAGGGTTTTAAACTCTGTTCTTAGAGCGTCAACGCGGATGCTCAAAGAGCAACACAAAGCTTTAATTCATAAGCAAAATGAAACAGATGCACATCTTTGTAAAGCAAATGGAAATATAATAAAAAGAAAGAGGTTTTTATGATCAGATCTCAACATGCAAACATACAGGATGCTTATTAGGATCCATGCATGTAGAGGTCATGTGATGGAGGTTGACATGCTGTCTGAAGGTAATCAGAGCCAGCGATAGGTGATTGTTAGCTTCTAGCTTGACCCTCATCTTATTATGCGCCCTGAAGAATCTCTTATATTGCCTCTACTTATTTTCTCCTTTGCATAGGAAGCTTGAGTGATCAGTAAGCAGGAAGCAAACTACATATGTCTACATGCGTCATGGATGATTTAAATGGCAGTGTGATCTTTTGCATTCAAATAATAACATCCAGGTTGCAGGTGACTTTCAGGTAAAAATGGGGTCAAACTGTCTCATTAAAAGAGTAAAAATCTGTTTGTCCAGAGCTCCAACATGGCTGTAACGTTCATGGTTAACAGGAGGCCCTTTAATCAGGACTCATGATGAAGACGAGCTCTTGTGCAGTTTTAATAAACGATCCAGTCATCAACATGCAGGCCAACGCTCCGTGAACATCCTGTAAATATCTAAAATCCAAAACTGATGACTGCACTTGTCAAACTCACAAGAGGGTACGATTTGTTTCCGGAGTGGAGAAGATGTATCTGACAGCTTCTTAGGCGTACAAATTAAACTGCCTGTCAGCAATAATCTTTTATTCTTTTCTATACATAAAAACTCTTCAATTCATCTTTGAGGCCTTTTATCAGAGCTGAAAGATAAATACTGCAGAGATGGCTCCGTTTGTCAAAATCACTGTATTCAGCAAAAAAATAGGCTGCTTAATATGTTTAGCATGGCGTTTTGAAGGTCTTTTTTGTTCCCTGGCAGCGTTGTGCAGCCCTGACAGTGTTGTAATATTATGAGGCGCAGTTACATCAGCGTGTGGTGAATGTCTCCTTTGAGGATTTTGTTCGGCTGGAGGTGGTTTCCTGGGATTGGAAGGTGTAATCCGTCTGAAGAATAGGATTTAGGAGAACATCCAGGTGGTGTACGGCTCAGAGTGGGCTCCAGTGATCCAGATCTGGGTTTTGGCAGCTGCAAACAGAACTGGACCGAGTGTTTGTTTGTGTGCATGTTGTGTAATGAAGAGAAACAGGACAGAATTAGTGAAGGGATGTCTGAAGGAAAGTCCAAACAGAGCTTACATAGTTTAAAACAGTATGATCATTTTTATCATACAAGCAACAGAGTATCACACCTGAATGATTTGATCCTCTGTTAGTCGTTTGTTAATGTTGAAGACATTATAATCTGACAGTTTGGAAATTTTCCTGAGTATGTCTACAGTTCAGGTGGAAATGATGAAGAGATGCGTATTCTTTTAAAATGAATTCTTTGAAATAATACTAAACATACATTATAATGAAAATGGAAGAAATATGTTTATTTGACAGTTGTTGTTTATGTAAGCTGACAAGGAGCTCAGCTAATGATTATTTTCACTAACTGATAAGAAAAAGCTCGCCTGTGTCTTGTCAATAGATATTCAAAATTCATTCAAAATACAGTGAAGAGCAGCAGATCCTCACATTGAAGAAGCTAACACCTGGCTCCAGAAGTGATTGATTATCAATATCGAGACCAACACCAAACATGTCGCCCATGTTAATCTGTCTGTGGTAAACCTTCACACTGATTGATCACAATGCGGTTGAATGTCACTTCGAGATGTAGGTCAGGTGTTCCATTATAACATATATGTGAATATGTCACATGTGACTCTGCAGCTGTCAGTGACTGAACGTGTGTCAAACACCCCCGAGGCTCCACCGTGTTCCTTTGAGGACACATGACCGTTAAAAAATACTTAAATTAACTGAATTTATCTGATGAAATCTGACATTGTGGTTGAGCTTCAACTTACATGTGACATACACACATTGACCAGCAGCCAATATAGTAAAAGTGACCTTTAGACTTGTGTAAAATGTTTCAGCATACAACATATATAACTGCACTGACTGTTAGCTTGTTCTTCATAACAGTTGGCAGAGCAACATCATGGTCAGAAATGTGTGTTTTTTAAATGTCAGTTCGTAAAAATGTTACATTTGCAAAAACAGCATCTTTCTTCAAATGTTTAAAATGAGGTGAAATTAAAAGCAGACAGCCTTCACTATTTAGAGACTGGAAGCTAACAGATATTGGTCATATTTGATGGACTGGTTAGCTTCACTTTGAAATGTAAACAAAAACAGAACAAAACATAAACAGTGGTGTCATCAGTGTACAAAGTACACAGCTGCTGAAATGACCTGATCGCACTCCTGATTCTCAGAGGATGATCCCTTCTGATTTTAATGACCTTTTAGATGTTCATGATCTCCAGAGGAGGAATCTTATTGACTTGGTGATCCTCTAATTTTCCATCTAGCACCATCATCGGGTCAGACAATTACAAGTGCAAATTCAAAAAACTGTCCAGTCCATCAGTTACCTGTCAGTCCTAATAACTCCGTTTACTTCTCTTGATTTGCTTGTTAAAAAGGCAACATGAACTAGACCAGAACTAGTTTATGATTTCTCTTTTTATTCATCTGGTCCACATGAAGCGAATGTGTGGGAGAAAAAAAAACAACGGATGAGAAAACATCTTTATCTTTTCAGACCTCAAGCTGCTCCAGAAGACCGAAAAAAAGACGTTTAAATGTGGACAGACGGTGAAAAACAGGAGCAGAATGAAGAGGAGGAGATGGAGGCGGTGAGAACATGAAATCATTTCTTCTCTTTTGACCCCCCCTAACACCCCCCCTGCATGAGTGTTAGTGTGCTGTCCGTGTGTGTGTGTGTGTGTGTGTGTGGATGAGCATGTGTTCGAGCCAATAGGCATCATTTAGGCCAAAAACTGTGTGTTCTTGTAACAACAACTGTCCATCACAGCACCAAGTGGCTCAAAGAGCTGCACTCAGAAAATATGTAAATCTGGAAATATTTCAATATGTCTCGAGTTATAATAATCTATAAATGTGGGGAGTAATTACCAAGAAATGTACTGCAGCTCTCGACAGTTGCCAGGCAACACGTACAAATCCACAGTGTAAATGGTCACTTCTGGTTACAACATTAATATTTATATATTGTGTTATTAATATTTAATTTCACAGTATAAAATGTTGGCCTTTTATTGGAAGGTTTGTGTGAGAGCAGAGAAGATGTTTTATATCACACAATGTAATGAAACATAAATCCTGATGATGGCTGAGAACAGTGGTGACGTTTTGACATTTTAACATCACATTATCAATAAGGGTCGCCTGAAATTGTTTTTTAAAGATGTGATCAGGATCTGTGACTGAAATGAACTTAACGTTTCTAAATCAGTGGAAACACACTGCTGACATTCTTGTTCTAACATTTCTTTCCATGAATCATCCGTCATATACTGAGATATTTGAATGCATCACAACACGATAGGTTCACTTTCATTCATGTGATTTTCAGATATTTAAAAAGTGAAGCTATGATTATTTCTACATGAGGCTGACTTGTGCTTTCTACAAATTTCTTAAACAGCAGTTGAATTTCTGGAGGGTTAAAAATACAAAACAATTAAATAACGAAATCAGCAGCAACAGGAAGCAGCGAACGTCTGCAGCAATACATTGATAATGTTCCCTCATGTTCATTTTTTAAAGCAGCAGAATATTAAAGAGCAGACCTGTTTCACACATGAGGCATGCAGCGCAGATAGACATACATGAAGTAAACAGCTGTAGTTTATCAGGCCTTCTCTTCTTCAGAAAAGACAGCGATGAAAGGTGCGTTGATGAGTGCAGGAAAAGACTCCGCTGATACAAGCTTGTTGAACAAAGAGAACTTTATTTGAAGCAAGCCATTATCAGTATCAGAAATCAGACACTGCAGATGATGTCTGAGAGAGATTCTGCCAAAGATAAAAGCTCACACATTTTAACGCCTACATGACATCCTCATTTCATATTCAACGTATAGCTAATTTCTGTTAGTATAATGAGAGGAAAAGCCAACCCTTTAACCAAAGTTGGTCATCTATCGCTTCCTTTCCCACAGTCAGCATTATAAAAACTCAGCTTTATTATGCATCTAACAGGCAGGTAGCTCACAGTAATAACAAGTCTTCAGTGATGGCAGGACTTTGCAGCACTTTCAGTGAATCTGCATATTTACAGCTATTGTCTGGCTTCTATTTCATGCCCGTGTGCCTTCAGAGTCGCCTCGCTCTGTACTTCATGTACAAGGCTGCGCGTCGTTAAAAACAACCCCGCCGCTTCGCGCTGTCCACTGTTTGATTTACGGACACTGACCCGTCTCCCCGCGTGACAGCGGCTCAGCCTGTAACCGTATAATGGCCCATAACTGCCCGGCACAACTGGACTCACACATTCATATTGGCTTTTATTTCTTCCAGCTGCTGGAGGTAAAGTGAGTAATGAGGTGTTTTATCCAGAAGGCACAGCTCAGCAGCAGGGAGGAGGAGGAGGAATGTGTCATATAAACCACTAACAGTCTTAGTGCTCTGAAACTTAAGTAGTACAAGGGAAGCAGATAATCCCTGTATATTTTAGCAGGGCTCTGCCACAGGGAGACAAAACGTTTGGGTGTGATCGAGGATGAAGAAGTGAAAACACTCCAGGAGGAGGAGAGAGGAAGTTTGCGCTGCTTGTTTTTCCTCCCTCTTTGAATTGTTTATGGGACAATCTGGTCTGCTGCCATCCATCCATCCATCCATCCATCTTTCTATCCATCATTTAGCAGAGCAGGAGTTCATCCTCAGACATCTCTCCGTTTTGGTGTCAGTCGTCACTTTGTGTACCATCTGTCCGACCACTTCACTCACCAGGCACCTCGCCAGTTAACCAATCAGATATTCTTTCTGACGTCTTTCTGCAGACCGAGGCAGCCGTTTAGTCAAGTCAGCCGTCCCACCGACTTCCCATCCAGCCAGTGACAGCGAAACGTGGCGAGGATGAGTTTAAAGGCAGAGGACAGCTGACATCCTGCACGTCCCGGTGTGTCGGTTTGAATCCTCCTCCCGGTGCGTCAGACTAAATCTTCCCCCTAATTGACAGAGCAGAGGATGTTTTCTGCCAGGCGCCGTGATGGCAGGATGCAGCAGAGAGGGAGAGGGAAGACGAGAAACTGTGAAAGGCACATAGATCCATGTCTGCGCCACAGAAACATCTTCCCCCAAACAGGACACTCTGTCAGCGGCTCAGCAAGGTAACGATGTGACTCCACAGAATATAACATCACCTCATATTTATTCACACTGTGGCAATGAGCACTTCTGGAGAGCAGTATCATCTCTTTTCCTCTAACTGCCACTAGATGGAGACTCGGGGGATCGTGCAACCAGTAAAGTCTGTCTAAAAATGCAAAAATATATCTATTATATGTTTTTATAATGTTTTTGCTGCAGTGGCTTGCACTGTTGCTTCAAAAGTTAATTGGAAACTCCAAATTGTAGTGTGAGTGTGACTGATTGTCTGTTTCTATATGTCGGCCTTGTTATTGGCTG
Organism: Scortum barcoo; assembly: GCA_023238725.1. NCBI lineage: Eukaryota > Metazoa > Chordata > Actinopteri > Centrarchiformes > Terapontidae > Scortum > Scortum barcoo. The sequence continues at coordinate 1,278,548 of CM041542.1, forward strand.
GCAACCAGTCCATCGGGTAGTCCTCTGCCTCTCTCACCTTGGATTGGCTCCAGCACCTCCATGACCCTCTTTAAAGATGAAAGATAGATCGATCTCACAACATGTGTTTCTAAATGAATTTATTTAAATGGATACTCCAGAGGGAGTAGCTGGTAGGCAACTGTCAGAAAAATGCCAGAAGAAGAACTCTAGCAGGTTAGTTACTACAATTAACAGTCAGCAGTTCTATCTCTAATCTCTAAATCCATCCAAGTAAAACCCAACTTCAAAATAGTTTCACTGTTCTGCAGTCTCTCTTCCTCCTTGTCATCTCCACTGATGCAAATCTTTCCCGAATTTCTCCCAAAACTTTGCTTTTAAAAATGATAAATCATCATCAGTCAAGCATGATGTCTCTGATCACATTTAGGAGAAAGTGATGCATCAAACTTAGTCTGCAGTATTCTTTAAAGGAGTAAACCTCTGTCCAGCTAACAGTCAAATATTCAATTTACCATCAAAGAAAAGAGAAAACAGAGAAATGCAGAAAATTCTCATCTAAAAAACTCATTTGGCGACCGCTCAGCACAGCTGGCAAACGACGACTTTGCTACGATCCACTCTTTTTTTTAATGTAATGAATGAAATAATTCTCCATGTTTACCTTTGAGCGCTAAAACACTGTTAGTATACATTTTGAACACTTTAATTTTAAGGAGATTTTTGATGTATTACCTGGATTTAAGAGGAGAAAGTTATTTCCGTCTGTGCAGAGTTGGAGGCTTATCTGATCCGACGTCCTGCTGTTATCAGAGCAAAGAGTTGTCGTATTCTCCGGTTAATAGGAGCGATCGCACACACTCAGCAACCAGGTGGATGTATGGTTTCACATCGATTTCCCAGTACCCAAATGAAACTTTTCCTTTAAAGGATAAGTCAATTTTAATGGATTTTCTCTGCTGTCCTCGAGGCAGTAAACTAGAAAATCTGAAATGATGTGAAGACTTTTGATATTCGCTCGTCTTCACGACTGAGGAGAAATCAATTATTGATCAGAGCTTCTACCTGATTGCAGGGACCGACTCTCAGTTTGTCCTCGAAGTTAAAAAACCTGGTGGTCCAGTGGAGAGCAGGATCCTAAAGGTTATATCAGATTGACAACTCACCAATTCATCTTAAGGTGTTCATCTGAATCAGGTGTTGCTCCAAAATAGCTGAAAACTGCATTGAATTAAATCAGTAAATCCTAAAATTATCTTTAGAAATGCACATTTTTTATGTTTGGTTGCCTAAAGTACTTTAATCACAATAGTTACAGATTAATTTCATGCAAATTAACTCAATTGAATTGATTAATTTAAGTTTGTTGCAGCTCTAGTTAAGATTTCAGTAAACTTCTCATCTTGCTCCAAAGTTTCTATTTTAAGAAACTGTTGAACATAATGTGATTTTTTTTTTTTTAGTGCTTAAACAATTAACTGATACAGAAAATATCTTTAACTGAACACCAAATATTGAGACATTTAATTTAATTGTTTTCTGACATTTTGAAATGAAATTAAGTGAATTGAAGCTCTAATTTTGCTTTCCCAAAAAAGTGAAAACAGGTAATGAGTTAATATAAATTTTATGTGAGCTAATCGAGCCACAACATGAAACACATTAACTGAATCACAACGTTATCTAAAGTGGAATTACAGAAAGATCCATAAAACATCCTGCTGTCATTGACACAAGCTCAGAAACAAAAGTGTAAACCATATTTCTTTATTAAAGATTAAGAAACTCCAAGCAGCATATTCATAAATAAAATAAGGATCTCCCTTAGATGTACTGTGACAGACTATATGCTATGACAGTTCATGTTGTCATCTTCTGATGGGGCGCCGGAGTTTGAACATAAAGGGGGGTGACACATGGAGCTGCACACACCCCGCACACACACTTCCTGTTTGATCACTTCCTGTCTGCTGACCAGTCACAACCTCAAGGTCCGTCCGTCCATCGTGTTGTGGAGCACAGTGTGAAAAGCAAAGTCGTTCACGAGAGCAACTACTGACACAGTTAGAAAACATCCACGTGGAGTCTGTTCAGACGAGAGCTGCGTTAGAGTCGATGATCCGGCCGACACTAAAAAACTGAAGTCTGCTTTGCTTCTGCTCGTCCATTTTTCCAGACAGAATGAAACACATGGTCGATTTTCTACTGTAACTGGAGAATCTGTATGCACACAGGAACAGGACATTAGCTTTTAACCCCCTTTGGCAAAGATTTAATATATTCATGGATTTCTGAACTGAGAAAATAAAACGATGTGTCCTTTCTGCACGAGACAGTCGAGATAAGAGAAACATCTCTATCCACGGCTACACGTTTAGAGGTTTGTCGCTAAGACTTTACGCACCAGATTAACTATGTTGGTCCAACAGTCAACATAAACTCGTGGTCTGTTTAAGTGGGTGAATTTTGGTTCTAAATCAGCACAGTAGCAATAAATCTTATTAGACGATTCAACTTTTGATTTACGTACAATGCCAACGATTTGTGCTAATGCAGGAAGTCGTGGGAAATGCGATGTGACAGAATCACAAATGCATGAAGAGGATGATGTATTGGGCAAACCTTAACCAAGTCTTTAGTTGTCTTAACTTTAAACTACAGAGAAGGAATATTTGGGTTTTTACCTGCAAAAACTACAATCCTTCCCCGACCTCGACCATACTATTGTTACCATGAACACTTTGAAAAAGTTTGCATCAGACAAAAAAACTCGGCACAGAACGTAAAACAGGTCAAGAAGAACTGTCCGCTCTTTAGCGATACTGATGTGTTGTTGTTTATATCGGTGAGAAATGTTAAGAATTAAGATGATGTCATTTGGGACAAACACAGTTAGCACTGGCAGTGAGTCCCGTCCACAAAATGAAATCTTAAGAATGAAGCCCTTCACTCTGATAAGTTCATCTCCTCTGCAGACTTAAAAAGGTGAAACTTTTAAGGATGCTTCTGTCCGTGCTCATGTCCTGAAAAATCTACTGTGATCAGAAAGCAGCCAAATGAAAATGAAGTCGAAAACTCTTTAGGCCCATAAATGCACATTAATTGCACTTATGAAAGCGAAACAGGGAGGGGCGAAGTGTGTGGTTTTATATTTCCTGTTGAAAATAGTTTTCCGTAAAGGTTCATCACACAGTATTCCTCAGAGAAAAACTATCTGGTGTTTAGCAAACATAATCAGATTCCTTCTATATTACAAGCAGTTGAGGTATGACACCTGCAGAACCTCCACCATCAGCCTCTGATTGCACTTTGGATAATGACGCCCTCTGTCATCCCTGCAGGTGATAATGGATCTCATTAGGAATGACTTGTGGGAATATGAGGCCTCTTTCTATCACTCGCTCACTCCTTGTGATTAAAATAACTGCACTGCTTTGAAGGAGAAAAACCTGTATACAAGTGTTTGACATTAAATTCTCTAGTATAAAAAATTAAAGACATATCTATATAGCTGATAGTTCTTTCTACAAGACTTTTTTTTTCTTCAGGTTAAATAGAACAAACAAAAGCTCAGAACGTGTTGAGCTGCGTTCACATCCGAGTTAATTTCTTCCCATTTGGTCCAAAATTAAAGCACCAGCATGAAAAAGCGACTCTCACAGGAGGTTTGATGAGTTTGTCACTTAGTGAAACGATAATGGCAGTCGAGTACTGGAAATGGGTTATTGATAAACCAGAGACGTTCACATTGAGATCAACTAAAAACAGACAAATGTGCTTTGTTATTGACGTTTGTGTCGTTGAGAGCTGCAGCTTCATGTCAAGCAGTAACTTTTTGTGGTTTTCACCACAAGAAGTGCAGCAAAGTCAAAGAAAGTTTGATGTGTCACAACTTTTTTTTTCTGGTGTTTCGATGCTTCTTTGTGACGAAGCAACAGTCCATCTCATCTCAATGTGAAAGTCCTGTCAGTAAAAAAAAAAAAAGAAAAAGAAAAGGACGTTGCGAACAAGTTGAAACAAGTTGTGGCCTGATGCTCAGATTTGTTTTTCTTTTAGTTAAAAAGGCAGTATAGATGTGTGGTGAGTTTCTTGTAAAACCACAACTCTGTGCAGTCAGTCCTGCTGTCATTTTTTAAACTTTATTCATTAATTCATTTACTGTCTTGTCCCTCTTCCTGGTTCCTGTATTGCTGCAATATTAATGACACCCATCTCTATCTGATAAATATATTTGGAAGAAAGATCTGGACAAAATGCATGACTAACTGTAAAGGTCAATGCATTTCGGTTCTTATTGAACATTCAGGGATCAATAAGTAGAATTGATGAAGCCACAGCTTTGGCTCTGTGAGGTTGGAAAGAAAAACGGTAAGACGAGTGAAGGTTTGAGCGGTCTCGATTGGTTACTGAAAAAGTCAGTCTGCTCCTGATGCTGGAGGAAACTCACCACTTATTTATCATCAGGACACATCGTCTGGGAATCATAAATGTTGGTACCCAGTTTGATGGACTGATGGACCAACGCTGTTTCTAAATTTGGATTTGATTGGGTGTGTTGGTCAAACAGATATTAACAGATAAAGCGTTGACCTGGGGAGGGAAGGTGCCTGAAACCAAACAGCTCAAGTGTCATTTTGATTTGAACCACCATAAAAAGTGTTGATCTTATTGTGGAAAGATGTATTTTACTTTAACAAAAACCAGCACCACGGTATGTCATATTTCTGAAAGAGGCCAATGTTGATTAACTTTCAGTATTGGAGTAACGTAAAAGCATTGAGTCAACATTTCCTCAAAGCTTAACCCTACCCCCCCACAAAACAGCAGCTGTGAACGCAGCCTAACAACCTCCTCGCTAATGTTTCATCTTTCCTCCCTTTACAAACTGAAGCTCCTCACCTGGACAGTACTAATGCCAAATAAAAAGGTACTATAAAAACAAACCACTCAGCCGTGTGTAAAATATGAACCAGATAAAAATCCACTTGTTTTTTCCCCCTTTGTTGAATGATACACCATTTACAGTCAACGTAAGAAAATGAATGTAGACTTTTGATTTGAAAAAAACAACATATATTATATATTTAATACAAATGGAAAAAAAAAAATTGTGATCATTTTCGTCCGATGCTGAAGATATATATAGGGTTGGTACAGAGGTGCATAACAGTAGGTGTCCAACACTAAAATGTCCCTACAGCGGTGCTTCATGGGTAGTCGTTTACATCGATGAGTTGTGGAGAGACATCGTTTAATTTCGGCACTTAGAAAACAATCACAATGAATTTCGCGTCATTGTTTCATATTGAACAAAATTTACAAAGCCATTCAAACAGTCATAACTTTTTCATCAATGTATATATATATTTTTTTATCTCGTTTTGTTTGTTTTTTATAACTCAACTTCAAAAATTGAGAATATTCAAAATACACTTTAACCTCACTTCGTTCTCTTGGTATTTACAGATATGTACAAGAGAAAAATTACACCCGCCAACCCACCCGCCTCCCCGTTTTTTTGTTTTTTTTATAACATCAGCTTTTCTGAACAGGTAGTGAGATACAAAATCTTTTTACTTTGTACATTTATGTTTTTTTTCCTTCAGTAATAATAATTTTCCTCTAGAGATCCTCAACTGGCCTCGCATCCAAAACCAGACCAGTCAGGGCGACTCGTCGTTGCTGCAGTTTGACCCCGTCCCGTCCCACCCCGCCCCCCCCCCCCGCCTATCACTATATGGATGTACTGTGGGTGGCCTCAATGGCTTCGGGTATGGGTCCTGCGGAGACTGCCTGGTAGGACATTGGCATGGGTGTCTTGCCAGGGCTCTGCCGGAAGAGCCCCCCGTTGGGTGCCCTGTGTTTGCACTGCATGGTGCCGCTGAGGCTGGTGCTGCTGAGGGGGTGGTGCAGGGGCAATGTGTTGCTGCCAGGGCCCTGGGATGGGGGTAGCGTCCTGCCTAGGGTCCCCCCATGGTGAGGGTGGGGAAGAGGAGGAGGCGGCCCCCCCTCCCCGGGGAGGAAGGTGGTCACAGCGAGGCCCGAGGGCGGGAAGTCCCGCACGGACTCCGGCCTCGGCACCAGAGAGCCCTGGCTGGGCTGCATGCTGCCGATGTCCAACGCAGAGATCTCGATAGAGGGGCCGGGAATCTGCTTGTGGGCCAAGTCCTCGTCCAAAAGACTGTTCATACGACGATGCACCTGTTCCAGATTCACCTCCTTGTCCTATAAGAGGAGGAGTGGGGGGTGGAAGAGGACAGAGGAGAGACAGGGGGAGGGAGGAGAGGAGGGAGGAGGGACACAGAGGCTGAGATTGGCGATGGGCCGGTTTCTCAGACTGTTTCAGGTCTGCTGGTGCTCCATGCATTCTCAATCTGACAGTGGTTTTGGACGTGGCCTTGGCTTTGAATTGATGACTGCTATCAGCTGATAGACAGCCTCTGGTTTCTCTTTGCCCAGTGGGAACTGAGGCCACAGAAATCAATTTGAATGTGCACCTTGAAATCAAACTTGGCCAGTGAATATTAAAGGTTTGATGTCTGGAGGAAAAGAATCGTGGAGCCAAACTGACTGAAGGTAGTTTGTTGTAAAGCTGCTTTTTCTTTAGTTATTCTGAGCAGGAAAGCTCAAGGTTTTCATGATATGTGGAGGACCAAGAGACCACTGCTGAAGGAGTGATTGATTTTAGATTCAATCTGAATCTTCTATTCCTGCTTGAACACTTTAATTTGACCTCCAAGTACAGGCAGATACAGGCTGAAGTCAAAGTTGGGCTGCACAGTTGAGCAGTTGTTCTTTTGGCCTAAAAGTAAAGTGAGTCGTATAGTTTTGGGTGAAATTTTTCTGTCTCTACATTTATTTACTTAACTGAAAGTGAAAATATGTACATTATGCGGTGTGGTGTTTCCCCCCTCGCTGCCCTTGGAGCCGGTACACTCTGTGCAGGAAGATCGGAGAATTGGTTCGCTATCAGAACAATTTAATCAAAACATTGGCTGACACTGCATCTTCTGCTGACTGCAGCCATGCATACTTGTTAGGCATTAATAGACACTTGAGTGTTTCCCTGTTGAACCGCAGGTCTGCTTCAGAACACTGGGTCATGGGAAGGTAAAGGACGAGGGGTAAAGAAAGAGATAGGAGGCGTGACTCGCATATCAAGCGAGGCTCCGGGTCTTAAATTCAGATTCTCTGCACGTCCGTCTGAGTGTTTGCTGCTGTGTGAATGAATGCAGCCTGTTGATGTCAGTTTTTGGAGAGAATTTAAAACAACCGTCACTTTACAACAAACGTACAGAGTCAGTCAAGGGTTCCTGAACGCAGCTTGGCTTGGCTCCAGCATTGATTCACTTTAACTAAGAGGCACAATGATATTAGTCACAGTAACTCATCACAGTGACACAAGTGATATTCAGAACAAAGCACATGACACATTTACACTGTATATTAATACACACAGATATTCAGTTATGTTTAGTGTTATCAGCATCCACCCTGATCCCCACAAATAAGTTTGATAGAAAGACATCTGTTTGTTTAAAGATTTTTTCCATCTCCAAAGTAGTAATCCTTTCCATCCTAAGATTTCCATAATTTCTGATTAAATTTTAAGTATAATTCATCCGTGTTGCACAGATTTGTGTTAAGTTATCAAGTAATGCAAACCAAACTGTTCCTACTCCCCATGTGCAATCTAAAATGATAAAATCTAAACTACATCACTAAGTCAGGTCATTGAATGCCCCCCCCCCCCCCCCCCCCCCAAAAACCCCCACCCCTAAAAAGCAGCAGACGTGACCTCTATGTCCTCAAAGCTTCAGCCCTGATTAGCAGGAAAGCAACTAGTGAGAGGTTAAAAGAAATCAAACGAGTGGAGGTTTGTCTCTGAAAGGCAGGTGGGAGGCGAGTTGTTGCGAGCAAAATGTTTGCACTCAAGATGGAAATGTCTTTAGTCTTGACGTTGAGGTAGAGCGGTGGAGAGCACTTCCTGTGAAAAGCGTATAATATCCAACACAAAAAGCGGCTCATGAAAGCACACTCGAGAAAAAGAAAACTCAGCGTCTCGGTGCGTCTCGAACTTATGCACGCTGTGGTTGAGTACCACCGAGACCGAGCATCTGTCTCCAACCTTTGTTCAAACCTTAAAGAAGCACGTAAACATACACCGTGTTTATCCGGCAGGTCTGAGCAGGTCTGAACGATCCCTCTCCAGTCTCAAAGAGCTGCTCTCAAAGCCAATTAAAACATCTCACTACAGGTTATTGTTGCAGACTGGCGTCTCATTAAAATATGTTTTCAGCCACGTCAAACTGGCAGCTAGCCTAAATAAATAAATGCCTGGGATTAAACCTCAGCCGGTCAATAAAGACAGACCGGTGATGTAAGTGGAGAAAAAGAAAACAACAGCCTTGAAAGCCTCCATTAATTTGGAAAACAAACAGCTCTTTTAATGAGTGCTGCCGGTAGGGGGGATTTTAAATCACTCTGCCCCCTGCTTCTTTGTGAATACTGCAACTGTCAAGTGGGTTGTGCTCAAGTGCGATAAGAACAGTTTCTGGTTATTTCTGGTTCATTTTGGATTCAAGTGGCCCTCAGAAACATTTAAGCCCTTTAGCAAAGAACTTGTTTTCTATCAGCATCTTTCACTATAAGACGAGCGGCCGTCTCTGAAGTCGTACGGCGTAATCGGACGTCTGTCTCCCCCATGGGTGCCGGTGATGAAGTCGTGCAGATCGGACATTTCTCAGCGGTCGGCTCACACATTAATGATTGAAGCCAATTATGAGGTTTAGTAACGTTTAACCGAAGCTCTGGGAAAATAACAATAGAGGCACTAAAAATACAGTCAAGCTTTACGCCACTGATCAGAAGTCGTCTACATAAACTGTTTAAGATTTTCAAACTGGATAAATGTGGCTGCTGTGCAGAAAATGTCAAATTATCAAAATTGGTTTCTAAATAAATCGTCGCTTCACTTTAGGACATCTGGTTTTAACAGTGTTAGGTTTGGAGGCATATACTCTTTTTTTTTTGTTAGTTTTTGATTAGTTCAGCCTTGAACTGCAACCTCAGCAGCCTGGATGATTTCTAAACATCTGTTTTTGTGAGGATAATTTGCCACTAAGCTCTCTTAAAGTCTTGGAGTAAAATCACAGTTTTTCCGATATAGTCTGATTTTAAATTGCACTACAAAGGATTCGGGTACTTTGGCTCCACTGCTTCAGTTTAACTCAAATAAAATTATAATTTCTGCTTTCAGAGCAACAGGAAATATTTGCAGGCTACACTCAGATTTGTTTTAATAAATTAGAATATTTGATAATTCAAACTAGCACCACACCCAGAACGTGTTCATTTTAGGTGATAAAGTTATAAATAACATTGAGTTGTAATTGGTTTATATTATTATGCATTGAAAGGCACTAAGCCTGTTTGTGGTGTTTCTTGTGATTTCCATCATTATTGTTTCTGCTCAACACACTAGAAACAGGTAAAGGTGAGGTCAGAGGTCAGCCCTTATGAAATGTGTTCATACAGTTAAAGATGATCAACTAAAAAAGAAAGCAAGGAGAAACAGAAAGGCACTAGAAGAACCAGGAGGGTTTCTAATGATGGAGGAAGCAGCGTTAAAGGTGAGTGGGCCCTCAGAGGCCCTCACAGTCGGTGCCTGATGGAGCAGCCAAGGCATCAATTACAACTTTAATTATCATTTCGTCTGCAAAGAGTAGAAGCCCAAATTCAAATCAATTGCAATTAAGACCAAACTGTCTGTTTTCAGATCACGATCCAAATTAATTTGGGCCAGTCTTTTCCTTCGAATAGAGCTGAAATGTCTTCCTGTTCTGGAAATAATTTTCTGTTCAGTTTTTCTAATGAGGAAATTGATAATTAGCTTTAGCGGTTTTATCGGTGGAAGTTTTTAGTGATCTACCACAAAGTTTAATGACAAAATGTCTTAAGTTTTTTTTTAAGTCTTACATCACTGTAAAAACTCCAGATGAAAGTAATTAGTTTTATCATTATTGTCATCTGGTCATATTATTTGGCTTATTTGATGATATTTGTTGCAAGGCTTTCTAAAGATAAGTGCCTTAAATACAAAGCCCTGCATGTTTGCGTTTGACATATTTATATTTATGTCATATTTACGAAGAACATATCAGAGATTTATTTCCAGAACTTGAGCTGCAGAAAAACAGGTATGAGGCACATTTCTGCTCCGTTGTAGATTTAACAAAAATCAACCCTGGACAAAACAAAAGGACCTTGGCGATGGCACAAATACGTTTTTTTTCTTTGTTTTTATTTTTGATAGTTGTATAGGAGGTCTATTCTGACCTGTATCAATAGCTTCTGCTTCATCCCAGCCTCTCTCTCTGTCTGTCCAAATGTCCCTCCTCCCCTCCGATGAAGCAGTTGTAATGTCATTATATGTCAATGGACCAGAAACCCTTGCCAGTCTGTAATCCTTAGTAACCTGCACGAGATCATAGACAGTCAAGTGTAAATAAAAAAAATAAAATAAAAAGGATAGATGGAGAGAAGGAGAGGAGATAGATAACACGGGCGTCCACATTGACATATAATTTGCAATAAGACGTGACACAGTGATTGTACCAGGAGTTACGGACTGGGATGTTGGAGACAAATCTTATTGCTGAAGGGCGACACACACCCCAACGTAAAACTGTCTGCTCACACTTTAGTTTATGGATCCACGTCAAAGCCTCCATTTTGGTCGCCTGTCACATGACACAAACCTGCTTCCTGTGGAGGTGAATGTGTGTGTTTGGTTTGGCACAGAAGGTGAATGTTGTTGTTGTCTGGAGGTAGAAAAATGCAGGTCTGAGGTCAGTTTAAGTTGAGCCTTAATGAGCGCTCGAAATGTTGACCCTGTATCCCAGTTCCAGACTATGTACTATCCCCGTACAGTACACTTAGTACTAACAAGGTTGTCTGGATAACGTGATCTCAGAGAAACAAACATCATCTTAAGTGTTTTTGTGAAGACTTGCTAAGTTTCTGCAGCTCAGTGGTTCATGACCCCCCGAGGCGTTGCACACTTAATAGATTTTCTTTTCTTTTTTTTGCTTTTTGCTTGTGAAAAGTGTTTTGTTTGACCTCTTCAAGGAAACAGACAAGAAGTAAAGAGAGTCACTGGTCAACAAGTCGTTTTAAAAACTCTCAGAAAAACTTTAACTCGTGTATCTTTAGCTTAACAAACTACTTAAACTTAGTTGTGAAAAATAAGAATTGTTTAATAAAGCTGGTTATAGATTTAATAAACGTCTGAATTAGAGGATGAGTTACAGGACTGAGATGTTATGAAAGCTCATCCCCGTGTATGTGGGATGAAATAAAAATAAACACCAACTCTAAGCAGCTGTTTTATCTTTGCTTTTTTTTAAGTACATATATTAAAATCTTTCCTTTTTCCAGAAGACAAATTGGTGTAAAGCAAAAGTACTTGACCTGCCGAACAAAACAGGCTCAGTTAGAGAGCAGCTGGTGAATATAGAGAAGCATAATTTAGCAGCTAAGAGACAGATATTTCCCTCAGGAGGTGGTGGAGACCAAAAACTGAGCTAAAAGAAGAGAGAATATTGGAAAACAACTGCTATCCAACATTTTCCCACCAATTCAACCTTTTCCTGTCATAAATGTCTGTTTAAAGTAGTATATAGTGAGGTACTGAGACACAACATGACTGTAGATCAGTGTGGGAAGTTTTCTGAGGGGGAAAGTGGCACTCGGTTTAAGAAATAACTTAATTGTATAAATTATATGTGTATGAAATGTTTTTCTTAATAACTCAGCACCTTTTGTGATGACAGGAGTTGAGTTTCAACACTGATAATTGATACTGATCTGCACTGAACTCTTATTAACGATCATATACTTTTAAAGTTGTTTCTGTCTTGAGGAGAAGACTTTCAATATTGATTAGGTAATTAATGGAATTAGTTAATGTTTAACTGATTTTCCTCTTTAAACTCTTTGAAGGTGTAACTATTAGCGCAGTAACTAGCAGCTTGTATTTCATTTAAAAAAACAGCGATCTGGTAATTGACTGCTGTATGTTTTTTTATTCAGCAGGCACTTAGTAAGGCTCAAGTATCTATTAGCAACAACAGCAAGTGATTTGGACTAACTGCGATAATGTCACTTTAAATGTTAAAACCCAGGGTGAGCTGCACTTAAAGGTTCACTTGGATATGATGAATTACTTTCTTGTCTCTTGATGTCTCATAAGGATTTCACAGTGAAATGGAAAACGTCCAAAAGTGTTAAGAAAGTGTGTCTGTTATCGTTCTCCGCTGGAGCGATCTCTCTCTCCTGCTAATTATAATCTCTTTTCAGAACCCTTGGGTGCAGGAAACTACCAAAGCCTCACTGTAGAAAATGAGTTTATAACAATAATTCAATACCGAGCACTTGAACGGTTACGGATCCAACACTGTGGGAATTAATCATTAAAGTCTGCGTGTGTACCAGGCTGTTTTAGCAGGGGGGGTGTGCTGGGACACATGCAGGACATGCCAACAGCCAAATCCTGACTTGCTGGGCTAATTCGACATGTTTGCCTAAGGCCTCGGGTGTGTGCGTGAAGAAGGCGGAGAAGAAAGACTTCCGAGTTGCTTCATGAGCGGATTAGTAAAGGTAATGGTCAAGTGGAGTGTGTCGTGTGCTTCATGTGGTTTAGAGGATATGCCAAACAAAAACAGATGAGCTCTGGTGTGTGTAAGTTTAGGACGAGGTGGGTGGGGAGTGATGGGTGGGGGTGAAAGAAAAAAATGGACGGGCAGTAATAATAAGAGACCAAATTTGATTTCAATCAGTGGCCTGGGCTGATGTGGCACAGAGCACATCTCCCTACTCTGTCCTATCTCTGTCCCCCAGCTCTCCAGCGCTAACGCTAGCCTCCTAAACCTCTCGCCTCTACAGCTGGGTGTACTGGAGCTCCACTAAGTCGGGGCTCGCGTCTGCGGCTGGATCCTTAAAGTAGAGTGTGGCAGTGTCTTCCCCCCGCTGGCCCGTCCGCCGGGCCCTGTGCTCGGTCACCTCTTTGGGCTGCTCCTGGCGGCAGCGGTTGCTGTTCCACCAAGCCTCCAGCCCGGCCACCAGACAGGCCAGCAGCAGGCCGGCGGCCAGGATGCAGAAGACGCCAGCGAAGCTGTGCAGCTTGAGGGAGCGTCCGTCCGGGTGGGCGCTGGCGTGGCTGTTGAGGTCGCAGCGGCCGGTGCGAGGCCACCACTTCTGCTTCATGATGTCCAGGTCGCCTTTCTCCTGCAGCTCCAAGATCCTGAAGGAGAGAAGAAGAGGTCAGTGACAACATCAAACCTGCTGTCACCCACATTACTCTCCTTTTATCCCAACAACCAAAAGCTTCACTAATAATAACATTTATATTTAGATACAGCAGCTACAGGAATGTTTGAGAAGCTCATTTATTTCAGAGAGGGTCCTTAAATGCAACGCAATTCATTGACTTTTACGTAAATCAAAGAACCAAAACATAATGAAAAATAAGATCCAATGAACTCAGTCTGATTGACATAAAACAGATAAACATATAAAAACAGACAGAAACAGTTCATATACACTATTTTAACTGTGTACTTATACTTTGTTGGTCTTGAAGTTTATCTTATTTCTTTCAGCTTGAAATTTAAATTATTTTATTATCTGTAGAGCACAAAACATGGACTCATCATCAAAACACGACATCAATTATAGTAAAAAAAACAGTAAAGATATGTTAAATAAATCTTTTCAGAACCTAAATATTGAACAAACTACACGATTTAAAGCCCAAATTAAACCCTGATTTCGCTGTTAGACCTGATTTTGTATAGTATTTCTGAGGAGGACATCATACTCGTTCTAAATCGCCTGCAGCAGAAGAAGTCATATTAAACCAGCCGGCAGCTCGCAGTGTTTCATCTGCACACTCTGACCTGAAATATCTTTACACTTCCTTTACGTGGACGTATTTGTTAGCGACAGACACGAGTTTCGGGCCTGCTGCTCTCGTTGCGTTTAGTGATGAAGCTAATTAAACAAACTCCGCCACCACCACTACAAGAAGTACAATCTGCTTTGAGCTGCAGTAAAATCAGAGCCCAATTTGCTATATTTAATCTGCTCAGCTCAGCATGAACATGTTGAAGGTCAGTACACTGCAGTTTCCATCTACCAACACACCACCACCACCAGCCCCCCCCTTCGAAACACCCCGAGGACAAAATAGTTTTACAGCACAAATGAGCAGCAGGAGAAACAAAGTCTGCAAAGGTTATTAATGGCAGGATTATCAAATGGAAAGCCAGGGATGGAGGTAATACAGCAGTTATGGGACTAGGTATTAAAATGATGGTTGGAATCGTGGAGATAATGGTTTTTGTGCTGAACAATAGCTCTGCCCTCAATTTAACACCCGGGCACATTATTCCTGGTCGTCCCCGAGCGCTGCGCTGCGAGGACGCCTCGGGCCGTTGGACGCCTGCTGAACCGGGCCGGGCCTGCGCAAAAAAACTTTATTAATAACTGGCAGCATTGTCCCCATTCAGTGCCACAAATTAATCCCTAAATAAACACAGAACTTCTTAATTAAAGAGGAAGTGTGAGGCGCAGAGGGAGGGGAAGGAAGAGGGAGGCCGTGATTGAGAAACTGTCCCAAACGGCGAATCCCGACCATTGCCGCGATCCGCCACCAGAGAGGAAAAAGCCGGAGAATATCGTGAGTTAAGTTTCTGTCCGAGGGGCACAGCAGATTTTAAACCAAAGATCAGAGAGCAGGAGGCGTGAAACTCTCTCCGGTCACGTGACGTCGATTTGATATCACAAAAAGAGCAGCAAAAACATTCATTTCATCTCCGTTACCATGGCAGTTAAATAAAATGCATATATTTTCAAAATAAACCTCTACATTCATCTTGAGGCTGTTTGCCATGACGACCAACACGCTAATGAAACAGCGAATATAATATGAAAATATAAATGAACCTATTTCAAATATTGAGCTCAAATTCAAAGTACAGCCTGTAAATGTTGGTAAAGACTTCTACGCTGATAGTGGACATCAACACTGAACCCAGATCAGCTTTGTCCGTTCCAATAAAGATGACTCAAACACGGCGACCTTAACAATGCAGACAAACAAACAAACAGACGTTTTATTACAAAATGACGGTAAAGAGAAATAAAACTGAGCCGCTGCAGATGTTCGGACAGATGTTGAGTCTGCTCTGCAGCCACGTTGTTTTTCAGTCAAAACTACAGTCGGCCACACAGTTTGTACTAATCCTGCTCCAGATACACCAAAACAAGCTCACCACAGTTTATAAAGGATCTTTTGACAGCAGCCATGTCGGGAAATCACACAAACGCTCAAACTCAAATAACTCGAGTGCTGTGACCTCAAAAGAAAGCTAAAAGAAATTCGTCCACCTCATAAACTGATAAAACTTTTAGCTTAAATTAACAATGTTCAACACCTCCGATCGACTGTGAACTCTTTTTACACAAATACAGACGTTAACAACCACACACGCCTGATGGGAAGTCAGTTTTTTCATTTTAAATTCAATGCTAAGAAGCACTAAGCCTCGACAGAAGAGCTCCAACTGTCTGTTTCCTCATCTGTGCTGCAGCAGCCTCGCCCCCCCTCAGCCGATCTGATCCGGTCACTCCTCTGTTACAAAGCGGTCAGTCTCAAAGCTTTCGAGAGCAGGTCTGAGAAATAGGATTTTCCCGCTGTCTGAACATGGCCTGAGAGGGTGGGGGGGGGGGTGGGGATGAAGATGCAAGTCGACAGGACAGTAGGGGGAGTCAGATAAATGCACGCTGGAGGCTGGAGGCGTAAATGACATTTCTGGTGTGGAGTTGCTCCGCGGTGGCCACAGGCGTCTCTCCCACGCAGCCAGCCATGCATGGGCGCACAAACACATCCCAGAGAGCCCATTTCCCCCCCAGCATGGCCGATCTGCAGCCCGCTCTGCTAATAAAATCACAGCGGTGCAGCTGCTAATGCTTTGAGTTAACATCTCCATTAACGCTGCAGCTCAGACCTCACAATCACTGTTTGTGTTTTCCTTCCTCGCAGAAATTACACAGGAAGCCACGCTCGTTTATGTGGCGAGGACTTCGTGATGGGCTGCGGCAGACATCAAATATTTTTTGGGTGGGGGCTCTAGCCGTGAGCTGCTGTATAATAGCTGCCCTCACATAACTTCATCCTGCCGGCTCCTCTCGGCCCCGCTGCTTTTCATTCCACACACCAAACCACAGCAGCGTTTCCACCTGGGAGGCCGAGCGCAGAGACTCCCGCTGAGCTGGGCGGCACTCAGCTGAGCTTCCACTGGAGCTCAGTCAAAGTTTGACCCAAGAGAAAGTCTTAAAAACGAAGGACGGAGGAGATCTGAGCTGCTCCTTTAAAACTCATTTAAAACCTGCACACACACAAACAGCTTCAGCTCAGAGAAGCATCCAACATGACATCATGACTACACACAAAAAATAGCATGTTCTCTCTTCCCTTTATCTCAGAGGGTCACTAAAACTGATCAATAATCAAACCACAGTATAAAAAAAATGAATCAAATAAAAGCCTAAGGTCCCTTCAGTTCAGCAGGTTTGAGGAGCTCACTTTATCTTTTCTCAATAAGTTACAGGATTTTATGTATTATCTCTTTGGGCTGCTTTCATCGTGTCATATATAAGTGTGTGTGTGTGTGTGAGGAGCGTCTCCATGGTCTGTCCAATACAGGATATTTCGATTCCCTTTGTTGTGTATCGTACCCCTCTCTCTCTTTTCACTTTCACCATCTAATAAAGGTTATAAATTCCCAGTTTGCATCATTCTGGGTCTTTATTTAATGTTTGTTGTTGTGAAGAAACTGAGCCAAATTTCTCTGAGTGTCGAGTTTGTACATGATCATCACGTCAGATAATCAACAGCTCCAAACAGACTTAATCCATTCTCTGCTGAGACTAAGTTTTATCTGAAACGATTACGGATCAGTTCAGGTGTGTTTGAGGTGACTGTCAGCTGTCTTATAAATAATTTATTCTGGATACTCCAGGAAGAGAACCAGAAGAGACAAATGTTTTTATTTCTTTTGTTCTTTGACAACTAAGGTGAACAGATTTTTTAAAAAGAGCCTCCTGATCGACATTAAACTGATCACCTTTACTGTGGATTCACTCAAAGTCAAGCTTTAAAATTTGATCCAGTTAAATTTGAACGATCAATAAAAACACTGACAAACTGTGTCGTCATGGAAACAAATCTTGCCGATGTTGTTGTGATCATTTAATTTATCATGTTTATTCGACCTGCAACGATTCTCAGACTGCTTCCTGTGTTTGGCAGGATAAGTTTGGTCTTCTTACGCCAACTTCCTGTCTGCTCTCTGGGAACCGATCGATACGAGACGGATGAGAAAGTTCTGTGATTTTTTTTTGGGAGCTTATGTGACTCTTCACACTGCTAATTCATGATGTAATAATGTGGAGATTTACTAAATGATCTGCGCGATCTCCAAAACCCACGCTGGGATCAATTTGTGTTTGGGAGGAGAGAAGAGACAAGGTTTCACTCCGCAGCTCGCTGATTTCATCTCACACTCAAGGAGATAATTGAATTTCCTAAAAATGTCTATCCTTTGCTCTGAGACGTCTGCCTCGCAAAATCAAATAAGTAATTAGCGCACGTCGCTGTGTTTACACATCATACCGTGAATAATCCCTTTTGCTCCACGGCAGTGCTGCTTAATTCGAGTTTGTTTCATGTGAGCTTATTTGACTTTAGCGATGTTACTCATTTAACGCAGAGTCAAATCCGCCTGCAGGAGGAGTTTCTCAGCTCACAAGTTTCAAACACCTCCAGTTTGAAGTAAGTCAGCGTGACACCTCTCCTCCGACAGTCCCAGCGTCGGTGGGTAACGTGAATTTAAAGCCTGTCTGCTGTAATCGCCTCAGTCAGCCGCTCCTGTAAGACTCTTCAGTCACATCAGAGGATTTACAGGCTGATAATGAAGACTTAATGTCAACAAAGAGGATCGAACCCCCGACAAAAGCCTCCAACCTTCAATGCCGACTCTGCGTCAGGCTTTGTTTCACCACACAGAGAAAGCAGAGCAGCAACCGATCGCTTTCATCTGATCTGTCAGCAGGACGCCGCCGCCGCCACTCACTTCTGAGCGTCGAGTCGACCTCGAGGCCACGTCGAGATCGTGTTTATCACTGTGACGGAGCAGGAACAGTAACGTTAACAGAGGTTTATTAATAATCAGAAACACGTGAGGAGGAAGAACACGTCCGATAAAACCTGTTTCAGTATGAAGATCTGCAGAAGGAACCGCTCTTAATCCTCCTCCCCAATGTTTTTCTCACGCCGTATTTATGAAAACACCTGAGTTTGAATGTAGCATCATGTGTTTTATGCTGCGTGAGCTGTGACATTTACTGCTCTGTAAGTAAACTGGCTGCAGACGGAGCAGCAAATACATCTGAGTAAACTGTTAAATGTTAAAGAGTCACGCTCTTGTTAGCTTTGTCAGTTTAGATGGAAAAACAAGTTTAGAGTTGTTTTGCTTTAATATAATGTGATGTGATTTATTTGTGGACGTATTTTGGGCTCATGTGAAAACTGACGTGACTGGACGCCATTTATTTGGGCAATAATCAAACTGAAATCTGTTAAA
Organism: Scortum barcoo; assembly: GCA_023238725.1. NCBI lineage: Eukaryota > Metazoa > Chordata > Actinopteri > Centrarchiformes > Terapontidae > Scortum > Scortum barcoo. The sequence continues at coordinate 1,297,234 of CM041542.1, forward strand.
TATGTTAAATATGGAAATGGACGCGACCTTTTTGCAGCTGAGTTTCACAAAGTGACCAACTCAAACTACTGGAAAGAAAATTATATATGGAAGATTAAAACAAGATACTTGAATAGAAAGATGGGAAAAACACAAAACATAAAATATTTCTAATGTCAATCCTGTTTGATGTGATAACTAAGACAATAATATGACATAAATTAATATAATATGTCATTTTTCCTTCCTTATTTGTTTCTTTGATGTATATTTATCTACCTTATTTAATGTCATATTATATTTTTTATGTTTTTTTATTTGTTTGTCTTGTTTTTTGTGCAGTATTACTATGTTTATACTTTATTAAAATGCAAATAAAACCTAAAGCACAGTGATGGTCTGTCTCTTACTTCTGGGAGAACAGGTCTCTGTAGGGGCTGCCGTGCTGCATGGCGATGCCGTAGCCCTTGCTGCTCATGCTGTTTCCCGACACGGTGATGGTGCAGTCGTCGTCCGTCAGGGCCGCGTACTCCAACACCGCCATGTCCCACAGGAAGGCGTACGGACTCTTCTTCGCCTGCAGACACATGGCAGGGAAAAGAAACCACATGAAAAACGTTATAAGACGGCATCATCAGTTAGTTTATCAGTGTTCATCACTTCTGAAACCGTCCAGCAGGAAACAAACTAAAGCAGTTAATAATCGGTCGATTAATCGATCGATCAATCGATCAACTTTAAAAAATGATTAAAGTTAAAAATATTTTTTAAGAAATCAAGGCCACAGATTTGTTGGTTCCAGATTCTTAAATGCAGATTTTCTTTGCAGAACTTTTGTAAAATAACCTGTCAATTCATCTTTAATCAATCATTCGTTTGGTCACCTGACTCCTTGTTTTTAAAGGAAATGGTTTACACTGGAAGCTTCAAAATAAAAGCCCTGCTCAGAGGAATTCACTCCATTTCAAATTTTTTTTTTTTTGGATGTAGTTAACCCACATGATGGCGAAGTGTCCGTCAATAATCAAAATAATTAATCATGGAGCTAATGGGTAGCTGCAGACCTACGCATGCTCATGTTGAAGGTGTTTAAACAGACAATATGTTTTATTCACATCAGCGTCACGTCTCTGAACGTGACTGTGGGGATGTTTTTGTATTTCCTGACATGCAGAGGAGGTTCGTCGTCCTCTCGGCTGCGTGAGGAAGAGCTGGATGAGGAGGCGGTGACGATCAGGCGAATATAGAGACAGCAGCGGGGCGGGGAATGAGAGGATGTGGGTGTTTGTGGGTTGTTTCGTGGGTTGTTTTGTGGGTGTTTTGTAGGTGTTTTGTGGGGGTTTTGTGGGTTTTTTGTGGGTGTTTGTGGGTGTTTTCATGGCGTCAGCAGAGCTGCTGCAGCTGTTTTTACTTCCACCTGTTTGCTGTCACTGCTAATCGTTCGAGTGTGTGTGAATACAAAGCGTTTCTCTCTTTCTCCTCCCTCCTTGCGTGGTAACGGGAGACTTCACGCTGTTACTGCCTAATTACCGCGTCACGTCTCCTTGATGCTCTGATTTCACGAAGCCGCTGCTGTTAGCGTTTTTTTTAATCTCTCCAGGTAACGTTTGGAGAAACACGCTAAAGCTACGAGGCGACATGCTGAGACTGAGAGCGCAGCAGCAGGAAAAAAAAGGTTCCTCTGAATAAAAAACAGGACAAACAAGGACACAAACCACAAAGGAGACACACAGAAAGACTGATCCAGAGTCAGTGCACACAGAGATACCGACTGACGAGGACAGAAAGTCAACTATAAAACGATGTGCAGTGACGTTAGGACACTAATGTGCACATTTGTTCAACATTTAGTGTTGAATTTGACCGTCTTTCCAAGAACAATAGCATGTAGAAATATTTGAGGAGAGATTCATGAGAGAACATCTCAAAAAACACGGGAAGCTTCTGGTTTTGGTCAGCTACTATCGGATAACACAAAGTTTTAACATTTGACGTCACTAAAAAGAAAAAATGCAGAAAATCAGACATGTTGGAAACAAACTGTTTTATCCTTTATCAGGAGGCCAAAGTGAGCACCTGAACGTCTCCTAATATTGCCTCATTTCAGCAGGAAGTCTGATCATCCTTTTACTGCTGAAGTTTTACTGTTTGCTTTCGATCAGCTGAAGTTTGACAGCTCGAGTTTCTGATGAGTCTATTTTTGTGTGTGTGTGTGTGTGTGTGTGTGTGTGGTGTTTAACTGAAGGTGGTGGTCAGCTGTCGGAGATAAAGGAAGTAAAGCAGAGACAGTGAACATGTGGGAGAATGACGGAGCAGTGGAGCGGCTCGGTTTTGGGAAAAGGCATTAAAACCGATGTGTGTGTGTGTGTGTGTGTGTGTGTGTTTGGGGTTACTGCAGGGAGGAAACGTCAGAGAAAAGCGGGAGGTGGGGGGAGGCGTTGTTTATCATGCAAATGGCTGAATAATGGATGCGCTCAGAGCCGATTTGTCTCCGATGCTAATTTGTCATCTGCTTTTTGGGAGATCTATGAGCATAATAATAATACGGTGGCAGGCGAAACACGACTCCTGTTTCCACACACACACACACACACTGCGACACTGCCTCTGCCTCACTAATTGGTGTATTGTGGATTACCGGAACCGCTGTTTGCAATTAGGTAATGGGTAAACAGAGAAGTGTCGCTGTGTGTTTGCCTGCTGTGAATAAAACAGGAGGAGTGTGAGTGTGTGTGTGTGTTATCTATACTCATAATACATCCTGATGTGTGTGCGTCATATATACACACTAACCCTGTGGTTCATGTGTTCATCAGTTATGAAGATGGATGATTTTAAAAGTTGTCTGTGTTTGTTAATCGATCGTTTTCATGATGAAATCTGAATGAAATGCTCACCGATGCTCCTCATATCGCCTGAGTTTAATCAGATTTTAAAGTCCTGGTTATTAAAACAAATCCAAATTTCTGAATATTAAAAACAAATAAAGAAAAATATTTGAGTTTTTGCAGATTTACATCTTCAGGAGGAACCAAAGAGCCACAAACAGGAAGTTAAACATCACTGAACGACACCACAACCAGCATCCTCCTGTATGAACACACACACACACACACACACACACCTTGCGGATGCCCTCGGACGGGCTGGACACGGAGTAGTCCATGCCGTTGTTCTTGCTGATGGTCCTCCACAGCTCGGCGTAGGTGCTGTCCTGCTCCAGAGGGTTGGTGCCTTTGTTCCTGAAGTAGTCGTAGACCGCAGAGTCCCTCACCGTGCCGTAGTCCACATCGATCTGCCGGGCCAAGTCCTGGAACGACCTGCAGGAGAAACACGAGTGAGGAGGTGCTGATGATCCATTTTACACGTTCATATTCATGTATTCATGGACAGAAGCTGCAGAATCTGGTGAAGTTTTATCTGCCCCAGGACCTGATTCTGGCTTATCAACTGACCTTACTCATCTAAACTTTGTTATATTCTCATTTCATTTATTCATTTAACTCCTCAGAGATGTTTCCTAAATGTTTAGTGGCCTCATCAGAGGCAGACGACTGATTTGGTTGTAAATATATTCGTGGCTTTTGTTCCTCAGAGCGCTGATATGACAGCAAACTGACTTCAGGTCAGCGGGTTGTAAAGTTTTTGGACACTGAACAGATGAGAGACCAGTTTTAATCAGACAGCTGATTTGTGGTTTTCTTTAATAAGAAAGGACAAAACAAACAGCAGGCAGATTATTGATGTCCAAACTAAGTAATTCACAGAAAAACATCAGAAATGATGTGCGATGTGCGCTTGTGTTCGCAGGATCTGATTCAACGTGACGTCTTGGATGGAAACACTGACGGAGGGAAACACATTCATCCACAAGATGGTTGTGTTTTCTGTGAGTAAAAGTAAATGTAAACTTATAGAACATCACTCTTTGGTTTGTGTGCAGTCGAGAGAAAAGACACAGAAACAGAAACCAGAACTAAAACTTAAATATTTTTGTCAGCTTGTCAAAATAAGACGTTCATTGAGATTAATTCATTATTGAAGAAATTAAAAAGATTAACTAACCTCACAGTGTCCGTTCAATCTGTGCTCATCTTCAGTTTCTGTTTTTGTGTGAAGTGATAAAAAAACGTGATATGTGCGATTAAATATGATTAATTTGATGAATTAATTTACTTTATTTGACTTAATTTACATATAACTTTCTATCATTTAAGGCACACTGTGATTTGATTGCAGAGCCTGAATTTCCCTCCGATCTTCCTGCAGATTTAACAGTTTTTTTTTAAAAGATAAGAGGCAGTAAGTCAGCGTAAAGCAGCTGAATCAGCACGCGTGTCCTCCTCAAACAGGAAGTGACACTTTTCATAATCAGGACCGACTGAACATGTGGTTCGCCGTTTGGCACGTTAACACCTTCACATCCGCCGGCGCTAACCAGCTACAGATCACGATGACGGCTGAGACGTGCGGCGGCAGTGCAGCAGATGCTGCCGGCTGATTGGACGCCGTTGGGACGGAGAGTCTGGTTTGATCAGCGGGGGGGTCTGATTCTGATCCTGACAGGAGGACCCGGTTCACTGAAGGCTTTCGACGTGCAGCTCAGTCTGGACTAAGATGGAGAAAGCTGAGAAATTTACATCAGACGTTCATGTTGTGCACAGGACGAAACACTTTTGTACTTTTAAGAGAAAAATAAAGAAAACTGTTCACTTTGTTATGTTACAGAAACATGATGTGAAACTAAAGTTGAATCCTTCTTTAATCTGGAATATTTTAGAAAAAGATTTCATGTCAAATAATCGTGTCGTTCTTTAAAGTTCAGCATGAGCCACGAGGAATCGGTCATGTGGCGACTCGTCTTCATTGCGCTTTATTGGATTTTCTCTTAATGTTCAGATTCATTTCGAGGGTGTTGAATGAAAACGGAGCTGCTGCTGTCAAGAAACCTTAATAACGCTGCAGTTTTAATTACAGAGTTACGACTCTGGTGGAGATGAAGCCTAATTGGATTTTGCAGGAATTAGATGTATGGAATACAAACCAGCCAGAGCTGCTGCGTGTCCCTCGAGGGCCACCGTACAATTCAACATCATCATTCAATAAACATCAACAGCCGGGCAATTTATTTATCTGGAGTTAACGTCACATTCGTCTGCAGGCGCACACTTACAGGACTCATTTAGATCTTTTATATCTGCTTTCCTGCTGCTCATTTATAAAAAAAACAGACATTTATCTGTTAGTGATGCACACTGAGATCATCCTGGATCTTATCACAGCTAGGTTTCATAGCTGGATTTCACGTTGACCACATAAAGAAACGACATCAGATAATCAAGTTAAAGCTGTATGTTTGTGCTGTATGTTTAAAATGATGCTGCCACATGTTAAATCGATCATCTCTTCAGCAGTCTGTCTGAGTTTTTAGGACTGTTTCTTTGTAGATCAGAGTAAAGGTGGATTTGAACAAAAGTCTGAAAGCGTCTGAAGTTTCCGTCTCAGCTTCCCAAACAGAGACACACCGATGCCTCCGCTCTCCTCGACCCACAATCCTTTGTGTTTTGAGGTCAGTGCTTGTAGTTTTTATTTCAGTGAAATAAAGTGAACCAGATTTCTTCTGGAATAAATGAACATGCTCAGTGTCCAGCGGATAATAAATATATTTTTATATTTCTTCTTTCAGACACGTCTTTCTTTCTTTGTCTCCTCACGTGTTTGTTTCCTCTCCGCAGACGGCGATATTTTTACGATCTGCTGTGATTTGGGACCACTCGAGATCAAATAACACCGTTTCAAATGAGCCGGACGAAAAGAGGAAACACTCAAGTCTGAACAGCGTCAGGTCGCACAGAAAGTGGCTGTTCTTCGACAAATGGCTCCCGAGTACAGTCCTTCTGCGAGGGGACTGTTTTTTACTCCTCCAGGATGTCACACACACACACAGATTTAACTGTCTGGATATCAGAAATTATTTTAACACCGTTGCTTAGTTAAAAGCAGGAGCAGGAGGATAACATTTTATCTTTACTGTGAATGAGCCACAGACACCTCGTCTTTAATCAGGATAAATTTCTGCTTTTCTAGTAAAGTTCCCGTTTTATTTAATCTGTTAAGTTTATATATGTGTCTTGAGTTTTAGCAGTTAACAGTTTTGTTTTTCTGCACATGAATATTTACCACGACATGTTTGCCTCGGAGCTCTTGAATGTATTAAAGTATAGCTCTTAGCTAGTAATTAGAGTTGTTGTTCACACGACTTTTCATTTCAGGTTGCATTTATGACAGTAAATTAAAAAGAGCTGATTAAATAAAACATTTTTTTTTTTAGAAAAGTTACACCTCATGTTTAATGGAGGTCTTCACAGATCCGGTAGGTCGGGAGGTAGAAGGTCCGGTTTGTTAAAGTCATATAAGTGGTCTGGGCTAAATGTGAATGTGGTTTGAGTTAAAATGAGCTCTTTGGCCTCATTTTGATATCAGACTGTCCAAAGGGAGAGAATATGTGAAGATGAATTTGATGAAAAATAGATGAAATGATGCAGATGTTGGTTTCCATGGTGAGCTCAGCATCACTTGTCACGACCCGAACAAGTTCACTGAAACTGACTTTTAACAGAATATGATAAAACTCTGTTAATTATATATAAGAGGATATTGTTTTTTCATATACACACGTGGACAAAATTGTTGGTACCCTTCTGTTAAAGAAAGAAAAACCCACAAAGGTCACTGAAATAACTTGACACTGACAAAAGTAATAATAAATAAAAAAAAATTTACTGAAAATTGAACTAATGAAAATCAGACATTGCTTTTGAATTGTGGTTCAACAAAATCATTTTAAAAAACAAACTGGCCAGGACAGAAATGATGGTGAGTTTTTCTTTCTTTAACGGAGGAGTACCAACAGTTCTGTCTGTGTGTAAGTGATTACTTCACAGTGATTCTGGAGTTATCGGTGCTCGTCATCGTCTCTTTTTTTGTGCTAGTTTGATTTGTTTCTTTTATTTGTCGTCTCCCTCGCCGTGGCTGTTGATCCATGCATGTTTTAATTTAGCCTCAGTAACAGATGAGAAAGTCTGTCAGGCAGCAGGACGATGGATAGAAGAAGTTTTTGTCTTTTATTTGTTTTCATTTTTGGGAGCAGCAAAAAAAAACAACTAAACCTGCTGATGTTTTGGATTTTTTTATCTGAATAAAAGCCGCCATCGTGAACATCAGACCTCGACTTTCTTTGTCTCCTGAACTTTTTATTCAGACGTTTGCATGATGTCGCAAGATGTCACACTCGATATCTCCGATCGTCTCACACCAACCTGTAAAAAGTTTGTGTTTGTTCATAAACTGAGATCAGGAATATTCCCATCTGATGGTTCAGCCATAAAAAAACATTATTAATGAAGAGTTGGAAGCAGATGATAGAAAATATTCATGCTACTGAGAAGAAACTGATGCTAACAGGGATCTTACAAACATTCATATCCAGTCAGACATCACGGCTCAGAAAAATCCTCATTTGTGGGATAAAGACGTTCACAGTGTTTCAGAATAAAAGCGGACCAGAACATTTCCCATTCTTCTCTCTGAGTGTTTTTTTGGACTTCACGCGGTGAGAAGCAGCGGCAGCCTGCGTGGATGTAGTCATTCAAAAGGAAGATGATTCTCTGCCGTCTGAAGGGCCTTTACAGAAGTCGGCATCATATGCAAATCTCCACTTCAGCATTCATTGAGCGTCTGTAGAAGCGCAGTCTTGTACTTAGCATTTACTCTTGAATGAATCACCCTTCACGGAGTAACGCGCCGGGGATTTACTGATGAAAATGTCAGCCTGGATTTGATTATCGGAGGAGAGATGAACAGCCTGTTGTTGTACCTTTAGATGGGAAATGAGAGATAACGTGCTTCATGCAGACGTGAGATACGTCGGCAAAAACAAGATGATGTACCTGCGTCTGTCAAAAGTGTGCGGTGGTGCATTTAACCCGCGAGAGAAGTGTATTTTTCTTCCCCTACTTTTTTTAAAGAGACGACTGTGGATTTAAATCTGGCGGCGTGTCTGTTTCCGCTGCGAGGAAGCAGAAGTCTCGACTCTCGAAGTCTCGACAGGGTGCAGAGGAACAGCAGGACGCAAAAAATCTAAAAAGAGAGCATTGCTGGTTCAAATATCCCGACGGACGATCTGACGAGGATAAAGACGACTTCTCCTCCAAAGACCCGAGTCGCTGCCTGAGCCCATTTAAACCAACAGCTTCCTGTCTGTCTGTGGCGTGTCACAGAGAAATGAACCGCTGAACATGCAGTAAGAAGATCTTCAAGAGGAGAAAAAGGAAGAAGACAAGAAAATAGACGACAAACTAGACTTAGAACAGCAGGTTGGCTTTTTTCGTCTTTTTCGTATTAAAAGACGCATTTTGATTGGACATTTCAACCTGAAGCAGGTGAAGTTGTGAAGTAAAATGAGTGTATGAAGGGTGTTTTAAAGCCTCCGCAGCCTTAAACTAATTATGTTCAAATGTGCGTACAGTCTGAGAATAACAGCCATCAAATAAATGTGAATGATGGAGAGAAAAGTCTTCTTCTTTCGTTAAACACACGACAAAGTGCAAAGTTTTTCGTTCAGTCCTGAAGCAAAAACTTCACAGACGATCTGACGTGATGTTTGTTTGGGTTTTTCTGCTGATTTGAAGACTATAAAATATGTCAGCGTCTCCATGGCAACGCAGATGCTTGTGTTGTTTTCACAGCTTCACACCAACAAATCTGCTGATCGGTGATCAATCATCTGATTGGCTCCGAATCATCGAACCTGCTCTTTCACCTCAGACTGAATCATGAGTATGAAGGTGTGTTCACTGTTGCTCTGTAAATCCCGGTGCCTTGCAGATGCTGTTTGTGTCTCAGTCAGGGCTGTAAATACGCTCGTCGGCTGTTTGAACATGAAATGTGAGCAGCTCGGTCCAGTCCGGCAGGCAACACACACACACACACACACACACACACACACACACACACACACACACACGGAGGTGATGATGGTTGAATCTCGAGATAAAAACATGCAAGTGGACTTTGATGTTCGATGTCTTTTTTTTTTTGTGTGTGAAACAACCAACAAAAGGCAGAAAAATAAAAATTCTCCTTTTGATCTCCTGCCTGTAACACCAGCCGCCACCAGGCAAACACTCATCAGTGCAGTTGATACCACTTCAACCTCCTTCTGAATCTGATGTTCACATCACACACTGTGATCTTTACGGGGAATAAAGACCTCCAAACATAAAGAACTGAAAAGGTCAGCGATGCCACGAGCGGCTCTGTTGTGTTTAAAATGATTTTTCACTTGATTTCATGATGTCTGCAGCTTCACATCAGAAGGGAAAGAAAGATGTGGAAGTTTAATAAGAAGAGGAAGGTGTTCGGACAGACTCATTTTAAAACACAAAAACAACAACACACACACACACACACACACTTAGTGATGGCAGCTTTGCATCATTAACAGAGGTGAATCTCTGAACTTCCCTCAGGTCTGATCTGGATCTGTTGCTCTTGTCTGAATGAAATAAGGCGCCGGTGAAGGTTTGATGAGTTTAAAATAAACATCAGCGTCACCATGTTGTATTTTTAGGACTCTCACGTGGTGACTGTTGACTAAAAGTCCTCTCGTTCCTGATTTGTGGACTCGGGACGGTGTAAAGATCAAACTCACAGCTCTGTTTAAGAGAGCCGCAGTGAAAACTGCAAAAACGAAAAACGTTAATTTGAACTTGAGAGAAAATTGACCCGAGACTGAGAGAAAATGACCCGAGGGTCGAAATCAGACCAATAAATAAAGACGAACCTTTCATTAATGCAAACATTTCCACAGACAGATTATACACATTTCCACGAGCTTTCATCAAAATCCTTGAATAACTTTTCTTGTTTTCCAGCCAGTTGCTTCATGAAATTACGGCTTTTTACTGTGTTCAGTCCAGCCTGTCTGGAACATTAAATTACCGTCCGTCTGAACGGATTCAGACGCTTCGCTGTGATAAGAAAGCTGCTGATTGGACGTTCCTGTAAAGTTTATTCTCTCCTGCAAATGACGCACTCAAACTGAGTCTGAGGGAGGGAAACGAACAAACTCCAGTTCCTCTCGTTTCTCTAACCGAGCAGCTCGGAGGTCTGAACACTGAGCAGAACTCGAATCTCGACTTTCTGCCGTTTGTCACGTATTTATATTATTCCTCCTCTTCCTCCGTCTTTCTTTAGTTTTCTTTCTTTTGTTTTCTCGGAACAGGAACAGTGAGCGTCTTTTAAGACTCTTTCTGCACATCTACAAGAGTCTGTGTCACATTAATTTGGTCTTTGTCCAGAACAACTAGAAACAAACTGCTCCTTCTGTCATCAACACCAATCAACATGGAAAACCTGCATCTGTTTGAATGAGTCTTCACCATCAGCTGATTTCAACCTTCAAGATCACTGTGATGACTGTCAGGGAGGATCCATAACTGATCAATAATTAAGGCCTAAATGTGAAGTTTGAGTTTGCTTTGCTGCAGTTTCTTCATTGGAGCAGACAATTCTGGTTTTATAGTCTCCAAAGATGAGAGGTTGACCCATCTCTCTGCTTCAGCCAGCAGCTGCTCAAATAAAGCCGTTATATATATTATATAGAAATAATGAAGACATTATTAAGCTCATCCACTGTACATAATGACCCCCACAGCATCTCCACAGAGCCTACAGACACCTGCTGATGGAGACTAACTGGAGATAAACACACAAACATCACAACAAGAGGAAACACACTCTGACTTCTTATTATAACAGCTTCATTATCTCGTATTTAGAGACGACTAACATGTTGATGGTTTGAATCTTTTTGTGATGTCAGACTTTTTCTTTTTTTAACAGACCAGGTGTGAAGATGAAGTTGTAGGAGAAATAAATCTGTTGCATTTACAAACTGCAGCTTTTCGTCGTCTGTTTAAATCTCTGTATGTTTCTTCAGTATATCTGACCCTGTACCAGCTGGATCCGTGCGTCTGCTCGTTTCTAACCACAGGAGCTAAACTGTTGACAGCCACTGGCGGCGGCAGATGCGACTGTTACGGTTTAAGCCGAACACGTTAGCGCTGCGTCTGTTTGCACCTGAGGCCACGAAGCTGTGAAACTGAGCCGACTACAGTTACTTCACTGTAAACAAAAACAACTGTGAGACAACGGGAAGTGAAATAAAAAACGACTTCTTCACTTCTGCAGCTCATTTTCCGTTCCTAATAATAAAAACACAGCTCGTCCTCCCGCTGCAGGTTTGCTCCAACTCTCCGTTTGAGCTACAAAATGCAGGTTCGATTTCTGAACTCTTCCTCTCCCCATCTGATTAAAAAACTGTTAGGATTGAACTTTTTCTCCCACCTCTCGCTGGTCTTATGGTCTCAGCTGGTGGACTATCAGTGTTCTTGTTTGTTAATGAAAGCCGATAAAAAGTTTTTACCTCACAAAGCCAAACTAAATCCCACAACCTGGTTTTCACCACAACATGCAAATCTAGAAACTTTCTGATCGATGCTCCACTTTTAAACTTCCTGAATAACATTCTGAATTCGGCGTAATATGGACAAATTTAATCATGCACTGATCTGAAAGGATCTGCGTGGTTTTATTCTGCATGTTTTACTGTCTGCAAATCCCATAAAAAGACAAAAAAAAGTGTTACTTCATCTCTCAAAACTTTCTGAGTGAAGATGTGAATCTTAAATTAGATTTTATCAAACAAACAGGAGGAAACTGGATTTTTTGGGGGACTATTTTCTGCAGCGGATGAATCTTATAGACCATGATGCACTGCTGTATATAAAGTAGTTTAGTTTTTCCACCACTGCCAAAGTGTCTGAAGCTGTGCATGATATAAAAATCATGTCAAACTTTTGAACTTTTCCTTTTCTGTTCGCAGCTTCTACAGAAATGTGAGCTGAGGTCGGCGCTTCTTCAGGAGGGTTAAAAGTTAGACAGACTGAGAGCAGATGCATTAAATACTAAGCTGCGGTGTCGTTTCTTTATGGAGAAATATTCAAGCTGAGAGTTTTTTTTCTTTTTAAGATAAACGGTCAACTCTCTAAACTCCAAACACGATCGACTCCACTTCTACTTCTGCCACTTCACTCCACTCGCGTGTTTGTCAAATCAGAGAGGATTTGCAGCTTTCTCTCTGGAGGCCCACAGCGGTGATTTGAGATGATCTGTCTTTTTAGGTGCCTCCTTAAGATGAGTAATCAGCCAAATCTGAGAGAAACTCCCGAGGTTGAATGAGCAATTAACGGCGTGCTGCGGTGGAGAGGCCGCCATGTCGAGCTGGGTCAGTCGTCTCGCTGAGAGGGAGCTCGCAGGACGAGTCATTTCTCAGAGCCGAGGGCGACACGCTCTCTGCTAATGAACCGCCGCATAGCCTGAGGAGGCCGCTGGGTTTAAATACAGAGAGACGTCATGTAAAAGGCACCTACACCTGAAGAAATAGGTTTTAATCCTAATCTAAGTGATAATCTGCAGCAGCAAATACGCTTTAAAGAATAAGGAAACGTTTGTGGTGAACAGATCTGCAAAACTTCACTGATAAAATATATCAGTTCTTTGTCTTTTAGGCAACTCGAAGCACAAAGAAGGACTTTGCGTCTAATCAGAAATACAAACTTTCCCTAAACAAAAGATAAAAGCGTTACTGTGGCTTAAACACATCTTAACGTAAGACAAGAACAAAAGACAAATTAAAGCAAAATCGCTGCACTTTGTATGTCCACAGCTTTCTTCACTGGAAGACTTCCTGTCTTAATACAAAGCTAATCGCCTTCCAGCTCCATCAACAAGTTAATGCCATCGATTTCTCACTCTAAGAGTAAAAAACCAATAAGTGCATTTCCATTTCCTTCCTTTAATGATGCACATAGACATTCATGAGAGACTCTGATTTTTCTGTGAACGCTCAAAACACGCAAACAGATGACATGTCGATTAAACATTTTCCACAGCTGGTTCAATTTCTACAAATATCCGATGTCGATAAAAACAAACCAGCAAATAAAATAATAAATTTTTTGTCTGCGATTTTCTTGGATGTCATTACAGAAGACCTACAAAAGAAAGACTTTACTGCTGCTCATTTCCATGTGCAGTAACTAATATTACATTGTGGATATTAAATGACATGTAGTTTCTGTGAGAGGTTAAATATAAAACCAACCAAATATAATCAGTGAGATCGCTACATCGCTTATTTCTGTTGTAGAAACACAGTCTGCCTGTTTTACTTTCCCTCCTGTAATAATGTCTGTATTCAGTATTTCCAATATTTTCTTTTCCTCTGAATAAAAAAATATATAAAAAAATAATAAACTATTCTTCACTTCTGCTGGAGCTTTAACAGTCCATTACAACAATGAATAATGTGACGTTTGATGTTTGATGGGACGCCAACGTTCGTGATCTTGGTGTGGAAGGTTTGAACAAGAAAATCCATCCACAAATATTCAACATTTGTGTTTTTCTTTGTTTCATCCCTTGTATGTAAAGACCTTAAGTATTATATATATCATTACATATATTATTAGTATTATTTTTGGTTACTGTTGTGCAGATTCAGCCACAGGGGGGTGCTGCAGAGCTGAGTAGAAAAGCAGCACAAATTCAGAACGACTGGACGTGTGACGGTCTAAAGATCACATTTTTAATACTACTGTCATCAATCTGAATGCATTCTACTGTTTCATTAAAAATGCTTCATGTGCATTGAAAAACAAACTGCTGAATCACTTTTACAGCTGCAGCGATTCCTGATTTCTCCGCAGGGACGGATAAAAGCGATCACCTCGTCCCGGTGCAGCTGGGTCACAGCTGCACTCTGTGTGAAGTCTCTAAAAATCCTGAACACCATAAACTTTATTCTGCTGGACTGCGCTCCGCTGTCCTTTAATGCCCCGTCCGACTGTGACCTCACATCTCATAAAAGACTAAATTAACTTCTTGCAGTCGGGCTGATGGAGACTGAGCTGCAGTGAGACGACGACCTCGGGAGAAACTCGCTGATTATTTAATGTCTGATCGTCACTGATCCCAACGAGATGCTGCTCCAACGGCCTCAGCTCTGCGTGTAAATATATATATATTTCTTTGTTGAGTAATCATTTTTTAAGAACCCTACATGAAAAGTTCAGAGATAATGTCATAAAATATCTGAAATTTAATCTGAGAGAACAATAAATACTCTTTTTGCATAAGAGCCTGTCACAATATTATTAATTTATTTTACTGCAAACAAGGTATGAGATTATTTAAATAAATAAAATCATAAATACTCATCTCAAACTGCCCTAAGAAATTTAAATTCAAGGTCTGATATTTGTAAAATGAGATGTAACATATTTTCAGACTTTCTGAGTAGCTGTTGGGGGGTTTAATGCAAAGCTGCTATCTCAAGTTGACAGAAATCAATATGTAAGTTCAGAAATAAACACACTGTGAGACCGCTGAAGGTCGGGAGGTTTGAACTCTGAGAAATTAGACTTGCTTTGGGCCTTAATGCAGAGAGAGAGAGACTCTTCGGTTAACTTGAAGTGTGAGCTCAGCCGAATCCTAAAATCTGAATAAATCACTCAGCTTGTCAGTGTGTGTGTGAGTGTGCGTGTGAACCTTACCGTATAGCGTGGTCCATGCGTGACACGGTGAGATACGCTGCCAGGTTGGCGGTGTCACGACAGAACACACGATGAGCGTGAAGAGCCTAGCCACCAGCTGCCCATGACGATCCTCAGAGCCACCACTGAGCCGATGATGCGCCGTCCCCACCTGCACACACACACACACACACACTCTGTTACATCCAGGTAATTACTCAAAGCCTCCAGCGTGGGGATTTACGAGTGTTTTCAAACTGTTTTCAGAGGTGGCGTGTTGAGTGTCCTGTTTCAGATCACACAGGTGTTAATGGACACATGCTGGGGGGGTTCATACTTACGACGACTCCGCCCCCCCCCCCCACCCCCAAGTTACAGGTTGCCATCGGTGACCAGGAGGCCGAACAGCAGGTGAGAGCGGTGCTTCATCACGGCGAGCAGAGCGGCTGCATCTAATCACAACCCGTTAGGCCTAAAAGGTTTCCCAGGCAACCTGCCAGACCATAATAGATGCAGCTGGGCTCTGCTGTGTGTGACAATGTGTGTGTGTGTGTGTGGACGTAAACAAGCGTGTGTGCAGGTGTCGCCATGTGTGTGCCCTCGTGGTTCAGGAGGACAGATTGAGTTTCAGACCTTCAGTGAGGACGTTTTTTGAAAAATGAGGAGAGTTTTGGAAAATAACGTTTTCCAGAAAGTGATATTTTTAACTTTTTGGAAAGTGAGCATGCTTGTTTAGGCTAAAATGAACCAGTGAACACATGTAAACACACACCTATGAACACACATACATGAATCTACAGACCTTCACACACACAGATTTGAGTCTGTGAGTTCGCTGTGACGTTTCATCTCTCTTGCTCTCTGCTCTGTAACATAAGCCTCCTCCTAATTCATTTAAGCACTTCAAAGTTTTATGACCTTGTATCTGCCTCTCTGTTAAATATTTCAGACGCTACAAATCCTCCTGCGATTATTGTTTCCCCTCTTCTGTTGCTGTGTAATCCGCGTAGCAGCTCTAAATTAAAACTCCCCAAAATCAAACTGAAATCCGTCTTTACAAGGCAGATAATCTTCCTTTTTTTTTTTTCCACTGCAATCAGCCCTGATTGATTTCAGACGAACAGCTGAGCTGCGAAACTGTGAGAATATCTGAGTCACTGTTTTTTTATTCGGCTTTCAGCTGACGTTCGTATCCAGAGTGATTCCCAGCAACCAGTTCAGTGCCTCAACAACGAGATGAGATATGAGATGGATGCTGCGGGAATCAATCCTGTGAACTGTGAGGTACCGAGCCGACACGTAAAGCTCCAATAATGACTTTTTTGGCCACTTCGGAGCAGAACAACTCCACAACAGCAACTCTAACTTGTTAGCAAACTCTTCTTCACACATTGGAGCATTTCATTGTTAGCATTTCATCAGTCATCATTAGGAGTCATGTTAGTTTCTATATGCTCTAATATTTAATAAACGAAGCAAAGAAAAGAAACCTGGGAGCCAAACTAAATAAAGGATGCGAAGAGGCATGTTTGGGTGAAGTGGTGGAAGAAGACAACAAGAAAAACGTGAGAGCGCAGGAGCCGTACGTCGTCATTAATCATATAAAGACATTTCTTACAGTCGGGATCGAACCTGTGACCTTTAAAGTTTCAGAAGCTGCAGATGTTTCACCCTCTTCACTGTTGTTTTCTCTTCTCTCACCTTGATGTACGAACGCGCCGTAAACGATCCAGATGGCGCTGTGCAGAGTGCTCGACCCCACGGCGTTGGACGGCTGGCCCGGTGGTGCATTCTGGGAAGAGGACGAGCGCAGCGCCTGCAGCCGGTTGAGCAGGAAGATGAGCACGCCCACCACGGGGATGGCCGCAGCGATGCAGGCCCAGACAGCGAGGTCGAAAGGCGCGAACAGAGAGAAGATGTTGATCTTCTCTTCAGGTTTGCGCAGCAGGATGCCCACGCTGTAGTCCAGGTAACGCTTGCTGAAGTCGACCACGTTCTCCCTCTCCGGTGTGATTGTGATGGCCGACACCGCCAGGTCGGCTCTCTGAGGAACGACGGAGATCAGAGAGGGTGTGAAATACGTCTCTGTGACTGAATATATCAAAGCTTACTGGCTCAGATAGTCTGGAGTAAACACAGATATTCAGTGTTTGCTGGAAGTTAATCGAAGTTTCACCTTGTTGATGAGATCGCCGATCATGCCGTTCCACGAACCGTTGGGAAGCTGCGATCCATATTTACTGTCTGCCACCTGAAGGAAAGCACAGGAAAGTTAATTCAAGACCAACATAAACCTAAAATCAAAGTCCTAAAATCCACATTTCAGAGGATCAACCACGTAAGGAACATCTGCACAATATGTGAATGAGATGTTTGCATTTTTTAAAAGATGGGAGTGTTGCAGACAGTCTTTTATTTTCAAAGCAGTGCCACACAAACCATCACCAAAACACTGATCGCACAATCTGATGTTCGTCTGACGCAGAAAAAAACATCAGTGTTCTGAACTAAGCTCTTCTTAAAAAACATCTAAGAAACCAGTCAAACAGTCACATTGTGATCTTTGACTAACAGAAACTACTCTGATTGTTGAATCAGCAGCTGATCATGAAGCTCACTGAAGCCAAAAGAGTCATTTGACAACATCCATACCAACTTATTTAATCTAAAGCTGTTTTCCTTCAGAACTAGGTGAACGTTTAATGACACCTGAAGTGAACCTGTCCTGTCAGTCTCACCTGGTAGATCTCGTATTTGAAGCCAAGGATTTTGGCGAGCGCGTCCAGGACGTCGATGGAGAAGCCTTTATATCTCTTCGGCTGCCCCAGAATGTTCTCAGCCACCATGACGAAAGGATCCTCCTGCAGAGAGAGATCAGATGAAACTCACATTGTTTTGTGAAGGCAGTTATTCAGAAATAAAATGAATCCATGAGGAAATTATGCGGTTTATGTTACTTACTTATTGTGATGTTGTTATTATTTTATTATAATCCATATTTTTGTGCTTTAATATCTTTTTGTGTGCAACAGTAAACAGTTAAAAACAATGTGACTGACTGGAAACTAGTAAATTTAAAAAGTTCTGGTTAAAACCCAAATGACACATTTATGAAAATTTGGATTTCTGTGTTCTTGATCTGTTACAGCCGTGATCTGTGGAGTTACTGTGTTCCCTCCTGTTGGTTCAGTCCTCCTGTGCAAACTGCACCGTAATGCCTCACTGATCGTTTAATGCTGATTGGACCATCGTACCCAGACCTCCTCCAATCCTTCCTGTATCACCTGCCCGGGCCTCCGAGCGAGCATCCTGCCATGTGTTTGTCAGCGAGCAGCTGTGATTTCAACAGAAATCTGCTCTCTGCTTGACCAAAACAGCTGAATGGAACTACTTTTTATGGTGGAAGACAAACAACGAGTCACTCCTGTTTATATTTTGAAGTTTACTGATAAAAAAAAAGTTGCTCTGCAGAGAAACCTGCACAGGTAGTGTGTACCTGGAGCTGTTTTAGTCACAGTGTTGTGTCAGTGTTGGTAGCTGGCAGCGCTCAGAGCTGGAAGTGTTGCAGCTGCAGGGGATCAACCGCAGGGGTGAAGGTATTAGTCTCGCTTGGTTAGACCTGCGTCTCCACGGTGCTGTGCCAGCACAGGAGGAAGCTCTGGCAGAAACCTGCCACCGTTGTGGGATCAGGGGCGAAAAATGGCTCGGCTGTTTGTATCTCTTAAACTAATCACACTGTCCGGGGGCGCCGCTTAAACCGAGGAGCTGGATCGATGCCCTCTCAACAAAAAGAAAAAAGAAAAAAGTGTTGAGGGGGAAACTTTTGGGGCAGAGGGACATGAAGAAGTGAGAAGAGTCACCGCGACTAATAAAAACTCTGAGAAACACATTGAGCTGCACAAAGTGGTTTCTCTTTATTGAGGGAGGGATTTTTCTGTGGATTCACTGAAGTGTGTTTTGTTCTGTGGAGAGTTGAATTATTTTTTGTTAAATCAAGAGCTGAACTCGTGTTTGTACAGTAATTATAACTCAAACATCACAGAGTTTATTTTCTCTTGGAGCTTTTAGACTGTCATATACTCTTTGTGTTATTTATTTAGCTCAGCGCAGGGTTGGGAGGTTTTGTCAATTTCAGTTGTGTGTTTAATGTGTGTGCTTCTTTTCTTGGACAGTAGTGGGTTTGTTATTGACTTGACTGGTCTTATTTGGCACGGAGAGGCAGGCTTTATCAGAAGGGTGGACATTTCAACATTTCATACTGAAGTACAAGGCATGTATGACATCAGAGTGAATGTTAAATTATCGGGTGTTAGCATGCAATAATTAGCATGTAGATAAAGGTTTAGTATGTCAAACTCAGCCCACTCTTTCTAATCTTTCTTTAACACTCTAACATCTAACGTCATAAAAATTCACCTTCTTTGTGCGTTTTTTTACAAAGTTAAAGTTAAAGTCCTATTACTGCTCCTTCCTGTACAGATTTATCATTGCTGGCAGTTTCAAATCTTTACCTGACACTTGCACTTGCAAACTGAGTACAAGCACACATTTAGTATGTTTGTATGTATATTTAAAGTTACCCGGTACTGTACATATAGTAAAGTATCATATTTTAGTAAATTTACATTACACTTATGTGTATGTTTATTTTAGTATACTTAGTGATTATCGGGATGTCAAGTTCATTTCAGGTGACAAATTTCAATAACCTAACATGAAAAATTAACTTTAAGTTTAAACATTTGCTATCTCTCACACATACATATATAAATAAGTGTTGTATATTTTGCATTTCAGTTGCTGGTGCAGACATTAAAAGTCTCTCTGTATGTTCATGGAGGTCACAAAGATGTCACCTACCAGTAAAGTGACCACCTTGACCGTCACCCCCTGCATGCCGTTCTCTATCCGACTCTCCTTCAGGCTGCCGTTCAGCCCGTGAACTGAGTCCCACGTAGCGAGCTGCAAAAAACAGACAAAATGATGTGAATAAACAGAGGCAACGACAGGAACAACATGACCAACTATTAAGATCAATCTGATGAATATCTGCTTGTTTTCAGTATATTCCCTCACTTGATCTCCTCCAATATGCAGATGACTCACCATTATTATGTTTTAAAAAAAGACAAAGAGACAAAACAATGTGTATTAACAGAGGAAACAATATAAGGGTTAAAGGTCAGAAAGATGAGAGAGGTGAATGCAACAGGTAGAGCACTCCTCAATAATGAACACCTTGTTGTGGACAACAGACAGACAGATGGTAATTTTACTCTTTATTTGCGATCTCATTGGATTTAATGTGGCTGAGCTTGCTGCTTCAGATTAGACACAAAGAGACGGGTACAGGGAGCGAGGCAGGATAAAATAATAAAGACATTTATGCAACAAGCCAACAAGCCTCTCTAGCATGTGTTCATTCATCGCTTTTTCAGACACACACAAGAGGACCTGACCTAATTAGTCCTGGAAAAAAGGAAACGTATTGTCCTCTCACAAGAACATCCTCTGAGGGAAATGAGCACTGTGTTCATGTGTTTGTGTGTTTTATAAATTATATAATGTCCCATATATAGTGTACGTCTTCACAACAAACAACCGAGGTGAGAAAGAGTGTCCACTGTGGCACATCCTGCTCGCTCCTTTAAAAATAAGGCTAAAAATGATCATAATTATAGGAAAAAAAGATAAAAGTTATAATTAATGAAAATAAAAAGGGTTCATGTTTCATTAAAAGTCAAAATATCAGCACCGAAAAGGGACAGAAGGAAGCTCATCAGCCAGCACAGGAGAAAACAGGCTGCACTTTGATTTTTTAGCTTGTTGTTTTCCTCACCAGGTGCTTTCCATTAGAGAGATGTGCAGGTTGCATAATAGCACCGTGAATGCTGAGTGAGTGTGTGTGTGTGTGTGTGATTTAGATAAAAAACAACCCAGTCACACTGGAAACACACACACACACACACACACACACACAACACATAAAGTAGCCTCATCCTCTTTTCTCGCATTAGCTGAAGCTGCTGTTTGATGCTGAAGTGAGTCAGCACACACACACACTCACAGTTTTTATTGATTAGCTGGGACGGTGATGGCTGAACAGGCTTCACAGTCATGCATGTCTCTGTGAACTCTCCCATTAATCTACTCAGCATCAGTTAAGCGTTTGCACACATGGAAAAATTTAGCTAAACTGCACGCGAGGCGCTCTCTCCTGAAAATGGACTCAGTGCTGCATATTTAAACTAATCGCTTTATGAACAGTTTCATGCATCAAATGTAAAAAAGAAGAAAAAGAATCAATAGAATAAAAATAACAGCTGACTCTCACATTAGGGTGGGCTAATAAAACAGTGTGATCAACCACACTCTGGTTAATTTCAGTTGACAGTTAATGCGAGCACGCTCCGTAATCTCTGACAGGATGTCTTAATTAACGTCGTTAAGCTAACCATGCTGTCTGTTTCTCGTTGTACAGCCTGCAGAGCCGTAAACAGCCAGTCAGGGTCATACAACAACACATCGCCAACATGGCTGAGGTGCCTGGAAACAAATTGCCCTGCTAATGCTCTCCTAATGATGATGCTACTGTTGGATTTAACACAGTGGAGTGTTTATTAACCTCTGGTGGCTCTCCGATAATTGCAGCTACTGCAGGATTTACACATGTGGAGATCAGAAACAGGAGCAGATAAATACATTAGAATACAAACAAACAAGGAAATATGGAGAGACTGTGGATCGGATGACAAGTCGAGGGGTCAACTGTGATGAGGATTTATCCTGAAGCAGATGTTCGGTGAGATTTCACCTCAGATTAAACTCGGTGACCACAGAGCTTCATTTGACACCCGTAAGACAATATTCAGAGAACAGACGAGGTACTGAATACAGACAAAAGGAGTAGACAGAGCGATGTGCCAGATTAGAAAAAAAAAACAATTTCCAGAAAGAAGACTTAGATGACTTTATTGATCTCTGGAGGAAAATTAAGTTGTCATAGCAGCCAGTTACATTCAAGAATTTATTGTCATTACACAACAATTACATCAGCAATCATTGGTAATGAAATTCTTAAGTCCCAGGCTCTCCTAACAATGCTAAAGAAACAAGAAACAAGAAAAGCAAAAGATAATTTAGAAATAAAAAACAAATAAAATAAAATTTAAACATAAATAATAAACTAGAGTAATAAAATAAGTAAGACCTTAAAATATAAGTTATGCAAATAAAATATAAACTGTAAATGTAAAGTATTATTAGTAACATATATACAATAGATATATATACAGTAGAAACTATGCACAGCAGAAGTGGTGGGTTATTGAGAAGTGGTGGTGTTGTGAACACAGTTTAAAAGTCTTATGGCCTGCATGGGATGAAGCTGTCCCTGAGCCTGGTGGTTCAGCTTGAATGCTGCGGAACCGTCGGCCAGACGCAGCAGCAGGCAGAACAGTTTGTAGCTGGGTGGTGACTGGGGTCCTTAATGATTTTGGTGGCCTTCTTCCTACACCGCTGGGTGTAGAGGTCCTCCATGGATGGCAGCAGCTCTGTCCTGGTGATGTGCTGAGCAGCTTTCCCTCTGTAGAGCCTTACGGTTGAGGGCGGTGCAGCTGCTGTACCAGGCGGTGATGCAGCCAGTCAGGATACTCTCTATGGGTGCACCTGTAGAAGCTGCAGAGTAACCTTGAGTCCATGTTGAGCCTCCGCAGCCTGCGGAGGAAGAAGAGCCGCTGTCTGGCTGACTTTGTGATAAAGTCAGTGTGATGAGTCCAGGTGAGGTCCTCGCTGATGTGAACCCCGAGGAACCTGAAGCTGTTGACTCTCTCCACCGTAGTCCCGTTGATGGAGAGGGGGGCGTGTTCCTCTCTCTGCCTCCTCCTGAAGTCCACGATCAGCTCCTTAGTTTTGCTGACGTTGAGCTGGAGGTTGTTGTCCTGGCACCAAGATGTTGTCAGGGCTCTGACCTCCCTCTCTGTAGGCCGTCTCGTCGACGCCGGTGATCAGGCCATGACGGTCGTGTCGTCAGCAAATTTGATGATGGTGTTGGAGCTGTGGGTGGCCACGCAGTCATGCGTGAACAGAGGAGTACAGCAGAGGGCTGAGCACACAGCCCTGGGGGGCGCCGGTGTTCAGAGTCAGGGTGGAGGATGTGGTGCTGCCCATCCGCACAGCCTGGGGTCTGCCCGTCAGGAAGTTCAGGATCCAATCACACAGGGCACTGTTGAGCCCGAGGTCTCTGAGCTTGGTGACGAGCTTGGAGGGCACGATGGTGTTGAATGCTGAACTGTAGTCAATGAACAGCATTCTCACATATGTGTCCCTCTGGTCCAGGTGGGAGAGGGCAGTGTGGAGGGTGAGGGCGATGGCATCTTCAGTTGACCTGTTGGGCCTGTAGGCAAACTGAAGTGGGTCCAGTGAGTCCGGGATGGAAGAGGTGATGAATAATTTGACTAACCGCTCAAAGCACTTCATGATGGTGGAGGTGAGTGCTACTGGGCTGGGCGGTAGTCATTCAGTCATTCAGGGAGAGGATTTTGGTTTTCTTGGGGACAGGGACAATGATGGTCTCCTTGAAGCATGTGGGGACTACAGACTGGAGCAGTGACATGTTGAAAATGTCTGCAAAGACGTCTGCCAGCTGATCTGCACACACCTTGAGAGCTCGGCCGGGGATGCCGTCAGGTCCAGGAGCCTTACGTGTGTTAATCCGTTTTAGAGTTCTGCACACGTCTGCCCTGGTTATCACAGGTGGGCAGTGGTCCTCCTGAGCCTTTTGCACCTCCACAGCTGGAGAGGTGCTCTCAAAGCGGGCATAAAAAGTGTTCAGCTCATCAGGCAGAGATGCAGACATCACCTCAGCACTGCTGATCTTCTTTTTGTAGTCCGTCAGAGTTTTTAATCCAGCCCACATGCTCCTGGTGTTGGAGCCCTTGTAATGAGACTCCACTTTGTCCCTGTACTGTCTCTTTGCGCTGCTGATGGCTCTCCGGAGCGCGTACCTGGACTTCCTGTACTCCTCCAAATCACCTGAGTTGTAGGCGTCTGTCCGTGCTTTAAGTTTGGCACGGACTTCTCCGTTAACCCAGGGCTTCTGATTTGGGAATGTCCGCACAGTAATCCTCGGTACGACGTCATCGATGCATTTTCCGATGTATCCAATGACCGCGTCCGTGTATGTGTTTATGTCTGTGTCCTTAAACACACACCACTCCGTCGTGCTGAAGCAGTCGCGCAGAGCCGAGTCTGATTGGTCGGACCACTGCTGAATGGTCCGCGTCACCGGTCCGTCACGCTTCAGTTTCTGCCTATAGGAAGGCAGCAGCAGAACTGAGGCGTGGTCAGATTTTCCGAATGGAGAGCGAGGGAGGGGCTTGTACGTGTCCGCGTAAGAGGTGTAAACATGATCGAGTGTGTTCTCGCCACGCGTGGGACAGCTGATGTGTTGGTGGTATCTCGGCAGGACTTTCCTCAGGTTGGCGCTGTTAAAGTCTCCGGCTACAATAAACGCAGCCTCCGGCCGTGAGGTCTCTGTCCTGTCGATAACTCCAAACAGCTCGTCCATGGCCTTGTTGGTGTCGGCGTGTGGCGGAACATACACCGCTGTCATGACAACCGATGTAAACTCACGCGGAAGATAATAAGGCCGGCATCTGATCATGAGGTGCTCCAAGGTCCGGAGAACAGCCCGTAGAAATAATCTCCACGTCTGAGCACCACTTGTTGTTCACCATGAAGCAGACACCTCCTCCCTTGCTCTTCCCTGAATGAATTGTCCGGTCCTGTCGGTGGAATGGAAAGACCCTCGGGAACAATGGCGGAGTCCGGGATCGAAGGGTCGAGCCAAGTTTCCGTGAAAACCAAAACGTTACAGTTTTTAATAATGTCCCGTTGAAACGCCATCCTGCTCCGGAGTTCATCCAGCTTGTTATCCAGAGACTGAACATTAGCCAGAAGAATACTCGGGAGAGGAGGCCGGTTTTCACGTTTCCTCAGCCGGACTAGGACTCCGGCCCATGACCCTCTTTTTCCTCCGCCTCCGCCTCCGCTGCTCAGGTTCAACAACAGGTAGGCTCCACGCCATGGAGATTCCCCGTTGTATGCTGGAGGCGGTGGCGATGAAAAAGTTTTTTCCACCACCGACCTAATTTGTAGAAGTTTTTCTCTATCATATTGTATGATAGGGCTCTCTTTAGCAGGTTGCATAACTTAAAAGAAGAAATAAATAACAAAATAGTGCAAAAAAACAGCAAAGTTGAGGGGAGAGCTCGAGACACGGCAGCCATCCTCGGCGCCATCTTGCCATAGAAAAAAATACAAAAAACCCAAAAGAATAAAATTAGATGAAATACTATAAAATAAAATAAAACTAACAGGTGATGGCATGAGGGTATATAATAATAATTATGATACTGATGTAAAATGACAGCACAATAATAATAATAATAATAATAAAAATAAAACTGTGACAGTCAAATATGTGTGTCTGATGTTATGTATAATAATATATATTTATACATATATATATGCAAAATATACATGCTTGAATGTGGATATATTAATATAAGACATGATGTATAATCTATGTGTAATATATGTTTGGTTATGCAAGGCATTTGTACATATACATAAATATAAAAAAAGGTGTATAATATGAAGTATATAATATGATATAATATAATATACATGGGATATGGACAGCGGTGTATCTTAATGTGGTGACTTTCAAACTGACTGATTGAAGAAATGATTCAGTAAACTAAAGCTTAAAATCAAAACTGTGTTTTTACAATCTGCACGACATGCAGGCAGACAAACAAACATACAAACAAACAAACATGAGTTGGAGAAAAAAGCGAGCGAAGTAAAAAGGAAGAGGCGTTGACCAAGAACGAGGAGAACGAGGGATAAATGGAGATGAGGGAGCGCTTGTTTAATAATCAGGATCTATTCTCAGCTGTCCTTTAGATGATCTCAGTCCTTCGGTTTTTTTCTTTGTGTGTTTGTGTGTATGGAGGTGTACCTCATTAACACACACTGATAAATTAACTCCACAGTTTGAAGCTCCGGCTGTTTTTCCAGCCTTGGTAAGACTGAAATCTTTCTACTCGACATGATGAAGCTTCAGAGTGACATTAAAACAGCCGAGGCCTTCATGTTTGATGAACCGTCATGTTTGATGGTTCCCTTATTGTCATAGGAAGGCAAACCTTTGGCCTTTGGCCTTTGACAACATTTCAACTTTGCAGCTTGGTTAGATTTTTAGTAAAACAACATCAAGTAATATATTTTCCTGAGTTGGTACAAAAGCCTCATTTTTCGGTGATTTATACTCCTCAAGTGGATGCTAATTTTTTAAAACAGGCAAGAAGACACAAACTAGAAGCTGAATCAAGTAAGAGAGAGTGAAAGTTGTTGTAGGAAACAAACCTCTAAGATTTCCAAAGAGGAATTTTCACCTTTATTTCGATACAAACATTATTTCAACTCCTGAAAGTTGAAGCCACGTCAGCTGACAGTTACTGCAGCTTGGTTGAAACTGGATGTTTTGGGGTCAATACAACAAATATTATAAACCAAAGAGAGATCAGCTGCAGAAAAAGAGGCAGCGATTGTTGGGAGGAGGAGGGAAGTCACCTCATGTTTAATTAATTCATTTAATAGTTCAAATGAATCTGGTGTTGTGTTCACTGATGGCTGTTTAAGTTTTCTGTGGAGAGAAATAATCCAATCAGAGTTTTGTGGGCGGGATAAAGACACGTCCATGAAAAAACGCAATTTAAGAGATAAATGCAGCTATTTCTACTCATTTATTGATGATGAACTGCTGAATGTGAGATCCTGAAGCCCTTCGTGGTTCATCACTGACAGTTTGGATCGAAGTTTCGTCTGTCCGACACTTTTATACTGCACTCGAACTAAACTTCCCTGTAAAGAAATAATAAAGATGCTCTGAGCATCACATCACCGTGAACAGACCGCCCATTAGTCCTGACAATTATTAGATTATTAATAGTGGAAATAGATTTTCCAAAAATGCCAGACAGTCCCAGGTGAGTTGCCTGTCCTTTTTAACTGCGGCTCGTTTCACTGACTTACGGCGGCCATGTTGCTCTGGGCTGCAAGAGGAGCTGGTAATGAGAGGATGAGGACGCAACCAAAATATGAGATAAGCTGAGGGAATCAGCTGAGGGACGTCTGCTGGCTGATAACAGGATCAGCATACTGAAACAACACGTCTGCTTCTTTTTCTCGTCCTATTAATCCATACTTATGCTCCTCATTCAATTTATTAAAAAAAAAAAAAAAAACAAAAAAAAAACACTTAATCATCAATAGAGCTTTAAATAAAACACAAATCTGGTGCTGCTGCTCTGCTTGTCTCTTCGAGGTGGAGGGAGGTCAAACACAAAATAAATGAGAAGGATTTTGGCAGTTACATATTGATCCGTTTCCTAATTTATGCTTCTATAATTAAATTACACGAGCGAGTTTCAACAGGTTTCTCAGCTCCTGAATTTTTATAATTCATCTGTTTTTCTTTTGGCGTCCGTGCAGCTGACAGTACTTGGCTGAGAAACACGTCGCCTTCCCTCCACAAATTTATCAAAGACTGATGACGAATATGGACTACTACTACTTTAAACCCCCAAAACTCCCAGACCATAAATAACACAGAGACTTTAAAACAAGGAAAGGTGAAGTTTGAATTGTAAAGCCATATTTGGAGATGTCACTGAGCTCTTGTTTGTTCCAGTCAGATAATCAGGATAAGAGAAGCAGTTTGGCCTGAAACCAGGAGAAAAAACTGACAATAGAAACGTTTTTAATCTCCTGTTTTGCTTCCTTTTGTTTGATCAAATGCTTCTTTCACGTTAAACGACAAAAATATAGTTTGTCCTCAGGAGGACGACTTAATTTGTGTGTCTTTCAAAATGAAATGTGGAAGAATAAATCTGTTTTATCATCCAAAAATGTTCTTTTTTATGGTTAAAAACTATACAAAATGTTGGTTGGGTATTAAATATTTCCTCCTTCTGTTAATAAGCACACCGATGTTTGTCAAGTGTTTAAAGACTGTGCAACTTCATGAAGCAGTCCATTAATGATTATTTCTAGAAGAATTAAATTATTTTCTCTAAGTATTTTCTCACACAGACTTCTGGTGCATCTCAACCAAATGGCAGCCAGGCCAACCATTTCACCTCCCACATTTCTTACAGAGCTGCCTCAGTTTGTCAGAAATGGAATAAAAAATGAGGAACTTCAGCAGCAGCTTCATGTGCTTCATTCAAAAAAAGGCTGAAGTGATGATTCTGCTGCTTTTTCATTCACCTGCAGCCTCTCTGAATACGCCTAACACCGGGCGAGGACTCGGTCTACCTTCTGCACTTCATCTCGTTCTTCACTGGTTCGATGAAAAGCGGCAGCTTTCCTCTGAGAACGTCATTACAGCACAGCTTTCTTCTCTTTCTCCTTTTTCCTTCGATGTGCAGGATGTCCTGCAGGTTCGGTGCTCAGCCTGATTCTTTGAAGTCCCTCATGAAAATACTGTGGACCTCAGGATTGGTTTGCATGAATTGCATGAAGTGCATGAATCTGAATATATGAAGCAAAAAAGAAAATCTGTGTCGCTTCATTTGATGAAAGTACGATGACACAAACTTATTACCTGCCTGGATTATGCTCACTGTCCAAAAAGTGCCACGTTTCAAACAGGAGCCGCAGGAAGGAGGTCAGGATGGAGGAAGGTTTGTATAAAGAGCCGACCTTCATCTCCAGCATGTGGTCACATTTATCCTCCTACAACACTTTGGCTCAGTGCAGAAAGAGTAAAAACTTCTAACCAAGACTTTAACCAACATTAATCAAGAAAACAGAGAATACAGACAGAGTTTCTGTGAGGCTGCTAAATGCTTCAGTGAGCTTATATTTCAGTTTAGCAGGTATCATGTTGTTGTTGTTGTTAGTCATCTTTTGGCATGTTAGCTTTCTAACATTTGCGAATTGCTAAACACACCTACCAATCATGGTTTGCAGAATCAGCAACATTTTAAATCACTGCTTAAAACGTTCTCTTTAAAAACGCCTTTCACGGACGCTAGTGTTTCATTTTATTTTATTTCCAGCATTACTTATTAGTTTTTATTATTGGTTGTGTTCATATCTTTAGTGTTGGATATTTATTCTGATATGAACGTTATTCTGGTCACAAACAAACAGGAAGTGTTCAACAAACATCAGATTATTAGGAGTCATTTTTTACTGCTAGCGTGGCTAAAAACATGAAATATGTTATATTTCTGCAGATATATTCAGTGTCCCCTCCTTGAACCGCCACCTTACTGTGGTGGAGGGGTTTGTGTGCCCGAATGATCCTAGGAGCTATGTTGTCGGGGGCATTACACCCCTGGTAGGGTCTCCCATGGCAAACAGGTCCTAGGTGACGGGCCAGACTAAGAGCGGTTCACAAGCCCATCATGAACAGAAGAACATCAAGGACCGTTACGTCCGCCTCGGATTGGCAGTGCATTACCGGACCCCCACCCTGGAGCCAGGCCTGGGGCTTGGGGGCTTGCAGGCAGGCCTTTAGCCTGGTGGCCTTGGTCTTTGCCCACGGGACCCGGCCAGCTCAGCCCGAAATGGCGACGTGGGCCCGCCTTCCAGTAGGCTCACCACCCGCAGCAGGAAGGTCCATGAGGGGCCGGTGCAATGTGGTTTGGGTAGCAGTCGTGGCGGGGGGCCTCGACGCACCCAATCCTCTGGACCAAAACTCTGGCAATAGGGACATGGAATGTCACCTCGCTGGGGGGGAAGGAGCCTGAGCTCGTGCAAGGGAGGTTGAGAGGTACCGGCTAGAGATAGTCGGGCTCACCTCCACGCATAGCTTGGGCTCTGGAACCCAGCTCCTTGAGAGGGGCTGGACCCTCCACTACTCTGGAGTTGCCCAGGGTGAGCGGCGGCAAGCTGGTGTGGGCTTGCTTATAGCTCCCCAGCTCAGCCGCCATGTGTTGGAGTTCACCCCGGTGAACGAGAGGGTCGCTTCCCTGCGCCTTCGGGTTGGGGATAGGTCTCTTGCTGTTGTTTTTGTGCCTACGGGCTGAACAGCAGTACAGAGTACCCTGGCCTTCTTGGAGTCCCTGGGAGGGGTACTTGATAGTGCTCCGACTGGGGACTCCATTGTTCTACTGGGGGACTTCAACACTCACGTGGGCAACAACAGTGATACCTGGAGGGGCGTGATCGGGAGGAACGGCCTCCCCTGATCTGAACCCGAGCGGTGTTCTGTTATTGGACTTCTGTGCTAGTCACAGTTTGTCCATAACGAACACCATGTTCAAGCATAAGGGTGTCCATCAGTGCACGTGGCACCAGGACACCCTAGGCCGGAGGTCGATGATCGACTTTGTTGTCGTTTCATCTGATCTCCGGCCGTATGTCTTGGACACTCGGGTAAAGAGAGGGGCTGAGCTTGTCAACTGATCACCACCTGGTGGTGAGTTGGATCCGCTGGCAGAGGAGGAAGTTGGACAGACCTGGCAGACCCAAACGTATTGTGAGGGTCTGTTGGGAACGTCCTGGCCGAGCCCTCTGTCAGGGAGGTCTTCAACTCCCACCACCTCCGGAAGAGCTTCTCACAGATTCCGAGGGAGGCTGGGGACATTGAGTCCGAGTGGACCATGTTCTCTGCCTCCATTGTCGACGCCGGCAGTTCGGGGTTAAGTTGTGGACGCAAGGTCTCTGGTGCCTGTCGTGGCGGCAATCCCCCGAACCCGGTGGTGGACACCGGAAGTAAGGGATGCCGTCAGGCTGAAGAAGGAGTCCTATCGGACCATGTTGGCCTGTGGGACTCCTGACGCAGTTGACAGGGTACCGGCAGGCCAAGCAAGCCGCAGCAGTCCGGATGGTCCTGGAGGCAAAAACTCGGGTCTGGGAGGAGTTCTCGGTGAGGCCATGGAGGAGGACTATCGGTCGGCCTCGAAGAGATTCTGGCAAACCGTCCGGCGCCTCAGAAGGGGAGAAGTAGAAGCAGTACTCTGCCAACACTGTTTACAGTGCAGGTGGGGAGCTGTTGACCTCGACTGGGGACATTGTCGGACGGTGGAAGAAATACTTCGAGGATCTCCTCAATCCCACCGACTTGCCTTCCAATGAGGAAGCGGAGGCTGGGGTCTCTGAGGTGGACTCATCCATTACCCAAGCCGAAGTCACTGAGGTAGTTCATGAAGCTCCTCGCAGTGGCAAGGCGCCGGGGGTGGATGAGATCCGCCCTGAGTACCTCAAGTCTCTGGATGTTGTGGGGCTGTCTTGGCTGACACGCCTCTGCAGCATTGCATGGAGGTTGGGGACAGTGCCTCTGGAGTGGCAAACTGGGGTGGTGGTCCCTCTTTTTAAAAAGGGGGACCGGAGAGTGTGTTCCAACTACAGGGGGATCACACTTCTCAGCCTCCCCGGGAAGGTCTACGCCAGGGTACTGGAGAGGAGAATTCGGTTAGGCCGATAGTCGACCCTCGGATTCAGGAGGAACAATGCGGTTTTCGTCCTGGTCGTGGAACACTGGACCAGCTCTATACCCTCCACAGGGTGCTTGAGGGTTTATGGGAGTTTGCCCAACCAGTCCACATGTGCTTTGTGGATCTGGAGAAGGCATTCGACCGTGTCCCTCGTGGTATTCTGTGGGGAGTGCTCCATGCGAGTATGGGGTCCGGGGGCCTTTGCTAAGGGCTGTTCGGTCTCTGTACGACCGGAGCAGGAGCTTGGTTCGCATTGCCGGCAGTAAGTCAGACCTGTTCCCAGTGCATGTTGGACTCCGGCAGGGTTGCCCTTTGTCACCGGTCCTGTTCATAATCTTTATGGACAGGATTTCTAGGCGTAGCCAGGGGCCGGAGGGAGTCCGGTTTGGGAACCACAGGATTTCATCTCTGCTTTTTGCAGGATGATGTTGTCCTGATGGCTTCATCAGGCCAGGACCTTCAGCATGTACTGGAGCGGTTTGCAGCCGAGTGTGAAGCGGCTGGGATGAGAATCAGCACCTCCAAATCTGAGGCCATGGTTCTCGACCGGAAAAGGGTGGCGTGCCCTCTCCGGGTGGGTGGAGAGGTCCTGCCTCAAGTGGAGGAGTTCAAGTATCTCGGGGTCTTGTTCACGAGTGAGGGAAAGATGGAGCGTGAGATTGACAGGCAGGATTGGTGCAGCGTCCGCCGCAGTTATGCGGTCGGTGTACCGGACCGTCGTGGTGAAGAAGGAGCTGAGTTGAAAGGCAATGCTTAAGCTCTCGATTTACCAGGGGTCAATCTACGCTTCCCACCCTCACCTATGGTCATGAACTTTGGGTAATGACCGAAAGGACAAGATCATGCGGATACAAGCGGCCGAAATGAGTTTCCTCCGCAGGGTGGCTGGGCGCTCCCTTAGAGATAGGGTGAGAAGCTCAGTCACTCGGGAGGAGCTCGGAGTAGAGCCGCTGCTCCTTCGCATCGAGAGGAGTCAGCTGAGGTGGCTTGGGCATCTGTTTCGGATGCCCCCTGGACGCCTCCCTAGGGAGGTGTTCCAGGCGTGTCCCACCGGGAGGAGGCCTCCGGATGGAAGACCCAGGACACGCTGGAGAGACTATGTCTCTCGGCTGGCCTGGGAACACCTCGGGGTCCCCCCGGAAGAGCTGGAGGAAGTGTCTGGGGTGAGGGAAGTCTGGGCATCTCTGCTTAGACTGCTGCCTCCGCGACCAATTCGGTCCTGGATCAAGCGGTTGAAGATGGATGGATGGATATTCAGTGTCAATACTTTACAACAGATTCATTAAAATATGCTGATAAAAACCTGAACTTTCTCTCTTTTAGATGTCATTTATGTAAAGTTTATCAGAGGACAGTCAGAGGTCATCATCGAGGCTGCAGCAGCACTTTAATGTTTGCAAATCTTCTCGCTGACTTTTCTTAATGTTTTCAGTCTCTGTTGAAAAGGTTTCAGTTTGAAATGCACGACCTGACGAAGCTTAAATCAATCATCAGCGTAAACTCCTGATGAACACTGATCTGATGTCGAAGTGGTCTCCGAGCTGGTTTCACTTCCAGCCTCTGTTCTTTACGTCCTGCTCTTTTTCCCGGTGGAGGTCAAACATGGCGGATAAATCTCCACTTCGCTCGCTGCTCATGCATTATTCTCCGTCCTCCGTGCTTCTTTCTCCTTTCCTCAAATGTCAGGCCTCTTTTTATTTTTTTTCCTGCTGTCATCCAAAAGGCTATGCCGGCTGTATTTCTGTAACTCACTCTCCCGTGGACAGCAGAGCGAAATGCCAGCGTTTGCCACCGATTCTCACCTCCCCTCCGCCTCGACTCCCTGACAGACTTCTTTTTTTTTTACTTCCACACCTCCTCCTCATCTCTTTTCTTTGGTGATCGGTGATTTCAGATGCTTTCTGAGGGCGTGTGTGTTACAGCGCTGAGTCTCCATCGCTGCAGTTTGCACCTCTCAGAGCTCACCTGTCAATCAGACGACGTGGGCGTGAACTCTTCTTTCTGATGATGAAGTTTCTGTGGGACGAACACGCTTCCTTTGTTCAGATCGCTTCTTTATGCTACATGAAATCACTTTTGTCTTTCCTTTTGTTTATCCAGAAACACTTTACAACACAGCACACAGCACATTTTGGAAAGTGACCGGCAGAGCTTCATTCCTACTTTTATTCAAGAGCGTAGTCTTTCAGTTTGAGAGCATGACTTGTTGATTTCAAGCTCAGATTTTGATTTTGCTTTCCCTCAAAAAACTCAAAAAACAGCCCCTTCGTAAACTGCTGACCGCTGAAATAATTCCTGCCTCGTTGCTTCTCCAGAGCTTTATTATACGTTCCTAACTTGCTAGTTTAAATAGTTTTAGAAGAAAAATGACAGCTATTATAAACACCATCACCTGTACTCTTTTACTATAATAGCTAGCGTTAATAGCTATCACACTGTAAAGCACAGTGGCCTGGTGGAGATCGCAGGTCAAGATGGAGCCAAAGTCAAGAACATCAAGAAGTTTTTTTATTGTAATGGTGCTATTATGTCCTTCTAAATGAATTAAAGGTTTATTTTCAGAACAAGAAAACGTTCACAGGATCCAGAAAGTTTAATAAAGCTATGTGGTCAAACATTGTGATCAATCTGGAACAATACATCTTATTTTATCAGGTTTTTACATGTGTTGTATGTATAACTTAATAGTAAATACAGTAAAAAGTACAGATATTTGAAGTATAAAGTACCATTTTATAGAAATAGTCCAATAAAAGCACATCAACACTTTGCTTAAGTAAATGTACTTTCTTATTTTCCATTATTATTCCATTATATGATTTGAAACTTCCTGCTATAAATATAAATCCTCATTTAATTATTAACAATATGCAAGTTTCACTGTAATATTAAAAAAAATCATTTTAAATCAGTGATGTGTTTTATATTTTTTTCATCCAACATCTTACAGCGTTTAACAATTTTAATTTTGTTAATGAGGTTTTTCATTCTGTGATCAAAGGGGGATAATGAACACACACACACACACACACACACACACACACACACACTGTGGTGCAGGCACATGTTGTGTGAAAGCACCAATGAAGTGATTCTGCTGAGTAAACAAATATTTGCTGCAAGGACACACACACACACACACACACATAAGGTCAGCTCCGCACAAACACACATGTGCAGCCACCCACAAACAGCCGACCGCACACACACACTTTGCATGCTGCTGTTTTACATTCGTCTTTTCTCAGGATATTCTCTGATGCATTTTACTGTTATAAAACCTCTTTGATGTTTCTAATCTACACAAAGCTACGCTCTTTTGGGCCTTTTCAAAGAAAAATACACCAATATGAATGGCAATTAGTGTGTGTGTGTATGTGTGTGTGTGTGTGTGTTTCACAGCTTTTGATTTCTACCTTTTTTTGTTCACCAAAAGATGATCCGTGGGTGTTAGATAATTAGCGCTGCTGCAGGGACGCCACAGAGCTTCACATTCAACCTTCACTGGATTACAAAACTTTTTTAAAAAATCTATTTTTTTAAATCATTTTATTTTAACACGCTCATGACCAGCCTCAACATGAGACAACGTCTACACAACGCCGGCTTCCAGCTAAAGAGGAGAGACAGATCTTTTTAAATGTGCAACAGAGGTTAAAGTTTGTTTCTTTCACTTTCTGTGGACTTTCATAGTGCTCGGACGATGAATCAACTTTACCTCTAAGACCTCTGATCTTTTCCTTTCTGTCATCATCAGGCCGATATCTCCACATGCAAATAATAAATATCACCATGCAAAAAGGACAGCAACCTGCTGAAATTATACATATTAGTTAGCAAAGGGACAGACACAAATGAAACACCCCTCAGAAAGGGAAAGTGTGGAGGTGAAGAACCAGAAGGTTTAGAGACTAAGAATCCTCATTGGAGTCTTTCTGATCAATCAGATTGGTTGGACGTTCGTTTGGGACCCAAAGCAGGTGATGTATTGTATTCCAGCTCTGATTGGTGTTAGTGCCGTGTTTTACTGTCCGGCACCTTCTGAGATTTAATATATTTCTTTACCATGAGAATAAAGTGATAAATGTAATAAATGTGATAAAGTCCGTGTTAACATCCAACCATGCTGTAATCTGATAATCTGGTTTTACATTCAGCCCCTTCTGAAATCCAAACATTACATCTGTTTTTCATGATTGTGTTTCATTACAGATTTTTTCACTTTCAGTACTGCAATTATCACCGAGTCTAATTTGGTGTGTCTTTATGGGCCGACTGAGCGCTCAGCAGGTCATTCATCACTGCCCAGAAGAAGAAAAAAAGACTCATCTTTGTGGCTTTCGGAAAAAAAGAAAGAAAGAAAAATATCTATCTTGTTCCATTCATTATTCACAGAAATTAGCAAGCTTCGAGTTTTCAAAAGGCACAAATTGTTGTTAACGACTTCAAATTACCTCGGGGATTTGAAATTAGTACCGTCTGAGGCTCATTTTCGTTCTCCAACATTTCTAATGGATTCATTTCAGGAGGGCCGGTAACAATGCGGTCCCCATTACGGACAAATGGGCGGGTAATTTCTATCCTCAACAAAATAATTGCAAACCTCTTTAGCTCTTCTGTGGGAGGGAGGAGACCAACGGAGAGAAAAAGAGACAAGGAAGAAGACGGAGGACGAAAATGACGCACCGGTCAGACGGCTTCATTAAAACAGGAGAAGAAGAAATGTGTTTTATATGACACGATACGCAAAGTATATACGGCTTTCTAAAATATCATTTACAAGTTATAACGAGGTGATTATTATGTAAAATGAATTACACAAACACTGTTTACATTCATCCAATAAATCATAATGTTAGAAACCTGCTGCAGAATAAAAAAAAAACTTCAGTTTTAGATCAATTTACAACGAACTGATATTTATTTGAACATTTCCTGCAAATGTAAGCGGCACTAACGTATGTTATTTTATGTTTGCTTTTATATTTAAACTCAACAAACGATGAGATCTTTCCAGATGAAGTTTAAAGTGAAAAGTAAAACAAACTTTATTTTGATCCGGATCTCCTCCCATCACACGGACAACCTCCTTCTTTAGAAACTGTGCGACAAAACAACGTGTACCATTATGTTTTTTTGTCCGTAGCTTTGTTATTTTTCATCAGAGACACTTTAGACAAACCTTATGAATCTGAGCTTCCTTTGAATATTAATAAACCTCCATTTTTTAAATTAATCATGCAATATTTCCCTCTAAAGTCTATTTTTACTATTAACAGTTACACAACTTTTAATTAGACTAGATTTTCTTCTTCTTTTGTTTGGTTTAAGTATAGATTTGATTAATTTGATTTATTCAGGTAGATGATCAAAATATTATGTTATTGGCAGCTAAAGTTATAGTTATACGCATGAGGAGTGTCCAAATGTAGATGGAAATTGTGACATAAACAGATGCAGATGAGTAGCTTACAACACAAAACCTCTGATAGAAATCTAAACTGATCACGAGCAGTATTATTTGTTTATAACTGTAATTCAATTCTTCTTAACTTTCCTCATTTTGCAGAGTGACCTGTTAAGGACTCCCTGCAGGACCCCCGAGAGTCCCCAGACTCTTATTTTGAAAACCTCTGGAGCTAAATTGAGGCCTTATTAGAAGTTGGAGAGGTTTCCTGTCCGCTGTAGTCGTCCTCCGCCTGATTAAAAACAGCAATTCGCCGACACTCCCTCTGGGGATAGAGGCGGAGAGCGTAACGTCTTTTGACGCGTGTTCGGTCACTGCCACCAATCGAAGAGGATGGAAAAAAATAAAAGCTTTTTTTTTTTTCTTTTCCAGTCTTTTGTGGGAGGGCGATTTACCGACAACAAATTGCTGCGAAGACACATCAAAAGTCAATGAGATGAGAAAAGTGAGGACAGATAGATGGGATAACACACGGGGGAGGTCTGAAGGAGCAGAGCGATGCGGCACAAGTTTCCGAGGGGAAAGAGCGAAATGACATTTCAATCTCTATCAGGTCCGATCTGGGGGGGCGGGAGGGGGAGTGGTGTTTCATCTGCTTTGAGAAATGGCCCTGAAGGGAGAGAGGAGAGGCGTGGACAGCACAGGAAGATGGAGATGGAGATTTGGATAACACAAACACTGTAGGGCGAAAATGAATCGAGTGTGTGTGTGTGTGTGTGTGTGTGTGTGATATCTCACTGCCGGGCGAACAACATCTACCTGCACATCAGAAACTCTATAAAACTTTCCTGTGTGCGATCAACTCGCAGCGGCCTCATCTTTCTCTCCCCAAACAGATTTAAACTGCCTCAAGAAATAAGTCGGCGTGAGATAAACAGGAAGCTGTTTAAGTTTCCTGGCTCAGGTAATCCTCCAGATCGGATGCAGAGTTTCGGGACAGACGGCCTCGTGTTTTTTCTTTTTCTTTTTTCTTATTTCGTTTTGGAGGCAGATGTCTGTGACGTGAAACAAGAACAACAACATCGTCGTCTGCATCACAAGTTTGTGTCCAGACTGAACACACACTTTATATATGAGTAATCTTTAAACGTCTGACTTCAATCTACAGCACGTTTGTCGTCTTAAAGGATGTTCGGACTCGGCGCAAGATGATTTTTTGACTGTTTTGTGATTGCAAACTTCAAGTCTCAGCTCATGTGGACCTGTTAATTCACACCGCCTCTGGTCATTTCATGTCTTTTCATTAACCTTTGGTGCAAATTGCTTCACAATTTGTCTCTTCCTCACCCATTTAATCAGCCAATCAAACACCATTTGCAAAGACTGGCCAAACCACTCAGTGACAGAAGAAACCTTCAAACCTGCTCCGTGAATGTTCATTTTTCCATTTTAAAACAAAATTGAAAGTATGTTTTATATAATTATGATGATGATTTTTCCTACAGCAAATCAGGATGATAATGATGACAGACTGACTTCACTCTATCCACTGTTTGCACAGTGTTACACGTCATCCTCTGGGCTTTTATTTTGATATATTTACAGTAACTTCCAGGTCACCTGTCTGCCTGAAAGAACTTATTAATGTAGTTTATAATGCGGGTCTCAGCATTTGTTTTTGAATCTTTTATCTTAATTCTCGTAGACAGTGTGCTAGAATAATTTTACACGTTTATCCTGGCTTTTATTTTGATATATTTACTCTGACTTCCGGGTCACCTGTCTACCTGTCTGCATCCTTCAATTTAGGAAGGAAAAATAATAAAAGTTTTTAGTTTTTGATTCTGAAAACAGAAAAGATTTTGGTTTATAACAGAAAACCAAATTAACCGTACGTACCATTAACAGTCCTTTTTCACTGTTTCCTGTGTAAGTGATTAAAGTTTGGAGAAGAGCCTGTTTATATAAAATCTGTTTTGTCATCGTGAAGAAGAAAACGTCCTGTTTTTTGCTGCATCTCGTAACACACTCATCAGCTCATCGTGTGTGTTCGTGCATTAATCTTTGTTCAGATGTGTGTAGAAACATGAATACTGTGTGTGCTGTTTGTAAGTGAGCCGCAGCACACATCAGATCCCAGATGCGTTGTATGTTAATAATAATATGTCTTCATGTTATGTGCATGTGCGGCGGCTAATTAGTGCGATGTCTTCATTATGTGTGTGAGTGTTTCTATTGGAGGTCTGTGTGTGGGGGGGTGATATCGATATCTTTGGTGTGTTGTGTGGCCACAGAGGGACTCATAACTCAGACTGAGAAGCCCGGTGATTAAATCTTCATTACTGCAGCAACCGAGGAGGTGTGTGTGTGTGTGTGTGTGCGTGTGTGTGTGAGTGTGTGTGTGTGTGTGTACGCTGACACACAGTCCTGTACCTGCAAGCTGCTAAATCATCTATATTGTTATGTGTGCTTGTAAAACGGATGATATAATTCACATGAGTTTGCATGTTTTATGTAACCGATCAACACCAGAAAGACCCATTAAAACAATAAAACAATAAAACATGGATCCATCTTGTTTTTTTACTTTAATACTTTTATGTCTTCTGATGAAATCATTTATTGGGTTTGGTGATGGAGCTTTGCTTGTTTTTAACACAGAAACTGATTCGCAGAGAGACTCAGCTGAGCGGAGCATTTTCATTTAAACTGAAAAGGAGAAACTGTAAACTGTTTTCTTATCGTCAGAAAAAATCTGATATTTCCGTGATTGCATGCACGCATGTGAATCTCACTGTTTGTATTAATCTAACATACATTTTATTAGATTTCATCCCTCTGTCGACCATCCATCATGTCTCTTTTTTTCATTTATCTTTGCATATTTTGCCTCCTTTCTTCTTTCTCTCATTTTCACCTCCGTCTTTCTCTAAATCTCATCACCAGTCCTACTTATCCTCCTTTTCCATTTACTTCCTTTTAAGTTGGATGATCATATTCAAATTTCTTCCAGTTTTTTCTTTCCTTCCCTGTTTGTTTACCCTCCTTTCTTTTCCCATGCCTCTCTTTCCTTTTTCTCATTTAAGTCAATGTTGAGTTTAGTGTAAAAAGTCAGTTATTATAAGAAGTTAAAGTAAAATTAAGCAAATTATTAAAAGTTTTAGTGTAAAATATAATATTTGGCCAGTCTATATTCTGTAGCCTCTTTGAATCCTCCCAAACGATGCAGTAACGTAATAAAGTCACATTATTATCATATATCATGTAAATCTGTATAAAATCTGTATAAAATGGAGGAACACAAACTGCACAGTCAGTGAAGACGAGCTCGACTGAGTCACACGGAGTCACTGAGGTCAAGGTGATGCACTGAAATCCAGTAATTACATGGCTGCACTCTGCGTGCTGA
Source organism: Scortum barcoo (assembly GCA_023238725.1). Taxonomy (NCBI): domain Eukaryota; kingdom Metazoa; phylum Chordata; class Actinopteri; order Centrarchiformes; family Terapontidae; genus Scortum; species Scortum barcoo. The sequence goes on from CM041542.1 coordinate 1,337,203, forward strand.
TTAATCTACTGTACGATATCACCTTTACACGTTTACAGCACTTAAAACCCTTCTGAGCGTTAATTAAAAACTCATCAGTCCTGTTTGATATTGATTGGTTTTTTAACACCGAGAAACGAGCGGTTGCGGTTAACGTGACGTGGTTAAACAACTACTTCGATAATTGGAAAAATTAACGAACCGAGAACAGTTCGAACCTGCTGTTCCATAAATGATGACCATCTTTGTTCACAAAGGAGGAGTCGGGACCGTAAATCTGTCTGTTCAACAACTACAACTCCCATGAGGCATTGGGTCAGTGGCTCATCAGAGACGTAGCTCAGATCGAATTCTGCTCTTACAGATCGCTGCCTGTAGACTTCTGACATAAATAAACTTAAAACACCTCGCCTGCTCTGTGTTATCGTGTACGATGTTTTTCATATCACAGATGGACTTCAACATGGCCGACGTGATGACTGATGACATTCAGCTGCATGGACAGAGGCTGCTCACTGCTGGACCAGTCCAAAGAAACTTTTGGAGCTATTACGTGTTGTAGCTCCAAAAGTTATAGTTATTTCCATTGCAGTTTACCACTTTTATGATTTTTGAAGCAATCATAGAAAGAAACAAGCTAACATTATAAACAAACTACGCCACGCTTGCATGACTTCAACACCATCGTGAGTTTGTCTTTAAATGAGAACTGTATCACCAATAATCAGAGATCTTGGTTTATAAGATCATAAGAGCCTAAATAAATGTTAGTTATGGACATGACTGCTGAAATAAAACCTTTAACAAACTGAATTTAGCAATAAAAAGGTGAATTAAAAAACGCAGTATTTCTTTACTGTCCTATCAAACTACACTGCAGTATTGGATCTTCAAAATAAAGTGTTATATAGATTTTAGCATATGCACTCTCTTTTACTTTTATATTTGTTGTGCAGGGCTACAAAATGTTATATTTGTTTATATTTATTTTTATATTTTTACTCCTTGATATTCTGCAGATCTGCAACTGTTCTTTTAATTTATTATCCATCATCATTATTGTACTGTTGATTGTGCTGTTGTAACATGACAATTTCCTTCATGGGATCAATAAAGTCTATCTACACTACTGCTTTATTATACTATTACTACATTTCTACAGAATGGTTAAAAGAAATAAAAGCTAAATCTTTCCAATTTTGGGATGATGTGTGTGCAAACATGACTGTGTGTGAGTGTGTTGTTATGGTTTCTCTGTAATAAATGTGTGTGTGTGTGTGTCTCTGTGTTTGCATGTTTGCCAGAAGCTGCACATGTAAATCTGTGTCTGTCAGCTCGAGTGCAAGACAGTGAGAGGCTGAGTGTGTGTGAAAGAGTGTGAGACGCAGAGAGGAGTGTGTCTGATGGTGTGTGTTGATGTGCAAAAGCAGAAACAAGCTGTGTGTGTGTGTAACAGAGTGTGTGTGTGTGTGTGTCAGACTGAGCTGATTGCACTTTTCAGTTTCAGACAGTCAAAACATTTCAAGTTATTCTGGATGCCTCGAAAACACCAAACACTTCTTTAATCCTTACAAATGACTGAAAACATCTTAATTATGTAACAGAAAACATTATTTAGTCTCAGCTTTATATTTTGCATGTATATTAAATGTTAAATAAAGACTGAATAGGTTTTCAAGCGTCAGTCACTGAAATGTGGAAACTTTTCAACTTTGCCTTTTTTATAATCCTCTTATATCAGGTCACTACATCGGCCATCATTTACCAGAACATTTGAACATCATGAACATCTTGTATGCTCAATATCGACCGCCATTCTCTTTAAAGTTGCTTAAACTAATGCTGGCAAAAGTCCTTCCTGCACAGAAAACAAGAGCAAAGTGAGATTTATATCAAAATGTCTGTCCAGTCTGAAGATCCTACTTCAGCTTTTTTAGTTTAATACACAGACAGTGTCACCTCTGCAGCGTTTACAGGGAATGTAAAGGTCTCTTGTTTAAAAAAAATGTTTAAATTGGTCAAATCTGATCGAGAAAGAAATGAGACCCCAACTTTCAATCTCAATGTCCAGAAACAGTAAACAGTATATAACACAATGAAAAACATTCGTGAGTTTAAAAGTTATAAATCCCTACAAACTGATTTGCAGTTGCTCGGTACACAATCTGATCACAAGCCTGCAAACTGTGAGAGAGGTCGTATTCGTCTTTTTTGTCCCAATTATTAAACCAAGCAAGTGCAAAACCTTCAGAAACATTCAGCTGTGTGATTATTTTATCGAGCTGTGGACAGTAGCTGCATTATTAATAAAAAACACTTGTTACAATCCTCCTGACCTTGTTATGTTTTCCTACTCGTTTTTCAGTAGAAACAGAGAGACGATTTAATTTTTCAGGTGTTCTCCCTGAACCTGTGTGACCTCCTGCTGATGCTCATGTTTTTCACAATCAGGACATAAAATGAAAACACAGCCTCAAACATGCCAACAGAAAAAGAAGCAGGATCCTCTCGACGCGGCACGTGAACAAAATGACTTTGCAGTCACTCCACTCGTGAAAACGAAACGCTGTGAACTCACCCTCTTGATGTCCTTGCCGAAGGTCTCGCTGAAGCTGGAGCCGAGGATCTCGAACTTCTGCACGTGAGAGTTTGAGCCGCTGTCCTTAAAATCCATCGTACCCGTCAAACCTGTGATGTTTCCCTGAAGGAAGAGAAAGAAAGAGAGAGAGAGAGAGAGAGAAGTGTAAAAACCACAGAGAAGAAACTGTAAACGCTTGTTGTTGTAATTATAATAAAGATCAGTCTCCTCCATCTTGACCTCTCACTTTTATTTGACTCATTACGACACTTTGGGATCAACAAAGCGTTTAATGTTGTTTCTAACTGACTTTAACGCAGCTGTTTCCATCCTACAGTTATATTTTATGATATTTCTCTGAAGCAGTTTTTGTTGCTCAGCCTGATCAAACCTCAGCTGCAGTTGGCCTTTTATAACAGCGCAGACAAACTTTATCAACGACGCTCATACGAGATGTTTTTATTCAGTTTGAAGCAGTCGTTACTCAAATCAGAGGGCAGAAATTCATGTCTGCTTTATTAAAACTGTATTTTATCATGTGCTCATTGTAAAAAGAAGGCTGGCTAGTATTGTTAACTTTAATGTTCATGCAGATAAAATATAATGAAGTCACAAAGAGCAGCGGGGGGACAGTAAGGCAGCGAGGAGATATTGAAAGGTGTCAAAACAGAGGAGAAAATAGTGGACGAGGAGGGTGGAAAGTGAAGACAGATGTAAGACAACAGCAAAATAGAGAGAGGATCATGGAGAGAGACTCGAGAGGCTCAAAGACTTCATGGAGGCCCACAGAGGACCTACGTTTGGCCCTCCCTGTATCTTTACTATCAGGATGCCTCCCATGATGCCTTGCGAGCTGCTGTCATACTGATGTCAGATGGATGCTGCGAGCTCGGAGATCTCCATGGAAACCGTCTGTACGACCGTCACAGACGCAGGCCTAATTAAAGACGAGTTTATTAATCAGCACTCGGCTTTTGTTAATTCACGGTCGCTGACGTCTGCTGGCTCCCGTGTCCATCAGACGCCTCTTTGGCCTCAGAAAACACGCAGACGTATGAGATGTCACATAAAACGTCGTTAGAGCCCGACAGAGCGAGCTGACTGTCATTTCCACTGAAAGGCCACGGATGAAATGTCGTTTCATCACTTCCATCAGTTCGCGTTGGACGGAAAAAGCAAGACTGAAGACGCCCATCACCGCAGGCCGGCGAGCTAAATGTTCATCTGTCGGCCGCAAAAGGTCGCCGTCATTGTCACCTGGAGGAAAATAATGTTAATAATGTTTGTTTTGGTTCGACGGCGGCTTTCTACAAACTCTCTGATGCCTCCAAACCTCCGTTTATCTTTCAGCGAGAAACACATCTGAAGCGTGTCACCGCTTCACTGATTGGACATCTCGTTTTGTAAGATCGTAAGAGCCTCAATAGATGTTAAAGTTACGGATGTGACAGCTGAAATAAAACTGTCAAACCTTAAAGAAACTGAATTTAGCAACAAAAAGGTCAAATTATTAAATTTTAAAGAACAAAACAACGTAATTGTCCCATCAAACTACACTGGAGCAGCATTATCGGATTTTCAAAATAAAGTGTTAGATGTTAGCATATGCACAAGAGGTTTCAGCAAACAACGTATAAATAATGTGATGAGCAATCAATCAGTTAATCAAAAAGAGGTCCAAAGCCTGAGTGTGAATCTGTTTAGCTGCTAAACTGAAGCTTTAGAAAACTGTTTTGTACATTGAAATGTTTTTTAAATCTAAATTCATATCCTGAATAATTTTAAAAGCAGTGAAATGTAGTTTGTCAGTCTTACATGTACTTTTATGTTATATTTTCACTTAGAAGTTATTCTCTTCTAGTTAGACATAAAGTGATTCTCTAACAAAGCCCTATATTTTGAGCATGACTGTTAAAAGTTTCATCAAAGTTCGTTATCAGCTCAGTGTGAGCCTCCTTTTCTTTCCTTCAACAGAGACTTTTTGTTGTTGATGTTCTGTAATCCTGCAAAAAGTCCACGTCGTCCAGCAGATGTCCCTTTTAATTGAACCATATGTTGCTCCTCAGACAGTAGGAGAGCATTTCTGAACCCACTTTCACTTCTTGTTTTTGAAAGAAAAGGAACAAACTGGCCCAACACTTAGAAATAACTCCAGTAAGATCACCAACATAAGAAGAAGGAAGCATCTCCATACAGGAGGGCAAAAAGTGCTTCGCCTTGTTATAATGGAGACATTTGGATGTGATAGGTTCATTCAACATACTGTATGAACATCCAGAGAGGCACCGAACAAAAAAAAGATAAATGCATGCCGCTCTGTCCATTTCTCACTCTGCGTTCGCCGTCGTCCCGCTAAGATATTTTCCATCTCATCAGCAAAGTACTCTGGGAGATGGTGGAAATGTTGTTTAAGTAAAAAAAAACAAAAAAAAGCGACATTTTACTTCCTATAGGAGAGGAAATGATCTGTTCTGCCTCGACTGCAGAAATGTAGAAATGACACTCTGACAAAGAGGAAAAACTCATTCAGAAGAGGAATGAGACTGTTTTTATCGTGCAAACATGCATTTCAGGAGTTTCAGAAATGAGTTTTATCTTAAAGGAAAATGTCTGTTCATGTTTTTTAGTTTTGGTCATCACTCATATTGTTTCTACTAAATCCAGGTTACATCAGACCAGTTTAAAAAACTAATTTATCTGAATTTATCTGTTTGGAAAGTGAAGAATAAAGTTAATAAATGTTGTTCAAAAAATCTAATAAACATAATACATAATACATAATACATCCTTACTATCAATTCAGAGAACATTTAGTGTATTTTACCTCCCATAGATCAGGATTTCACACTTTTAAAACAAAAAATGTTCAAAAACTTTTTAATGTACACTGGAAAAACCTACATATAAGACTTTAGTTTTACATTTTCTCCCTACATTTTTAAACTCTTCTTTGAGTTATGTGGATAAAAAGAGATGAGACGCCTTTTCTTCTGTTCAGGGTCAAACTGACTTTCACTTCAAATCAAACCAAATCCTTCACTAGGATTTGTACTAAATGGTGATAATGACAATAGTAACTCCATTTAAGGTGAGCAGAAGAAGTTTCAGACTGAAAAAAATAGTTATAAATATCTTTTATAGATATTTTCCATCTTTAAAAAGGGTCAATTTGACCCACAATATAACAGGAGGGTTGAAGTAAGCGGCCAAAAAAAGAAACGTGTGAACTGAAAAGCCTCACACTGTGTTACTGGACTTGTTGGACTTTATTTTACGGCTCATAAAACCTCTTCCACTGTGCCGCCATATTTAATATAAAAACAAAGCTCATATTTGTTCTTGGTGCCTCAAAGTTCAATCATACAACAAACTGAAACATGCAAATAAATAAAGAAGTTGCAGATGACTGATGCTCCATCACAGTTCTGAAATATTTTGAAGTATCTCGAAACGTATTTGATTTATGTTTCATGAGCTCAGAGAAAACACTTCGGCCGTCTGAAGCTCTGACAGAAAGTACTGCAGGCGTGATTAAGTGGTATTCTGGGTAATTCTGCCAATATAATTAAACATGTGGAGGCGTGTCGAAGGTCTAAATCAGCAAAAGGTGTCACGGTTTGTCTGCAGCACGAAACAACAGCGCTTTCAGAGATGTTCTCATTTGTGTTTGCGTATGCGAGCAAATTAAAGAGAGCTGAGAAAGACGGATCGCTAACGAGCTCGGGGGTTGTTACCGTGAGAGATGTCGAAGAAACAAACTGATGGTTTTTAATAAAACACGGCTCCTCGCGCTCTGAGGGACTCATCAACGCGGCCGAAAAGCATCTTTCACCAATTAGACTGCGAGGACGAGACAACAGGTTGTTCGATGTAATTCATGTCCCGCCAGCACATTTCATGTTTGATTTATCTCCTCATAACAAATAAAAAATGGGTGTTTATTCTTTTATTCAGTGTTGGTACAAATCTAATCACGCTTTAATGCTTTAACGCACGCTCTCCTCAGTCTTCAAAGGTTTTCTCGATTAATTGTTTCACAGAAAACAACACATGCTCCGACATTTTTAAGTCATCAGACACCTTCAGTATTCTCTGTTTGAGTGCCAATTAGGGCGAGTCAACAATCAAACTCAAGTTAATCAGTTTAACAGCCATAAAAAAAAACACTATTAAGATTTGAATTTAAAGGTGAACTCTTTGATCAATTATTCCATATTAGGCTCATTTAAAGCTTAGTGGAAAATGATACCAGAACCACGACATCTAATTATACACTGAAGCAAATTAAATATCTGTGCAGCCACAAATGAATCATAACTAAGGGATCACATCAAATGATTAAACCGAATCAGGTCTGTGAACCTCTGCGGCAACATGTTGTGGTCCCTGAATGCACCACGAGAATAAAGCGACGCTGCTGCGGTTTGCTGACGGACGGCCTCGGTACCTTCTGTATGGTCTCCAACATGGACCAGCCTCCGTTCCACGGCTTGGTGGACTTCCTGATGCAGTTGAGGCTCGCCATGCTGTGCCACTTCCTGTCCTCCAGCTTCCTGTAGAAGGCGTTGGCGAGCATCAGCACGCTGTCATATAGGTAAAGGTTCGACACCTGGAGGGAGGATGAAGAGGAAGAGGGGATGTTGTTTACAAAAATATACGTGTTTATCTCTTCTCATGTGAGAAAGTCTTTTTAAAAGCATCATCTTCTAAATGTAATATTTTCTCAGCAAGTCTTTCAAACAGCTGCAACACCACAGAAGAAGTTTTATCACCTGAAAAGAAAAGAAGAGTGTCATAACGTCCCTCGATTTCTTCTTCCAACATGTCCACGTTATAGAAAAAACCAGCTTTTCTCAGAGTGCTGACGTCTTTCATGATAATTAGGACAGATATGATTTTGAACAGTTAGCACCACGCTCTTTGCACTTATTAAATCCACCTGATTTTAAGAATGGAGCTTCTTTTGTCTAATAATCATGAAAAGTGGAGCCTGTAGGGGGCGCTAACAGGTTTTAGACACAACATGGACAGTGTCACACTGTTCATGTTGATGTTTAGAAGACCTTCAGTTTGCGGCTGAAGAAAGTTGAACTGATCCAGAACAAACCTCAGCAGCACCGTTTAGTCTGATGTGACTGATGAAACATGTGAGCCTTAGTGGCAGCGTTAAGAAGAACTATTAGAAACTAATAGAAACAGAAAACCTACTCTCTGCTGGTCTGGTTATTGCTGCAGCAAACAGACCAGCAGAGAGCAGATTGTCTCTGACAAATAGAGGCGACTTCAGATTTTAAACTTCTTTGAGAAAATTCATACACAGTAAGAAAAGTAAAAACATACAGAAATGAGTAGATGTGTGACAAGGCTGGATATTCCTTCATCTGCTCTAACACCACAGTGAGCACTGCTGACACACACACACACACACAGACACAGACACAGACACACACACACACACACACACACACACACACACACACACACATGACAGACAGTCAGCTAGTAGCCAGTCTGTCCACATGTGATCATGTCGTCTCTCACCCCGGGCTGCGTGGGGCAGAGCAAACACACTGTGACAAATCACACACACACACACAGACACACGAGCCAAAGCCAAAGCAGGGAGCAGAGACCAAATGCAGGGTGACAAATGAGCATCAGTCTGTCATGATGAGTACAGCTGACTGGCATGAAGTTCATACAGCATGCAGCCTGGGGCCATGACACACACACACAATAATACATTTATGCTTCCCTCATCCTTTCTTTGTTGATCGTCGATCTTTGTTTCCTTTAAAGGGGCAGTCTGTGATCCAAATCCAAAAACCACCAATAAACCATCAAAGTTTATGACCTGCTGCACTCACCGACAAACAGCAGACATCTGTATGAATGTCAACAGAGATCAGATCAGTAGTGAAATTTTCCTGGACAGATGTTCAAAAGTGACGGCAGACACGACGTGTTTCAGCAAAGAATATTTAACCCTCTTCTGCATGAATAAATGAGTCCGACGGCCTCTTTTACCACCGTCCCTGAAGGTTTCACGTGAGGACAGAGAGGGTAAAGAGAGCAAGTGGAAAGGTGGAGGATGGAGGAGGGTGAAAAAAAAAGACACAAAAACAAGGATGGTCATGAGTCAGAGAGAGGAGGAAGATGAGCTGAAGAAGAGAGAAAACAGAAAGAAAAGAAAGCGAGATAAGAAAGAGGGAATAAAAGAAAAGACAAAGATGGAAACGAAAAAGGAAAACGAAAGATAAAAAGGAAGAAAGCAAAAGATAGAAACTGAAGCACTAAAGAAACAAGGAGGAAAGTGTGTGTGTGTGTTTGAGTGTGTGTGTGTGTTTGACCTTCCTGTGGGTTTTTCCCAGCTGTGATGTCAGACATCTTGTGAAAAAAAAAAACTACACTCATCTCCACAAATGTCAAAACAAGACGCGATACTTGTCAGCGTGAATTACAGTAATTGTTCTGTTTGCTGTCTTTAAATGTCAGCCGCCCATCAGAGTGATATTTCATAACCAGAACTAATAGTTCAGTTACGCGTGTGTGTGTGTTTGAGAGTGTTCGCCCTCTGGATTGATGTCAGCTGAAGATTAAATGTGACCAAATTTACTGGAATAACAAACAGCTTGAGTTCATCACTGTAAAATCAGGAGTGTTTGGTGAGTGTGTGTGTGTGTGTGTGTGTGTGTGTGTGTGTGTGTGTGTGTGTGTGTGTGTCTATCACTAAAACTTGAAATTAGTAATTTGCGACACGACTTCTTGTGGGAGAAAAAAAAAAGATGTTATCTGCCTCGGATGCTGCTGCAGGATCAGTGCGTCCTCGTTTAACATGCAGCGCTCGGCGTGCTGTTTGTGGGAGGGGCTGAGTTTACAGATGTAAGACTCACACCTCCACCAGAAATACAAAGGGAGAGTATGAAGAATATTCTCATCATCGTCCTGGACCAAATCACCACACACAAACAGCTATTTAATCATTTGTACCTTCTAACCACTTAATTTGTCCCTTTAAATGAATAATTTGAGCCTTTGAATGACTAAAATCTGCCCTCAAACTACTGAATTTGTTCCCTGAAGGATTCATTCGCTCCTTCATCTTTGAATTTTCATGTTTGGCTGTTAAATACAACTTTTTTGTTATTTTTGTCATTCTCCAGAGAAGGATGGTCTCTCCTTCACGAGAGAGAGAGAAGAGGAGGAAAGGGACTAATTAAAGGATTTTTTAGCGTGCTTTAGTCATTTGAGGACACCAATTATTGAGAGCAAATCAAGTATACTGAGGCGGAAATTATTACACATTCCTCACTGCAGGTACAAATGATCAGGAAATATTTACTGAAGTTTCTAATTAAAGTTTGGTTGTTTTCTAACTGTTGGCCTTTTTATTTGACCAGTTTAGCATTTTTGCCATCAATAAGATGTGGAGAGGACACTGAATTAAGTTTTTATTGGTCAAAAACTCAAGGTCGTACCTAAAATGTTCAAGACCACCAGCAAAAAGGTTTTATTGATTTTAACTGATTTAAAAAGGTACAAAAGTGCTTTTCAAATGTTTCTGAGTGACTCCAGCAGCACTCAGAATAACTAACGATGAAACAGCACGTCGTTTCCAACATCACTCAGTAACCTGATAAAAAGTGATGCTGGAGCTTCGGGAGCTTTAAACACCAGGAAACGACATCCCAGTATTTCTGTTACCGAATGAAAGACAGCGAGGAGGCAGAGCACAGGAAGGAGAGGTAAGTATACAAAATAAAACAGGAAGTGTGCAAAACTAAACTGTAAACAGACAAAAACAAGAGCAGAGAAACATTATGAAAGTGCCAAAATGATCACAAAGAACAAATACTGGAGGTACAGGCAGGAATATGACAGTTTCCTGGGAATAATACCTACACGAAACCTGGGATCTTTCTTTTTTTTATTGTTCATTTTTTGGAATAAGTGTGAATAAACTGGAGCACAAAATCAGGTCAACAGAAATTATGTCAGCTTAATAGCTCGATCAGGCGCTGCAGGCGTCCTTTCACATTATCAGAGAGGAAAACAGCTGAAGAATCGACTTGATGTTTCAACTTCAACGAGAACAACGCGCTAACATGGTCGGTTGTTTCTCACTTCAGCTCTATAAAGATGTTCAGATGTTCCCATAAAATCACTTAAATTGAAACTACATAGTCTGAAAAACTGAGGATTAAAGGACTGATTGTCATTTTTCCACCTCAGTTAGAGAGCTTGTAATTGATCCAACATCAGGGAGAATTAGAACAAATTTTTTTCTGTCATCTGCAAACCCATTACACTTATTTAAGGTGGGAGATCAGTCATATATTTGCAGCTCTTCATCATTTCAACAACTTATCAGCAAAGTGCAGATCACAGATGATGAACCGGTTTCTCTTGTTGGATGTTAATAAGAGGTGTGTTCTGCAGGTATCCTTTCACACGTCAGAGAGAAAAACACATTCAACAGGTGAAGCATCGACCGAATGTTTCAACTGAACGTCAATGAGCGACCAAACAACAAACCAACATGGCTGCATGGGGCGGGACTTATCAGCAAAGTGCAAATCACAGAAAATAAACTGGTTTCTCTGGTTGGATGTTCGTAAGCGGTGTGTTACCTCCAGGTTCTGCAGGTATCCTTCCTGCGGGTCGCACAGCAGCGAGGAGATCCGGTGGTTGTGCCTCATGCAGCGGGTGCTGCTGTCCCGCCACAGGGGGAAGATCTGCCGGATCACCGTCATGCGCCCCAGTGCACTGTGGGTAAGCTCCAAGATCTCCGTGTCGCTGATTTCCTGCAGAGACAAAGGAGATGCCGTTGACCTCATGCGCTCTCTAACTCACCTGGATGTTCATTAGAAGATGCTGACGGAGGATCGTCGGCTGCCGGTGAACAAAATAATGTTTATTTCCTCCACCAAATTAATGAAGAGGAGTGATCGGGGGAGTTTTTTTCCACACACAAAAACAAACGGCAGTGTCAAAGCTGAAACGAAGTGCAGGACTCACAGAGGCCATTAAAAAAAGCTTCCTTTATTATTGCACGTTTAATTGTTTTGACGCTGAGAAACCCAATTATTTCCTGAGAGGTGTAATTATAGGCTCAATCTACCTCTAAAAGCATAAAAATAATCTGTGAATAATACGAGGTGTATTATACTTTATAACACCAAACATAATTACAGTCCGCGACTTTAGCAGGAGTCCCGACCGACGTTTGTTTCCCTTTCTCCTAATTGAAAAGTCGACTTTGTTGCGTTTTTCATATTTAGGTTCTCGCTTTCCAATTAAAGATTAACCGCGGCTTGTAAACAAAAGTCGCAGGGATTTCTGAGAACTTGTCATTCTGTCAGGTTAAAGGCTTTAAAAATCAAAACAAGGATTCCAGGTCCTGTAATTGCAGCCGAGACATTTAAGAGTCTGTCTGCTAAAGTTTGCTCGTTTCACAAACGTGGGCTGAAAAAAAAGTGCTTCATTTTAATTCCCCAACTTTTTACCAACATGTAGCACTTTGAAAAAATCTTCATCTGCTTGGGAAGGTGCAGCTGAAATCTCCAGAAAAGCTGCTAAACCGAACTTGGAAAACTTGTTAAAGCTTTGTTTTAATTTCTCCTGCAAAGACACAAAAGGTAAAATAAAAAAAATGTGGACAAATAAGAGCAGTTTCATCTCAACAAAATGACTTTAAATGGTCAAAACTGTCCAAACGTGGCAGCTGAGCGCATCATTAACACCAAAAGGTGTTAATCTGCTGCTGTAACGGCCTCCAGTCTTCTGTTTTATCCAGCCTGCTGAAGAAATTTACTTTCATTCAGACACAAAAGCATCAGTGAGGTCTAAAACTGATGCTGACTGATAAATAAAGTAGCTGTGAGATGTTTAATAGCGTCTAAAAGCCCTTCTTTCCTCACACATTTCCAATCTTGGGACCAAAGAAAAGCCTAATAATTTGTACTACTGACTCATCAGTTAAGCTTTTTAAGTCACGAGCCGCCCACAGTCTGGATATTAAGTCAGTTTTTCTGATTCAAACCATCATTACTTTTAATAAAATCAGAACAAATGACTTGTTCAAATGCTTCCAGTCGAGCCTTGTTCACTCTATGATGAAAAATCCTGGATTTCCAATCTGCTCTTTCTTATTTTATTTTACAGTCCTCTTCACAACAGCACAGCCTCTGGCTCTGAGATGCTGCAGGGACCTGGCGAGAAACACAGCCGTGCAATCAATATTCAAACCATTTCCCAGACGCTTTTTCAACCACAAAATGGAGGCATGAAGAGGGGCTGGAAAAGATGCGATATTAGAGGGGAGAGCGCGGTAATGACCCGCATTCAAACAGACTGAAGAGCGAACGGGAGGTGAGCCGAGGATCACGGGAATCACTGAAAGAATCAGATGAGAGGTTATTTTCTGAGAAACACAGCAACAAGTGTGATGTAACAACCAGGAAGAGGTAATGGTGTTGTTAGGAAAGATGGGAACTGACTGAGGACGCTTAGAAAAGGACGGTTGCGCGCAATTTACCACAACTTATTGAGAAGCAATGAGGCTGCCGCTTAACACTTGAGATAATGGAAAACAGGGCCCGTCGAGGTGTTTATCATGAGGGAGCCGTCAGACGTTATTATACGAAGTGAAGTGAGTGGTGGTTCGTTACAACCAGAGCTGCTGGAAAGGTCAATTGAAAACGGATCTTTAGATGTTTTATGGTTTAAAGAAGTAAAAAATGTAAAGGTTGTTCTAAAGGGTGGTGTAACACGTGAACGAAAAGATTTTTAGATTAAAAATAAAGTGTTTATCTTCTGTACGGTGGCCATTTTAGGACATTTTTAAACTCAGCTCCTGTCTATAATATCAGACTAGTTTGCACGTAAACACACGAAAGAGCCGCATCTTAAGTTTTATGTATGTGTATGTTTATAAAATAAGATAATATATTCCTTTATTAATCCCACGGCGGGAAAATTCAGTGTTACAGTAGCAAGTGGTGGAAAAAGTAGAAAACACTCAGAAAAATAATAATAAATTAGTGGACAGTGATATAAGAAGATATAAGAAAATGCACAATTTAAACAAGAGGAAGTACAAAAAAAGAAAGAAATGGGAACAGTATATACGACGAAGTATAAAAAAGTATTGCACATTAAATAAAGTTGAACTGAATAAATATAAATAAATAAGAGTTCACCAAAAAGTCCCCACAAAATCCTGTAAAGAGTTCAAGAATATCACAGTAAATAGATAAAAGTGATTTAATATGAGTATATACAGTTAGAGAGTGAAACTACTGTGTCAGCTCTTTATAAAAATAAAATTCACTCGTGTGCAGTGTTATTGAATCTGATGCTCTTTACTCGAATAAATCACAGTTGGAGTGTATTTATTATGAGTGAGATTACTTATCAAACAGACTTTTACCTACTAATCCCCCCCGCTGGAGGAGCTTCTGGTTTCAGTGATGGTGGTGGGGGGTGATGATGAGGTGAGGAGGGAGGAAACTCAGAGAAACGAGGTGGTGATGGATGTAGCTGTCGATGCAGACGGATGGTTTAACAGCTACCTGCAGTAGTTGTAATGTAACCCGAGTCGCTTTTGTGTTCGTGAAAGCATCTGATTTGCATTTCAAAGAGGGGGGACGGGTGTCATTAACAGCCAGAGTCCATTTTCATCCGGTCCACACCAGCGGTTTTCTAAAAGATACTCAAGATAATTGGGTTCACGTTAAACAAAACCTCTTTTAAAAATACAACCTTGAAACCAACCAGTATCTTAGCTAACAAAGAGAGAAGCAAGCCTTTAAAGGGCCTTTTGTTCCTTTTCTTTTCTCAGGGGTCAACAGGTCTTTGAATACACCATGGGACATTTAAAATAAACACAATAACACAACAGTAAAACGTTGATCATTACGAACGATTAATTTACGACACTTAAAGTTCACAGATGTGTTCAGATTTTAGTGAAATATCTCAGCAAATAATGGATGGATTAATATGTTGTTTGGCTCAAACATTAATTGTTCCCAGAGGATAAATCTGGCTGACTTTGGTCACTTTGATCATCTGACTTTTGCTCTTCTGGCGCTATAAGGCGATCATTGATGGTTTACTGTCCAAATGTTTCATCAACTGTTGGACTGATTGCCGTTAAATCTGACACACACGTTCTAACAGATCTGCTAAACCTGAAATCTTTCTTCTAAAATGTCTCTTTATTCAACACTTTGATTTGTGAGCAAACACCTGAGAAACTGACGCTGGACTTTATGTTCAGTGCTAATTAGCATGCTAGCATGCTAAACCAAACTGACAAACATCAACACCTTAGCATCGCTGCATTAACAAGACGATGTTTGCATTTAGCTCAAAGCTCTGCTGCGTCTAACCACAGCCTGCAGACTGTTAAAAAGGTAAAAAGTCAAGATGCACTGCAGGTTTCTTCATCCTGTAGGACTGCAGGATTAACTCATTACGTTTCTACCTGTTTACATCTCCATTTATTTATATATCTTTACATATTTATTCATAATGCCCATATAGCTGCATACATTTGATAATATATATATATAAATAATATATAATATATATAAATATTTATTAGAGCTCATTTCCTCTCCATAACCTGATAACCTGACCACATTACAGTCACTTCATTTATTTTATCACTTCTGCACACCACAACATTATATTTCTGTTACTCCATCTTATATTCATTATATTCTATTATATTATGTCCGCAAGCATTTTATATCTTAAGTGTTAAGTTCTCCTTTTTCTTGTGATTTATTTTCTTTACATACATCCTCACATCCACACATCTCCATCACTGACACTAACGTCTCGTACCTGCTTCACAGGTGACGGAGAGAAAATAAATTCAGAAAAATAGAATTGACTGTCACATCGGGGTCTTAATTGCAGAAAGCTCCGTCAGTCTAAATGCTCCCTTTTTCTTTCTGTGGATTTCTTGTAGTTGATGATTGAAGGAGTCCGAGCGGCCGATATCAGAGCTGACAGCTGCTGCTTCACAGACGTCGTCTAACCACTAGGCTTCACTGCTGCCCGCCAAGTGTCTCTCTGCCATCGCTCCCTCGCCGCCGTGCCTTTCCCCCTCCTGGTTAATTACTGTCCTCATCCCTCCTCACCTCTCTCTCTCTCTCATTACTGTAACGCTTTCCATCCCTCATCCCTCCCTCCCCCATCGTCTCCTCGTTTCTCTCTTTTTCTCTCCAGGTCTTTTTAATTGGCGTCGTGTGTTTGTGTTTCTGGCTGACGGAGGGTGAAAAGGACGGTCTCCCGCTGTCGACAGCCTGCCTGACTTTGTACCATACAGAACAAACACCACCCAGAAAAAATGAGCCTGTTCTGACCCCAACGTTTGAGGTTTTTACCGAAACACAGACACATTTTTTTGGTGTCATCTGAACCTGAGAGGCTGCTGTTGGAGCTATTTAAAGTAAAAACCTGGTTTCATAAAACCTGGCTGTTATTTCAGGCGCTGTTTCTGTCTCAACGAGCGCGATTAACTCGAGTGATTAACTGAAACAAAGTGAAATCACTAAAAATAAGTCAGGCAGGATGGAGAGAAAAGGTTGGAGAAACTTTAGAAGAAGTGAAGATGGGCGGTAAAATTATTACCCGCTGAACATCCAGGTCCCTTCAAAATAAAATCCTGATAAGATTACACATAACAAACTACAAAGCTTGTTTAAGGTTGCTCGAACAATCAGACACTTCCCAACATCCAAACAAAGATGAAGTTTTCCCTTTAACACTTCAAACCTTCATAAGGAAACATAGCTTTATTATGAAATACCTGCATGGAAACAAAGTCAACAAAAATCTTGTGTTGGAAATGAAATGGACCCACAAAAACTCACAATATAAACTATGTCCTATATGAATCTGTTTGCTAGCTTTCCTTTGTTGTTACAGGTCAATTTTTAACAGAAAATCACAAAGTTGAGTTGACAGTTTGGTTTGACAGCACGCGCAAAGATTAAATCATTTTAGTCTTACAAACACTAAAATAATAAATATTTCGTGGATTTAGCCACAAAAGAGATTTTTCTTTAGGTTATATGTCTAAAAATCACTGATGTGAAACAGGTTACGACTGGCTGCAGCCATTAATCGGTACATTATATTAATGTTCCTTTTTCCTGTATTAACCAGCAGTCAGTGTTTATTTTTTTTACATTTTTCACTTTGAAATGAAATGAATAACTGATTAATTTATCACTGATGAAAGTTATAGTTAGTTGAATGTTGTCAATGGTTTTACCTCTTTATTTAAAAAAAAGAATAAAAATTTGATCTAAGCAGCGTTTCGACATAAACTACCTGAAACTTTTAGTCCCAGGAATGTAAAAACTAAAAAGCTTCCTGCAGCCCGTTGTTGTAAACCATAAATACAGTTTGTTTGAGGATGCAGGCTTTTCAAAATAAAATGCTGGGAATACTCGACCGAATCAGAAACGTTCAGCCAAAGTTCCTTTTGAAAAGTACGACCCCTGACCCTGAGCAGGGACTTTTTGGGGGGTAAAATAAAGTCCCTGGACTTCATTTAGACCCTGGTCCCTGTGGAGGAAAAGCTCTGAGCTCCTCTAAAGCTTCCTGTGGTAAAAACGAGGGTTAAAGTGACGCTCCTCTCTAAATCTTTAGTCCTTAAAAATGTAGGAATATTACACAGCGCTCCTTTAACATGTCAGAGGACTGACATCATTTTCTTTTCTCTCTGGATGGAGGGACTGACAGAGGACGGACGTAACAAAGGGAAGAAAAATGGAAATCGGCTCATCCGCGTTTCTACCTGTTGACGAGACACCTGACATCTCGCCGTGCTGCCATCCAGGACGAGAAACTACTCGTGTTCGCTGTCTGAGCTCAGCGACACGCTGCTACATTCCCCGAGGAGAGAGGGAGGAAGACAGAGACGGGGAGGGAGGGTATTTAAGGAGGATGTGAGCAAGTTTTCAGGTTGACAAGATGCCTGATTCACCCGCTGCAACACAGAAGGTTTCACCTGACGTTTATCTGGGTGACAGGAACGAAAAGGAGGAATCTGATGAGGGTTCAGATTTGATCTTCCTCTGCTAATGTCACATTTTTTTCATTTAATTAACTTTAATTACACATAAAAACAAGTCTCTTATCAAGTTTCTTATCAGCAAACATCAAAACGTTCGGGTCACATCTTCTCGATTTTAGCCACTTTCAACCTCAGCTCTCACTAATTAACGTTAAATCTGTTAATAACTTCATTACAGGTTGAAGACAGGTGTTTAAAGATTGTTTGTGAGGGAAGATGCTCCACTCTTGAGATGTTTAGTTTCACCAACAGAGTGAGACGTCTTCTGTTTATCGTCTCACATCGATTTCAGGAGTCTGACTCATATTTTATCAATAATCTAGATATATAAACTTTAAAGATTTGAATCAGGACCATTAGTATTTAAAGTATGTGGTATGAAGAATATGATGAATCAGATTTACTATCTGCAGTTATTTCAGTGTGTCAGGGGGAATTTAATAAACACTTATATATAAAAAATAAAATATATGTAAATATATCACCAGATCAGACTTGGTTTCAACAGGTATCAATATTAAAAATTAAACCTTCACCAGGACATCACTACAAAGAACATTTTTGTCTCATTTTCATCAGTCCTTTTTAATTTGTTGCCTGCTAAGCATTTTATATGGTTACCATGGTTACAGATGTTGTTCTCACCTATTGAGAAGTTAATGGAAAACACACTGTTTACCTGTAATGGTTCACACACACACACACACACACACACAGTCGTGTTTTCATGAGTTTTACTCTAACGTAACCCTAACCTTACTTTCTCAGTTAATTATTTTTATCATGAAACCTAAAAAACAAGAGAAAAAGTTCATTTGTTCAAATTTGTTTTAGTCCAAAGCCAAAATATTTTTTTAAATGTATTTTTTTTATCACAAATGAAATAATCCAATTTTCACATGTGAGACGCTGGAACCAGAAAATGAGCAGTGACTGACTTTGTCAATCTGCAGACGGTTTTACTTTTAGACTGTAAAAATCATTAACATCACATCCTTGATAAAGTTATGTTCACTTTATCGGTTTTAAATGTATCGGCGTGCGGACAAAAGTTTCTGTGAGATTTTAGATAAACTTCCTGTTCCTGTTTCTGTTTTATTTCAAATTATTTTTTCACGTTTACTTGTCAAAGAAAACTGCAGAACATTTTGTATTAAGATCAGAAAAAAACTGATGTAAACGTTCAGGGAATATAAAACATAAAAGTGCTGTCTGATTAATTAAGAGTGATGTTTGAACTCTTCTGAAAAGTGTTTGTTCCTGTATTTTGTTTTGAAATGTTTTGCCCACAAACTGAACATCGATTTGGAGGAAAGAAAGAAACAAAGGAGCTGAATAATTCGGGTTGGTTTAAACACTTTCCTGATGAAAGAGATGCCTTCAGCGGGAACACGATGTTTCTCCGCGCTCACATTTCACGTTTGAAATGGAACCAGGACAAACGCACGTTTATCAAAAGAAACGTATTTAATCATAAACACTTTTCGAAAAGCCCCGAACAGACTCCAACCAGCGACTCTGGGGATCCTGAACACCACTTCACTCCTTTGGTTAATTAAAAACACAGAGTATAATTAGTTAAATGACTCTGAAACAAAGCAGGGAATTTTAAGTAGATTAGGAGGTTGGTACCAAGCTGGGAGGTAAAAAAAAAAAAAAAGTGAAAGTGAGCTCTGAGGTTTTTGTATTCAGCCTTCAGCAGATGACAGTTCGCCCTGTCTCCCTCTGAATTACGCCGTGCTAACGCTGTTGTCAGCTCGGTTAATTGGCTGAAAAGATGCCTGGATGTTGATACTGTGAACAGACTGTGTAATTAAAAAAGAAAAGATCATTTAAAACAAACAAAAAAACAACCCCACCATCACTTCGCAGGAGCCGAGGAGTCTCTTTCTCTGAGCTCTGAGATGTTTTGGGATTAAAGGCAGGCCCAGCTGTGGAGGAGGGGGAGGCTGTCACTTTCTCTTTTCACCCCCACTCATTTCAGTTTCACTTCCAGCGTGGAGAGTCGCCCACGCCGGCGAGAGAGAAGTGACACAAACGGCCCTCAGCTCGTGTTTTTATCCCAGAGGAGTTTTTTTTATGGACAAACACACAGAAAGGTGCTCTTGAACTCGTTTGGCTTTTTATTCAGAGTCACTGTGCAGCCTCGCTCCTCTGCTCTGTTTCCAAATCAGCTGTAATTAAAGCAGCAATTTGACCTTGTGACCTGAGAAACCTTTTTAGAGGAGCTGCAACCTTTAGTGCAGTACTTCACAACATTAAGTCTGCAGAGACTGTTCACATCTGAACCCTGCTGACACCAAATAAAAGCCTGAAAATGTCTCAGTCGGCGTGATTTATTAGGGGAGAGATCGGAAAATAACCTGAAAACAAAAGAGGTTAAGTGGAGGAAACAAGATGCTTTGAAAGCACAAAAGATGAAGTTAAAGTTTGGACTGAAGCTCACAGGTAGTTACAGGACTGTCCTCTTCATGTGTTTCTAACAGTCTGTCTGTCTGTCTGTCTGACAGGAACTAAAACTTTTGATCTGACAGCATGATGAGTTGATAAAAAATGTTTGAAATAAGTGTGTTTAACATAGCTGCTTTGTAATGGGACATTGTGGGGACAACAGAAATGTACCTGCCTTAAAATGTGTGTTTAATCATACAAAAGTTTTCAGAAACCAACAAAATCCTCATAAGTATTGTTTGTGTCTTATTTCTAACACCATTAT
The DNA here is from genome assembly GCA_023238725.1 of Scortum barcoo. Lineage (NCBI taxonomy): Eukaryota > Metazoa > Chordata > Actinopteri > Centrarchiformes > Terapontidae > Scortum > Scortum barcoo. The sequence continues at coordinate 1,357,576 of CM041542.1, forward strand.
TAACAATTAAATGAATATTTAATGGTGTAATTCACCTCTAAAGAGCGTACTTGCATTAGGATTACACGCTATGTTCAAACAATCTTTTAATATACATTAGAAAAACTAAATATATAAGACATTTGTTTTTACTCAACATTGATTTTTTTTCTTCATTTTAAACTTTCATGTGGGTGATGTTGATAAAAAGTGATGAGACATCTCTTCTTCTATTCAGGGTCAAACTGTCTCATTCACGAACCCTTGTGATGTATACAATAATGCTAATTATGATGTTACAGCAGAAGAAGTTTTATACATATATAGTTATATATAGAAAAAATACTTGAGAAATGGTTTTTCTGGGTTTTCAAACTTAAAAAAAGGGTAATTTTGACCCACAATATAACCGGAGGGATAAATTGACTGAAAGTAAACAGTTCAAATTGGTAATTTAATAAATAAACGGCTGACAAAAAAAGTGATGCATATATATTTAAAGTATTGATTTACAGTTGAAAATATAGCTAATAAAAACAGATCAATGGTTGAAACGCCAAACTTCTTCTAATTGAAAATGCGAATGCAAACAGATTTTCACTGATTTTATGAATTGTACGGACAAATAATAATATTTATATAACTGATTATGTAAAATAAAGTTTAAAATCCACATCAAGAGTTGCTGCTGAAGGATGCAGTATATCATCAATATTTCTAAATACTGCGCCTAAAATACTGTCTCACGTTGGAGAAGAAGTCATCGGTATGTCTGAGTGTCGTGATGGCCGTCTTACCTCGTTCACAAACACCCAGTGGCTGTCTTTGGAGGCCAGATTTGTTTCCACCGCCTGCAGACAGAAAGAGAGAGAGGCAGGGTTAAAAACCACGACTGCAGCTCGTTTAAATCACACGCTCGTTTGCACAACACGACGCATCATCTCCTCGAGTTCAGCCATGAGATCGTCCTGCGTGGCCTCGACCGCCGAGGAGCAGCTGTCCCACCGAAGCACAGCTGCTTCCTTCGCCTTTTGTTCTCGTTTGTTTTCCCTTCTTTTTTTTTTTAATGTGATGGCGGTGTGTTGCTTTGAAAAGTTCACCTCCGCCGAAACAACTAAGCCTCCGCCGTGACGGGTTGTCCTGCCAAAATGTCGAGCAACAAAAGCTTTTCAGGGAAAGCAGAGCGAGCGGTTTGCACTTATCAAAGTGCCCGGAGCTCGCTGAGTCCTCTGCCGCCGCGTGATAATCCTAATAACATGCAGCCTCCTGCAGATGATAGCCGAGCATGAAGCTGATAGCAAAGAGCAGAAAAGAGCCAGGACAGTTTAAGTTCTGTGGGTCACCCAGCTGAAAGGTTTTTATGTTCAGGGAGATGAAAACATGTAAAAAAAAAAAAAAAAACCTTTAAAGAAGTAAAATGTGGATTTATTTAAACCTGTGATAACTAACATGATTAATAATGAGCTAAGAGATGAAATAATCCTGAAAAGGTTGAAAATTTTACATTAAGAAAGACGACATTTGGCTGATATTTTATATATTTTACTGAATCCATTTTCAAATGAGAAGAGGAGGTGATTAGCCTAGCTTAGCATAAAGACAAGAAGGAGGAAACAGCCTTAAATTCAAAGCTACAAACAGGAAGTCACGCTTACCATGAAATAATACTGGAAGTAGCTTCTCTCATAATCAAATTAAACACATCCTGCAGCATCGCATCAATCTCCTTACTAAGTGAAGCAAATCTTTTCCAACATGTTGAAGTACAAACACTGAAGTATGATAGAAGAATAGAAGTGTAGTCCAAAATCTGTTCAAAAATATTTACAGGAAAGTTGAATGAAAAAGTGAAGGGTTGACATTCACACTAAAAAGGTTTAACGTCAGTACGGTGGCCCTTTGAGGACATCTCAGGCTCTTGTCAGGCTCAGCTTTTCTTTCTTTGAGCTAAACGCTAACATTCGACCATTAGCATGTCTTTAACCTCATGAAAGCACACACTGGCTGTTAGCATGCTGATGCTGACATGCAAAGTTTAGCACAACAAAGTTTTACATGTTGCATGATACATTTCTCTGACCGCCCAATAGTCCAAAATTTAGACCAAAAGCTGATTTCTTGGACAGCCTGTTGTGCCGAAAACAAATTCCCATCACTCTGACGGCCTTTTTATCAGAACAGGAACTACCCAGCTCCAAACAGCTGCTCATGCATGTGCACGAAGAAATCACAGATTTCATCTTTAAGGGTTCCTAAGGTCAGTTTCTCAGGCAAACTAAAGCACATGGCTGTTTATTATGCACAATAGCATCGCGTAGCTGAGGGCTCAGTCCCCTCAGAAGAACCAGCAAGTGTGTATTTTCAGATAAATGGGCCTTCAGAGCCGGGGGAGTGTGTTTACGGCGTAACGGGCTGTTGGACTGATGGGCTTTGGGTCAAAAGGGACTTTTTTTTTACTATTGGAGTGTCGGACTAATGGTCTGTCAGAACAATAGACTGGCTTTAGAAGGAAATAAGCAAAAGGCAAGAAGACATTTTGAAAAGTGACATTAAGGGAAGCGTGTGTGTGTAAAATATAAAATCCATTCTGGCTAAATTCAGTTCAGCCTTTTTGATTTACGTCTTCCAGCATCGAGCCTTTTCACAGCAGAAAAGCAAAGTGGGATAAAGAAAGTTAATGAATGTTTGACTCCATCGGCTCGGCGTGACTTTAGCCAACGATCTTGTTATTTTTTCACACCTGTGCTCCTCAAAATGCTGCTTTACAGAAGGCTCACCTACAACACAGACATTATTAACGCTGTCAGTGACAGCTGTGCTTTTTCTAATTTGACCGCAGCCTGTGAGCACTCGCAGTCAGGAAAATAAGTGAAATACCTGCATGAATCATGGATGTGACGGGGTTTGGATTCGGATGGACCTTCGGATTATTAACACGCAATTTTAAAATACAGCTGACAAGAATTTAGTCATTAATTCTGAATAAATCCTTGAAAACACATATCTTTAATAAAGTATTTGCAACAAGTTTAATTAATTATCTGAGATTTCTTCATCGAAAAAGGCAGCGAAATCTGAGCTGTGAGCATTCGTTTCATTCATACTAACAAGCGTAGCAGCTGTATGTCTCGATTGTACGAACAAATATCAGTTTGTGTCTTTTTGCTCGCCGTCGCCCGAGGACGAGCATGAAATGAAACAACTCTCACAGTAAAAACCTCGAGAAAACACGACCTCAGATTCATCAGGCGACGTATGTTTAGATCTGATATCTGTAAAGATGATAATCTTATGTGTGTGTGTGTGTGCGTATGTGTGCAGGTGATGTCAGAAATCAGGTTAACCTATAGTTAAAGTTATAGTTATAGTTAAGGCCTTGCTCTGATAAAAACTTCATATCGCATCTCTGATTTGGAGATGTTACACCTGTCATCATTCCCTTTACTGGAACTATAGATTTAATAATCACACACACACACTTAAACATGCCTCTGATGTTATTTTAATTCACATTCTGGGTTTCTTCACTCCCTGACTTCATGTTCTTCTGTATAAAACACATCCTGTCTTGCAGCTACGTTTCATTCTGGTTTATTTTTCCACCACTGTGAGAGCAGAAATCGGTTATATCTAACAATACCACGTCCGCCCCGGAGGCACGAACATGCATATCATAGCTTTTAATGATCAGTGTGGGTGAAGAGGTTGGCTGCAGCAGGAGACGGAAACAAGATGGGTCAAACGCTGAAAAGAAGAAGAATTCAGACGTACAGAGAGAGATCTGTGCACAGCATTAGAAACACTACAAGTGTCTTTCCCTGCAGACCGACAGAACCGACATGGAGCTGCTTTTCAGCGTTTCTTTGTTCAGATATTTCTCACACCAGTGGATCTGTTTGTTAATAATCATAAAACATCATCATAATAATCATAAACATCATAAAAGATAAGAAATCCTGAATTACAGTGAATTTTCTTGATCTCACTGATTATATTTTTCATACTAAAGCTGCATTTTGACTACAGGAACCTTTAGAGGACTTTTTCCTCCATGAGGACCAGGGTCTAAATGAAGTACAGGACCTTTGGCTGAACATTTCTGATTGGTCGAGTATTCCCAGCATTTTATTTTGAAAAGCCTGCATCCTCAAACAAACTGTTCTGTATTTACGGTTTGTTTCTGTCGGACGTGGACACGGAGCAGAAGAAGGTCTACGACAGACGGAGCGACGACCAAGTCCAGGCCTTACTGAGTATTTATGCTGAGGAGGAAACCCAGCGCAGCAGAAATGACGTGTAAAAACAGCCGTCGCTTTCTCAAACATCAGCGGACTAATCTGCCTGATCTTCGCACGGGTCTTTAGACCACGGTTGGAGACGCAGACAACAACGGGCTGCAGGAAGCTTTTTAGCTTCATGAAGAAGATTCATGGGAATAAAAATTCACGTACTTTGGGTGAAAACACACGTCAAGTAATGTTTATATTCACTGTTTCTCACCAAAAACCTCGGCCACTGTATTTGATCAGTTTATGACTTGAACTGAGACTGGACAGTCTGCTACCAATGAGCTTTTACTTTGAAAATTGCAGATTATATATGTATATTTGATTTAAATATAGGTATAATTTCCTGAACACACTGACTGCACATGATTCAGCCATATACGAAGTTTAAACTCAGTCTTATAATAACTTTATTTGTCGTTGACCAAATGACAGTTTTGACCTGATGGTGGCATTAATAAAAACATGAATGACTCATCCTCTGCTGACAGTGAATATCCAACAAAGTGGAGTTTTGTGTTTCCTGAAAGGTGAAGCGACTGTTCGAGCTGCAGTCTGGTCGCTCGCTCCGTCTCTTTGTGTCGTCTGATGAGGTCACAACACGGCCGCAAGCCTTCAGTCTGTCGCAGCCAGCCCCGGTGGACGGGTGCGACAATGACGATGATGAAGGCTGACTCACATGACTGACAGCCACACAAATGTGTGAGAAGCTCGGCGGGAGTGAGAGCAAAGAGCCAGATGACACAGAGGGAATCATGGCGACATCAGGCCCGAGGATCAAGGATGTGACTGTAAACACGACGACCTCTTGACTTTAGACGGTTAGCCTTTCTTCTTCTTTTCCTCTGATACACGACAGAGCAAAGGTCGGCCTTTTGATCGCTTCATCTGTCTGAGTAGAGACACTTGTCGCTGCAGGAGACGTCTTCAGTTTTTTCTTTACCAGCTGAAAACTCTGAAGCTCACCTTAAATCTCAATTTAACACCTGGACACATCTGCAGGATTTCGTGACATCGCGGCTGGTTTGGAGGGCGGCGATGGTCCAACGAGAACGAACAGACGCTGCAGGTGAACATGTACGACGAGATCCAGTCGAAGCCAGCTCGGGTAAAAATAACCAAACAATAAAAAAGGACGAGATCAAAATGATTTCATCAACACAGCCTGAAGTCAGCTCGACATCACAGAGCGAGAACAACTCTCCTCTTTCTTTGTGCGCTCACTTTAAAGTCACACAGAGCCAGCAGTTATATTTATCACATTTAATTTACATACATGTTAAAAGACATTTAAATCCTTTCTTTAGCTTTTGCTCTCATTTAAAAAACACATTAATACTTTTTTACTCCTGTATTTATTTGCAGGTTGAATATCTTGCAGTTTATTCCAACTTTATTCCAGATTAAACGCTGTACTCTGAGTAGCTCTGTGGCTAATTAAAGAAGCTGCTTAGCAACTAAAGATCATCAGGACTGAACAAAAACTTTTTCTCTGAGCCGTCCCTGACAGGTCTTCTCCAGCTTTAAAAACCTTGTGCTAAAATGTTTTCTACAGAGTAAAAAGAGAGACTATCATCTGATAAAAACAACACGCGCCTCCCATATCATGATAAACTTGCGTGTGTGTCCGAACATGCAGCTAACATTAAATCATTAAAACATTTCTGTTGTGCCTTCGGGGCAACGTGCTGCCGATAGTTCACAAAAACTAGCTGACAAACTCAGACAATGTGGACGGTGTTCTGTTTGAAGATGTGTGTTTTTTCTCCTCTCAGCAGCCATCTTCACTGTGTCTTATATTCCCCCAGCAGCACATCAACCTTACAAGGAGCTAATGAGGTATTGATTGGGCACGGCGAGATACACCGAAAGCTGCGAGACAGAATCTGGGTTACTCTGCTAAATATTGAGCGCTGCGCGGTTTGGAGGTAAAGACAGCGTTCACTGTGTCTATTTTTGAATCTTAACTTATTTCTATTTCTAAATGCAGGAGAGAAAATCAGTTGTTTTCCTCTGAGGAATGAGCATGGTTTGCAATTAAAACTAAATGTGGACATCAGTACACAACACAAATATTGATTGTGTTTTTCTGATCGTCCTCCCATGAAACTCCACAAGAAGACACAAACCAACAATGAAAACATCTCCTAAAAAACAATGCGTGTCACAGCTGATATGTCTTCTTCATCTGAGCCATAAAAACTCACAATCACGCACATACATCATCCTGCTACTACAAATACACACTGAAGCAACAAATATGGATTCATCCACCGCTGAAAATAGTCCTCAACAAATGCACTTGAGATAAACAACAGTAAGCAGCAGTAAGTGTTTAGCACGTTCCTTACAATAGCCTGTTTTTAATGTTTCTTCCTGCACTAAACGTGACAACGATACTATAAGATATTTATCACAAGTCTGTTTTTACTCAGCCTATCAACACAATTTAAAAACTGGTATGTAGTTTGAAAGTCCACACTTTCGATACAAGTTGAAACAGAGACTCAGCGAGGCTGCGTCTTCCCGTGACGTCATCGTAAATCGGTCACATACTTTGGACGCGCCAGCATGTCCGTCGACTCCAGAGGGTTAAAAAAAAATATATAAACCAATATGTCTCTTAACTGTTCTAGATTTACATCTTCAGTAGGGCTGGAGCTGAGAGGAACAGGGCAGAAAAAGTCAGAAAGTCACACTGCTGTTTTTTTTTTATTCTCATGGTTTGTTGACAACAGGAAAATTATTGGTGAGCTTGAAATAGCCTTGTGTGAAACCGTGTGTAACACTCACACAGGGACAGGGACAAACATGTTTTCTATCTATAAACTTTGCAGCACAAAGACCAAACGTTGGCACCAAAGAGAAGCATGTGCAGTAACATACCAAGAAACTGTTGCACATGGCCAGGAGATGAAAGAGAAATAACTCTGAACATTTAATGATGCAGAGCTAAAGGACTGTTGTGGGTTTTGCAGAGCGTCCCTGTTTCATTTCTGCAGCAGAGCTCAGGGGATGCGAGTGGTCCAGTACAGGGGGATTAGGGAGTTAGCTGGTTTATATTATGCTCTGCTGCCTCCTCTCTCACTCTCTGTGACAACAAGCATTAACAGGCGGTGCGAGCAGCAGCAAGCAGGGACGTTACACCGGAGACGGGCCGCTTTTAACACCATGTTAATGGAACAGACTGGGTTCAAACCCCCCTGGACGACGCTCGCTGGGGAGCTCGCCTCCCGCTCCAGAAATACCCCCAAAAAATCTATTTGTAAAGATGCGAGAGTTTGGGGTTGCTCCGATGTGAAGATGTATTTCTCTCTGTGGTTTTCTTTCTTTTTTGTTGCTCTCTAAAGCTGGAAGAAGAAAATCCAGAAGTGAGTTTGAATAAAAAATGTCTGGAGAGTGTTCTTTCTAAAATCTGTTTTTCCATCCTTGATTTCTCTCTACAATCACGAGAACACTTTATTAGGATGGACTGAAGAAAAGAGAGGATATTTAGTTGGAAAGAAATACGAGAGAACATCTGAGATGAAGACGAGCAGAAGATTTTTTGAGTTGAGTTTGAGTTTTCTTGAGTTGAAACATCCATCAATACTTTGTGATCTCTGAGGATTGTTTTGTGCTTTCATGCAGAAGGAGCCGAACCTGAAAGGAAAACTGTTGATCTGTTATCCAAGAATAACAAAGACAAGTGGCCAAAGTTCGTAGTGTGTCTTAGCTCACACTTCCCTCGTCCAAATTTACTGAATAGAGATGCAAAAGTATTTAATTTATTCTGAAGTTGGCGGAGATTCAACCTGAGGACGATTATAAATCTTCAACATTTTCTTTCAAATGCCGACTGATGCACAGAAATCAGGTTCACCTGATGTTCTGCCGTCACCACATAAAGGACACTTCCTGCGACGGCACTGAATGCTGGTATTTGGAGTAAATTATGAGGAGCTGAATGATCCAATATGGGCGTAAATCTTAGGATACTTGGCTTAACGACCACATGGTTGGTGGCTACACTCAATTCAGCGATGCATCAGTACTTTAAAAAGAAAATAAGCAGAAGTAGTATGGTCAGTGTTTGGAGCTACTGTGTTGACAGAAGCCAATCGAGGTGATTCAGCATCTGATCGGGACGCCTCCTGGACGCCTTCCTGTGGATATTTTCTGAACATTTCAGACCCTGAACAAGCTGGGGGAAGAGGTTTTTCCTATTTGACTGGAGAACGCCTCAGGATCGCCCCAGAAACAGCTGCAGGACATAGCGAGAAAGAAACTCGATATGACCTGCTGCAACCTGCACTCGGAGAAGCTGCAGAAAACTGCATGGATGAATCGTTTTATGGAGAACAGAGAAGAAAGATTAATTACCGCAAGATAATAAAGGACAAAGAACATGTTTTTGCGAGTAACCTTTGCAGAAGATGGTGTGAAATCATGAATTTATCGTCAATCTCATCAGGCTAAAAAAGCCTTCGAACATACATGAACACGGTAGCGTCCTCGGCTTTTATAGGAATCAACACATGTGCCACAGTAAAGCGAACAAACACATCAAAGCTTTCTCCAGAACACACTAAAAAACACAACCAATCCTAAACTGTTGGGCGTCACAGTACTTCAGGCAGTTCTGCTTTTAACAGCAACATGACGACCTCCATGCAGGGCATCGAGACTCCAAGAATGACTGGAAGTCAAGTTGATCCTGTCAGGACGAGTCAAGATACTCCAGCACTCGTAGTCTCCTGCTCGCTTTGTCAGGGAAAAAAAGAAAAAGAGCCTCCTGGCTCTCTTTCTCAGTGATAAAGCCCATGAGAGCTGTGCTAAAAGCAGCCCTTTGCAAGATAAGAGTTCATGTAGGACAAGAAGAAAGCTGAGAACGAGGAGGTTTCATGTTTTGGTATTTCAAGACGTGTTGTTAAAAAAAAAAAAGTCAAGATGTGTCAAACTTCTCACTGGGGCGCAAAAGAGGCCGGCTCAAGGTGAACAAAGATCGCGACGAGAGTGTGGCGACGAATCAGTTACAGCAGATGACATTTGTACCTTCAGGTTGGTGGAGTATGTTTCATTAGATTAGCTTGTTTGCACTTACAAGCGTTACTCACTTATTTAAATGTCATAATGAAAAATGGATTTTCTTTGCTCTTTGTTGACAGAATCATAAAACTGAAGCAGAGTTTCTATGATATTTATGCAACATTTAAATCACATTTTCCACCAAAATACCAACATTTCATCTAAAACTGTCCAAACTATGTGAGCTGGGCACACAATGACAAACCAGACGAGCATTTCTAACTGGTTTTCTTATGTGACAGTAGTTTGATGGGATAAATTAGCAGTTTTATTCAAAATAATGTATATCTGTCACTAAAGCTGAAAAGGAAAAACTGCACTTGTGTCCTTGCATTGTTGATTTCTTACGTAACCTGATTTATTTTTGTGCTGCTCTGATCTCTTTTTTTTCTGTTTTTTTTTTCACTCCAGATCAGTCGGCTTATTAGTTATATTACTGAAATAACACACCGCCTACAAGAACGCCTACAAACACACAAGTCTCTAAAAAAATAAAAAACGCTCTGCCTTACATGATAAAAAGATCAATCCCCTGCCTGCCTGATCAATAGTTGCCTGATCAATACTATACAGATCAATAGCCAGATAGAATCACACAGTTAAAGGTTATAAACAACTTTTAGCCAGATCAGCACATCCATCCATAAAAATGTCAGATTTCATCATTTTTTTCTTCACAGCAAAACAAACTCTCAATTATAATGATAGTATTGTTGGATGCATGTCAGAGCAGGTGTGGGTCGCGAGTTTAAAGACAGATAAGAAGTCGTCTTCGCGGGAACGTACTGAGCACAAAGCTGCTTCATTTTGATCTTTGCATTTTTTCAAAAGGCGATAAAGACCGTGGAGGAACGAAGAAGAGGGAAATAACCTGTAGTATCGGCTTTGATGACAACGAACTGGCTTGTAGTAGAAGAAGAGGAAGATGAAGAGGAGGAGGAGGAGGACGTGCTGTGGTCACATAAACGGATGAGATATTATTTTATATGATCATATGTATTTTCCTGTTTCTCACAGCAGCTACAAAAAAAGAAAAATGACTCTAAATATCCCATTTGTCCTGCGTGACAGATAAATAAAAACATTTGATACATTTCATTATGATCTGTCATAATTCATAATGATGCTGATATTACAATGAATATTAAACTGATAAAATATTGACCGCAGTGTGATTCTGCAACACGTGTCGCCCTATTTCTTATTCATGACTTCCTCCACGACCTCCATCCACAAATTAGAGAAAATATTAAATCATCATTCACTGGAACAACAAACTCAACCTGCTGCTGAGTTTTTCATTTAAACTGTGTGCTCATAAAAACAGAAGAAAGTCACTTAATCACAAAAGTATAAACACGTCTGGAGATTAAAACTTATTTTATATATATATAATATTAACTAATATGACAGTTATGTTCATTGTATGTAATATTATTTACCTTTGGAGCCACTTTTAGGATGAGATTTAGTTATGGGAGAGTTTGAAGTTTAAAATATGTGTCATGTAATATTAATACTTTCTTTTACTGTCTATACATTTTTCTGTCGTGGTGCTGCTACAGTGGCTGAATTTCCCCACTAGGATCAATGAAGGTTTATCTTCTCCCATCTTATGTAACGACAAAGTAAAAAAGATATAAAAGTTGTCTGGTTGTGATGAACCTACAGAGAGTTATCAGCTGAATCTGCAGCCCCTCACGGCTTTGAGGAGATTTTTAGTTTTCAGCTCCTCGTTTATCCGTTTATGTTCACATAGTGTTGTTTTCAGAATAAAAGTTGTAAAAAAGCAGCTGTACTCGACCTGCTGAGCCTCAAACAGCAGACAGACTCAGTCAGAGAGCAGCTGGTGAACATAGCTGACTGTTTAGCAGATAAAGAGACAGATATTTCCTTCAGGAGGTGGTAGGGAGACCAAACAACAGAGCTAAAAGAGAGAAAATATTGGACTCACATTCATCATTACTAAGTAAAAGCAGCAAATCCACAGTGAAGAAATACTTAACATGAATCAGAAATACTTTTACTACAATACAAAAGTAGAAGTATTCACAATAGAAAATGGCACATTTCAAACTAGTACTGCATTAATAAAAATTATACATAGTGATGTATTAATGCTCGAGCAACAATCATGTTATAGCAGGTGCAGGTTGAGTTCATTTAAATACTTTATATACGTGATCCATGATAATACACGATGATATATGATTTGATTATATTCTGTATTACTACTCTGAATCTGCCATGTCCAGGAAATTAAGCGTTTAAAGAGTCAGAAACACGACTCCAAAGGAATGATAATCTGAATTTTATTATACTGCTGTCATTTTCTAAAGTGTCAGTTAGAATGACCAACCGTCAGCTGATAGATTCACCAAAGTCCAGCAAATTCAGGGAATCAAACCCTCGACCTTGCTGCCTTTATGTTCAAACCGTAATGAGGCGGAGAGTTCAAACGTCATCACAAACAGATAAATTCGACTGACTCAACTGAATGAAAAAAGCACCATTTTTGGAGGATCTGCTGCTTTATTTCGCTCCGCCCTGAGTGTGTGAACGGCCCCTGCAAATCTCGCTCTCAGACCCTGTTAACCGCTCGCTCTGCTGGAGCTGTGCCGAGCGCGAGCATCATCGTTCTAACACTTCGCCCAGCGGCCTTCACCTTCGCCGGAGCAACCATTGTCTGAACGTGTGCAGGAAACACCGCAGAGGGAAACAGAAAAACCTGGAAGTTCAACAGCAGCCAGAGAGGTTTTTTTAAATATACAGTCTCCATCTAGTCGGACAAAAGCACCTGATTACACTGTTTGTAATCTACTTTTATCATTCTCATATTTAAGGTGGTTGTTAAGAATGAAAAATACTACTTTACTACTACTGCGAGTCGAAATGCAGAATAGAAACAGCATCCAAACACTTGGCTGTTAAGTGTGTGTTCTCCACATCCATTTAAGTGTGTGTGCAAAGAAATAAAATCTGCGAAAAGCGAGTCACTTGGTGTGAGATCCAATTTTTCACCTCATAAAAGGTGAAGTGGAAGTTGAGATATTTTATGTTGAGCCGTCTTGTTTTCTTTTTTTGTGGTTTTTCATGATATTGTGTCACAGTTTCACATCCATGCAAACAAACACGAACAGCCCGAAGCCGCCGCTTTGATCTCAGGAGGGTTCAGAGAATCGGAGGTGAAAGTGAACGAATTATCGGAGGGATCTGCAGCTCGGAGCACAATGTGGCTCTGTTCACTCGCATCTCTCTGCAAAACAGCAAAACCCAGTGAGGTCCTGCACGCTTTCATTTCATCAGGTTGTTGGAATAATCACAGCGTCCTGAGAGAGGAAGTGACAGCGAGATTCAGGATTCTGACCTTTAACAGAGCGAACACAAGAGTAAGAGATGATGAAGAGTTTAAAGAGCTGGTTGTTGTATGTAAAGTGAATAAGCTCAGCTGCAGAATGAAAGTTTTCTGTTTTTAATCCATTTACTGCAAATTATATTCAACCAAGACTGATTTTTAGATTGATTTTAGGAGACGACTGAAAGTTGTATTTATCGGTATGTATATTTTATGGTGCATCTGCAAGCAAGGCACCGAAAATCCTCCAACATCTACTAATGAAGCCACATTCACATGATCTTCAGAGTCACAGAAACAGGTCCATTTCCACAAAATGACATGAAGTAACTGTGCCAAAAAAAGAGCTCATATCTGCTGTGATAGCGGTCTGGCAGGTTCACTCGTGTCGCTCTGTGTGAGGTCTAATAAAGTCCTGGCTGCGATCTGTGTCAGACTGCATGATGTCAGATTTTGCAGTGAATTGCAGAACTGAGGATAATATGAGTGAAAAAATGCACTTAAAGACAGAAAATAAACATCCTGCTGCATTTCCAAAATGGCGCTGACGAAGTTGCATCCACTGGCGAACACCTCACTGTTCTTCATCCTTATTTTTCATATGCATGTTTGGTCTTTAAATCCCACAGTGAGATTTTTGCAGTATTTTCTGGAGAGGAACGTCTTTATAAATTTACCTTCAGTACTTTCAAGCATTTTATTTCTTGGCTGTTTGAGGAATTCTAAACATTTTAAGTTGGCTCCTTGAACTTTTGTCTTTTAAGATACGATCACATAAAATATCCCACCCACACCATCTTAACTCTGATTATGATGCATGTTATTCTGCTAAAGGTGCTCAATGACTTTATTCATTCTTGTGTCTTGATTTTCCTCCTCTCTGATCAAACAGCTCTGAGATCCAGCTTGCTTTTCTTTGAAACGTCTCCCTCAGAAAACTCGCTCCCTAATGCCACCTTTGCGTGACACTTAAGGGTCGTAAATACGAGGAAGATGTCGGCCGCGTGGTTCTTTATAACCGGGAACTGTGGTGACCTTTTCGGAGAGGAGCATCATTAGAGAGGAGCGCTGTGGCTGAGCGGTAATCACACCAAACTCCTGCGCTATTTTTGGGCACAGATCGCCGGTGCGTATGATGGACTGGATGTGCACAGAGGCATGTAATGACACACACACACATTTCTATAACTGTACATCCAAGCTGGGAAATTCGGTAATTTCCCAGCTTGGGATCAATAAAGTCAGTCAGTCAGTCTTATTATTCAGGCCTCTAATCTTCTGATCCTTTCTATTTTTTCACTTGTAGGTAAAAAGGAAAAAGTAAGTAAAGGTAAATTTCTTTTTTTCTCAGTGAATAAAATGTGTTCGAACCTTTTGAACTAACACAACACAACCAAACTATCTGAGGTTGAGGTGCATTGTGGGAAATGTAGGCGCCATGTTCGATAAGCTAGGATAAATCTGCTTCTGCTGCTCCAATTTTCTTTTTTTAAATTGTTTTTATGGTTGTTTCTTCTTTTTAATGAGCCGACAGTGTGAATATTAGTTTGATTTGAGGTGTTGAAGTGGTGTTGAATCTGACAGTTGTGATGAGATTCATGATATCAGTAGGCGGCTGGAAGAAAGACACCCCGTGCAGCTCATTATCAGTAATTATCCTGATGTTTGTTAATCCTCTCTCTGTTTTTCAGACACTTTTTTTATTTCTGCTTTGTGTCTTCGTGGACGTGTGACCTTCGGTTCGGTCTCTCGGCCTCGCTCTGTTCCTCGTCGTTTTGATTTCATTTGGCTCAGAAAGTCAGTCTCTACTTTAAAGCTTCTTCCTGTGATGAATTTTACGAATGACCGCGGCTGAAATGTTCTCGCTGCCGTCCATCAGGGCTAAAAGGTCTATATGTACAACGCACTCTGCTTATATGAAGAGACATATCAGAAGATAATTACAGCTTTTCAAAACATGCTATCATTTTTTTTTACATATGACTTAATGGCTTTTGATGGTCAAAATGCTTTTCGTCCACATATTCTTCTGACATGACGAATCTCCGCCGTGACTCCCCCTACTCTTTCTTTTTTCTCTTTATTGTCTGCGACTGTCACTCATCCCTCCATCCCATTATACCCGCTCACAAAGAGGGACGGGGGGGAGCGACAGAGGGATGGAGATAGAGATTGAAGAGGGACTGAAGTGTCCCATTTTAAAGAGCAGGTAAAGGTGTCTCGCCAACGCATGATAATAAGGTGTGGAGAGGGGCGGCAGCAGTTCATTACTCCGTCAGAGGAAGCACATGTGTGTGACAGAGAAGAGAGTGTGTGTGTGTGTGTGTGTGGAAGCTCTCTGCTCGGTCCTGATGTGATATCTTGATTATTGAAGCGCTGAAGATTTATATCGGTTAACGACCAAGCTGCTGATATTTTCTGGAAACAGTTTCTAAACTAGTTTCTAAAGGAATAACGTGGGGATGATTCTCCTCCTCATCTATTCTGCATTAAATCTGTATGTTTCTTTCAGATTTTCTTCGTACTGTTGGTCACAGCTGGTGACTCAGACTCCAATTTGCACCCTGTAATCAGACAAACATTGATATCATCCTGTAAAACCACTGCTTAAAACTAATCATTTCAATAATTTCAACATTTAACAACAGTTTTTTTCCACTGTTCCTGCAGCGCGGCTCCGAGGATGGAAATGATTGTCTGCGCAGTTTACAGTTCATCATATACAGTATTTGGAGTTTTGTTGTACTTTTGTATGTATGTAAGATCAGTTTAACATCTCATAGAGCTGAAAATCTCCTCTCTTCCTCTCTGTCTCTCTCACACGGTGAACTTGTTTTTCTCACTCGTTGCTGTGCTCGTGTGCTCTAATTATCATGTTTTCTTGAAACATATAAATATAGAATCTCATAAAGAGAAGAAATACAGTCAGATGTGTGCACGTATGAGGTAAGTGTGAGCTCTTCATAAAGAAAAAATTAATGAGCTGCAGGTTGGTGGAGGCCGAACTTTTAAGAAGAGCTGCCAAACTTTTACTTATTGAAGTTGGTTAAAGTTTCATGTTTCTGCAAATGAAGTTAGTTTTGGGCATAAAAAACATCCCAGTGATGCATTTTTGTTTTCTTTCAGTCTGCGGGAATAACAGGATAAATTCGGAGAAAATGGCAACTCCAGCCTGATGACAGAAAATGTGTCAGTAAGTGGGCACCGACTGCTTCTCTGCTGGAAAAAGCTCCCGACAGTGTCGCTATCAGTCGCTCCACTCCCATGTAAACAGCACAGTGAAGGATGCTGCAAGGCATTCTGGGGCTTGTAGGAAACCAGGGAAGTCTCTGCATGATTTAGATAATGCATCGAGTCGAGGGAAACAGAGCACACCAAACTATCTGACAAATTTGTGTTTCACACATAATGATCTAATAATTATATATTATATTCTATTACATTATATTTTATACTCTCTGAAATGTGAGAACTGCAAAGTAAAACTAAAAAAAGATTTTTCACTCATCTTTTTGTCCTTCAGTCCTTCAGATCCAGGTCACCTTTGTCACCTGGTTAATTTGTTTGATGCGGCCTGAGTGATGGATGAACACGAAGTTAAAGAGTCAAACACTCGTGAATGTTGACCTGAGAAAGCATGTTTAATAACTGTGAAAATAGCTGTTTGGACTGAAGGACGTTTCCTTCATTTTCCTGTGACTTGAAAGAAGGTGATCTGTCAGAAGCTGAACACTTAAATATGACAGAGGGAGATGAAATAAAAAAATGTCAAGGGTTCACTTGCTACAGCGTTATGATCCAAAATAAACAGATCTAATCTGTCTCTCTAATCTAATGATTAAGTCTCATGTATTCACAATAAATGGGTCAAAAAGATGATGCAATAACTACATCATGATGCTGAATTGTAAAAAGTCCAAATTCATGTTTTGTCAGGTCTGTTTGTGAGAGGACAAGCAAACAACTCTTAAAACGCTTGTTTTCTGAATGGAGTTTGGTTCATTCAACACTGTAGCTGCTCCATCACCATTCAAAATGGTGTCATATAAATTCAGTATAAATATTCAGTAGTATCATAAAGTTAACTGGCTGTGTTTAACACTGTTAGCGCTGTAGAGGAAGAGAGGAAAGACACTCGAGACCAAAACCATCATTTACAAATCAGTTTACGGGCCGTTTCAGCTTCAAACGTGTAAATTCTTACATACGGCTTCATTAATGCAGCAGCACATGATGACATTTTATTTATTCATTTTATCTGGCTTTTCCTGTTTCAACACGACAAAATAAAATAAAAATCACCGCCTGATTTTGACCTATGGAAGATAGGATGTGCACACAAAGCCATAAATAATAATAATAACAGTAATAATAATGAGAAAAAGAAGAAGGAGGGCACAAAACTGTCTGTGCAAATGAATTTAATAGCTAACAACGCAATTTTTGTCACATTTCCAACCAGTTTCCTCTGTGACTGATTTGAAAACACACAACAGGAAACACACGGCGAAGAAAGTCCACTAACTTGTTGCTGCATTAAAATGGACGAGTGAGACTAAAAGGAGCTCCCTTCGAATCCCAAACATCCAACAAGCAGCAGACCGAATCTTCTGAGTCCAATCACAACCTTAAATCCACTTTGGCATTCATCAGGCTCGATTTATTCATGGCAGCGCGGCGGCAGCGGTGTGGTGCGAGATAGATGGAGGCGGCAGCGGCGAGGGTCATTACCAAACATCTCACACACACATCGCGGGGATCATTGTAGTTATTGATCCGTCTCAAGAAAGCCTCGGCGAAGCCCGGCCTCGCCACCAAACACTCGCCTTCAATTGCCCGGCGGGCGTCCGAGGTCCAGCTGTCATCTAGTTTGCATACAGAGTGAGGGAGTGTGGCGCATAATGACCATGACAGGAGGGTCGCCACGGCAGAGCAAATATATACAGACTCATACAGACGGAGACGCTCTCGACCTCAATTATAATATGCAGATGGGATGACGCTGGAAAAGAAAGACAGAAGAGGAGGGGAACAAGGTGGGTGGAATTTATGTGATGGATCAGAAAAAAAGTTTGGATCTTTTTAAAAACACACAAAAAATACCTGCTTAAAGACCAAAGAGAGGCAGAAAGACTGAGAGGGAGAGATGGGGGAGATATAGTGGAAATAAATAAGCGCTGCTATAGAAATGAAATAACAGGGAAGGTTTAAAGATATTTTAGTAAAAGTGGCACGAACTAACCTAACAAATCCCACCAAGAAACCAGCAGCGATTGTTTCTCGTCACAGCTGATACAGCCAAAATTAACAGATTTAAATGTCAGTTATTTACACTAAATGGATCAAAAGGATGCTGAAATTACTACATCATGATGCTAATTTGTAAAAAGTCTGAATTCATTCTTTGTCAGGTCTGTCTGCAAGATGACAAGCAAACAACTTTTAAAATGCTTTGCGTTTTCTGAATGGAGTTTGGTTCATTCAGGGGTACGCTAACACTGTAGCTTCGCCATCAACGTATCTATAACATCATCTAAATTCAGCATAAATATAAGGCAGCAGCGTACAGTGATATTTTATTTATTATTTGGCCTTTTCTGTTTCAACATGACAACACAAACACTCACTTGAGCACCAAATGTGGATTCATCCGCCACTTAAAATAATCCCCAACAAATCCTGTTTGTTTGATTAAAACTACAGAGAGCAGCTGTTTTAGGAAACAAATTAGGCTTTTTAAAAATTAAACTAAACATTTTTTTCTTATGATTTACATCTTCAGTAGAAACCCCTGTTGAGCACCAAATTGCCTTCATTAATTCAAAGAAAAGGATTAGAAGTGCTGTTTTTTTATCAATCGTGGTTTTAATAATGGAGAAAAGAGACCTTGAAAAGATTATATAACTGCAATATTTTTACTTTTAGTCACCAAAAAAACAAGAACAAGAACACTTATTTGTTGTTTTAGCTTTGATTTGTTCAGTTTCTTCAGAAAAATCTCAAATTTACACCTTAATGTCTATCCAAGTCCACAAAGTTTTGGTAAAGCTAAATACTAGTTGGAGTATAAAACTACAAAACTGCAAAACTGAGAGTCTGCAAAGTGCGTATTTGAGTAAATGTACTTAGTTACTTTTGAGCTCTGAGTGCCAGTGTGGATGAGTGAAGATGTCGGTACTCTAAATGAAACTTTAAAGAGGCGTAACAAGATGAAAAATATCAATGTTTGTTAGTTAACATTAGAAATTTGAGGGTTTCTCCAAAATGAGCTGAAGTTGCATTAAGAAAGAAAAAAGTAATGATAATTATTGATTTATTTTCAGTGTCGTCAATTGGTTCAGATTTCCTTTAACATGTCGCCGTCTGTGGATTCAAACTCCTCCGTGTCCGTGCTCTGCAGCCTCTGAAGAGCACTGATGGATTTTTAAGTGTGTGTTTTTTCCACCGCTGGACCATGTACATTTACACTGAAGAGCCATTTGCTCCCAAGGCCTCATGGGTAAAACGTCCATGAAAGACGCTCAGCACTCGCGTCCTGGCCTTCCTTCGAAAATGCAACATCCTTTGTGTGTGTGTGCTGCGGGTCGCCTCTATCTCTATGAGGACCGAACTTTAGACATTGAGAAAGCTTTATTTTAATGTGTTAAGACATTTTTAGGATGTGAAAACAATGAAAATATAGAAGTACACGGCTGTCTGTGAGCATAAGCTCTATATTTGTGTTGTTTCCATTTTCAGACGCCCAAGGCAGAATCAATACATGACTATCGCACACACACACACACACACACACACACACACACACTAAAAACACGGTGTAATAACACGGTGTATGCATGCAAACACACACCTGTTGAGTTCAGTAGGACACTAAAATGCACGCTGCTCCTTTATTCCCAAACATCACAGAGAAGACAAAGGATGCGACCTGAAAATAAACTTGCTTGCACATTTTTTTAATCAGCCTCCATCTTTTGCCCATGAAAGATTTTGACGTTTCAGCTCCAGGAACACACACACACACACACACACACACACACACACCTCTGTTTCAGACGCTGCCAATCCTCCAGCCTCCATCGCCACGCCGGACACGGTTGCTAGGAGATCTGTGATGCAACTGCAAGGCCTCCGCGTGCATCTGTATGCACCACGACGTTTGACCGGTGTGATCTGGGGCTCTGCTTTTCTTACCAGTCTGCTGATGCCTCTATTCTCATTCTCCTTGCTTTGCTTCAATCCTGATCCTCTCTCTCTCTCTCTCTCGGCCTCCATTTTCCTCTGGACAAATGTGTGTGTGTGTGAGTGTGTGTGCACTCTGCTTGCCTCCATTATGGAGCCTGGGTGGCTGATTATCTCACAGACACAATATGGCCAGACAGAATGGACCATTGATTCCCCCAGCAGAGCCAAAATGGCCGCTCTGGTACAACTTGACACCATCTGAGTGGCTGCGCTCCCCTGAGTGTGTGTGTGTGTGTGTGTGTGTGTGTGTGTGTGTGTGTGTAACATGAAAGAGATGGAGAGGATAAAGAGACAACAGAGAGAGTCTGTGTTTTCTGTGTGTTTACACGCCACAACACCGATGAATATCAGGCTTCATCACAGTTAAAATCCACGCTCAAACCAGCCGAAACCTGCTCCGTCACATCTGGATTAGTAAATATGTCAGAGAAATCATCTGAAAACAAAGAAGTCCCTGCTGCCTCATTGTTAAATTTTAACTTACAGTCTTGATAAAAAGCAGAGAAAGATGCTGATTTTTATTGTCTTAGCCAGATGTAATGAATATTTATTTGCTGAATAAGTTTGGCTGCTCAGAAATGCCATTATTTTTGAGCTATATTATACTTGTTTAAATGAAAAAAAGTGTTTTATGCTATGTTTATAAAATTGTACTATAATTTAACTTTCGACCCAGAGTACCTGAACTTTTATTCCCATGAATCTCCTTCCTGATGAAGTAAAAAGCTTCCTGCAGCCCGTTGTTGTCTGCGTCTCCAACCGTGGTCTAAAGACCCGTGAAGATCAGGCAGATTAGTTGAAGTCCGCTGACGTTTGAGAAAGCGACGGCTGTTTTTACACGTCATTTCTGCTGCGCTGGATTTCCTCCTCAGCATAAATACTCAGTAAGGCCTGGACGCTCCGTCTGTCGTAGACCTTCTTCTGCTCCTGTCTGTCCCTTCTTCTGCTCCGTGTCCAGAACCTTCTTCTGCTCAGTGTCCAAACAAACCGTAAATACAGTTTGTTTGAGGATGCAGGCTTTTCAAAATTAAAATGCTGGGAACACTCGACCAATCAGAAATGTTCAGCCAAAGTTCCTGTGCTTTTGAAAAGTACGACCCCCCGAGCAGGGACTTATTTGGGGGGTAAAATAAAGTCCCTGAACTTAATTTAGACCCTGGTCCCTTGTGGAGGAAAAGCTCTGAGCTCCTCTAAAGGTTCCTGTGGTTGAAACACAGCTTTGCTTGTATTTGGGGGACAAATCTCTGTTTGTTTTGGAAATACAGGTCACATAATGCTTTGGGGGAAGCTAACCATTAAAAGTTCCTGTTAGCAGTGGACGTACGGACAACTATTACTTGATTAACTCAAAGGTCTTTTGCTAAGTAGATCTATGGTCGTTTATTCATGGTGGACATTGGAAATAATTTTATAATCTGACTCTGGAAGTCAGACTGAATCTTAAAAACACATTTATCATGTTTGCAGGTTCAGATGCATCTAAATTATGAGTGATTTTGTAACTATAAACTTGTCACAAAGCATTGATCTGCGACCAGAGATTCACCACCTTTCTATCGTCTCACCGTCTGACCACAGCTCCGAGTCTGGACGTTGTGGATCAGGATTCGTCTCGCCCGTGATGATGTGCATTAAAAGTGCAAACTGGCCGTGTTCAGTTCAGTTTCCTGCAGCAGGAGCTTATTGAGATGCACCGTGTGACGTAGGATCATGTCAACTCAGCCAAAACAGGCAACAAAAGGCCACCAGGACATAAAAAGCTCTTTCCCTCCTATTCAGCTCTCTCAATAGTTCATTTATTACTGAAAAATGACTGACTGACCACAGACTGCAGGGAGAAGACAATGAAGCAGCTCATCATTTCTGTAACATCACACTGCACCTTCAGGTCAAAGTAAAGCCACAGATATTAATGTATATGTGGACTAACTCAGAAAGAGACATCCAGAGCAGGAAAGAAAAAGAAAATAGAGAAAAGGATAAAGCATACTGAGCAGGCCAGATAATTAGGAGAAAATAAAGAAGTATTTCTGATTCTAGTGTGTGGTAAGAGCTTCATAAGCTGCGAATGAAACTTAAATCATCTTCAGGCGACAGGTTTTATTTATCCAGGAGAAAATGCTGCACAAACAGAGGGGGAAGACACCAAAGAAACATCTAAATCTAATGAACACATCATTACCGTAATGAATGAAGGCTGAAATGTGTAAAAACAGGATGATTGTTTAAATCTCAGACTGTTAAACTTCAGACAGCTGAAGAAAGTCCGACATGTAAAAGGCCAAACGAAGTCATAAAGTTTGTTTAAATGAACAGAAAGCCACAGAGTTTGGTTTGTGAAAAAACAAGAAGCATTTTAGATGCGAAAACTTTGGCAAAGAACTCCCCCCACAGGTTTGTCTGACACAAAAAGTTGGATCTGCCTCTACAAAAGCAACACACCGCTGTTTCCAATCAAACCGGCACCAGCACACATTTCTTCTGGATTATTTTGTACCGTGAAAGCTGCATTTTAGACAGAATAAAAAAAACTTCTTGTGGAGTTTTACTGGAAATGAACATTACCTTCAACACCTTCATCACCTGAGCTGCACCTGTGGAGGCGTTCTCGACACACCAGCCGAAAATAACTCGAAGGAGCCAGAAAGTTCAAGAACATCTACAACGATCGACGACATGACGGCTGATCAAACTTCAGGATGGGTTGATAATAAGATAACAAAGCTCTTAAGCACACACACACGGAGTGTGTTTAATTGCACATACACACTTTCTTTATTTTCTTACTGAACTTTACAGAATCAACAGACAGAAGAAGCTCAGGTAGTTGAGCTGAAAGGAGAGGAAGAAACGTGATTAAAGCCTGTATTTCCGATCACTTACTTCTCCATTAGGGAGATTAATGAGGGCCATGCAGGCCGGGGACACCGACTCCACGGTGAAAAATGATGCTATTACCTGTTTGGGATGAAAAAAAGTGTGTGTGTGTTTGAGAAACTCTTCACTATTCACCGCTGCTGGTTTAAAAAACATGTTTGTGTACTTTGTGTGTATGTGTGCGTAAACATACATCAATTAGTGTGTGTACACGCTTGTGTGTGAGGGGTGTGTGTGTGTGTGGGCCCGCTTTCGGAGTCGATTGCGTCAATCAATCTATCGTTTGTTTGACAGATACTTTAAATGCAAAAGTTCCCATTCCCGTTGTCGACACACATCACTCTGTGACAGACAGCTCGAGAGCCTGCAGGTGAGAGTGTGTGTGAGAGTGTGTGTGAGAGTGTGTGTGTGTGTGTGTGTGTGTGTGTGTGTTATACTGTCTGATGGAAACAGCTGAAAACACAACATGCTGTCCTCTGGTTGGTTATAATAGAGACTCCAGATAACTCCAGATGCATCCTTTAGCTATATGAACGACATCTTTAGAGGTTCATTATCATCGGCATTAAAATATTCTTAAATCTAAAAAATATATTCAATCATTAAACACGTGTAAAGGGGGTCAAATATAACTTGAAAGATGTCGCTCAAAATGACGAGCCAACAGTTCCCTCACCTCTGAGGAGCATTTCTTTCCTCTTTTTACTCACTGGTGTGGTTGTAAAAAACATTTTCTGTTTGGTTCAGTGTCACTTTGTGGTTGTGTTTTCAGTCCAAATACATGCAGGTGAGGCTCTAAATTTCTTGTCCAGCACCCCTCAGAGAAGCCACAGATAACTGATAGTGGGTGATTTAGTGCATTTTCATCACTTTGCATGACGTCTCTGTTGATAAGACTGTGTGGTATATTAGCTGCTGTAGCTCAGGTCAAGATCAGATATCATCACATACAAAGTCAAATAAAGGTTTACATGTGTCTTTGAGAGAAAGCTGCCACAGCTCCTTCCTTTCCATCACTCTCCACCTCTTCAGTTATCATGAACATACATTTTTGTTATTGAGTGTGTGTGATCTCGAAAAAACAGCCTCAAAGACAAAATGTCAGCTGATTTTTACACCGTTCTGATGTTGATTAAGACAACTGGAGAAGTAAAATTAAATTTCTTTCATAAATCTGTGATGAAAGTTTTAAAAGTTTATTAACCGTTTAAAACAACAAAACTGACTGCTACTTGTTGATTTGAGCGTAATGCTAACGTATATGGAGATTTTTACATTTTAATTGTGTAAGGTATTTCACAGTGCAGGAAAGAGACAACTCACTCACTCTCTCGCACTCATAAATTTACATTGTTCACACAAACACGAGAAAACACAAGTGTTGCGGATGACCTCATTGCTTTGAAAGCGTGGGGGGGTCGTGTTCAGCAGCTTCATTATCTGACCGATGAGATTTTCTGACGAATGAATGGTAAGGTGGGCTTTTAAAAATAAGCCTCCATTCAACCTGCAGACCTTCATCCAGCAGCAGCATCGTCCTCCTTCTCCCCGAGCGAATGAAAGAAGCAGGCTTTATTCCACATGAAAAGACTGAAATGCTAAATGGTTTTCTCTGGCTGCTGAAAATAGGCTGAAAAACATGTCCTGCTCATTGAAATTAACAAAGAAAAAAAAACAAAAACATGCTGGGTATGAAAATAATTTTCCAAAAAAAATGACCAGGATGTTGAAAAACATGATGGAAAAAAAGCAGGGAGGAGAAAGTCGAGGAAATATGAGAGCAAGAAAAGACTTCCTGAAAGAAAATGATGGAGGAGAAGAAATAAAGAAATGAAGATGATGATTGATGATTGAATTATTCAACGAGTAAGATGCTCCTCCCATCAAAAGAGACTCGAGAAACTCGAGTTTCTTCTTCATGATTATTTAAATCTCGGTCAGGGATTAATGTAAATTAACGTTCTGTGTTCTTCTTCACATCCAAAAGGTCACACACAGTCCAGATTTGTACCGTGAATTTGTTCGATTAAAGCAGATGAATCCTGATCGCAGCTTATTTCAGGACTTTAATTCTGTTTCCTCTGAGCTGTTGAGCTCATAACCACAGTTTTTAGTTTGGATCCTGATGTTTCCTTAAATCAGTACAATGCACAATAAAGAAATCAGCTGCTTTGAAATGCAAATCGGAGAACCAGAGTAGTAATTTATTCGGTTGGATGATGTATGTGCATCAGCGCTCCTCCTCAGTTAAATGTTGGTGCGCTTGCTCATAGACAGTCAAAAGAAGCTGTTGATGGTACAGATGATTGGGAGACCATCAAACAAGGATCATTTAAACATCAACACACCAGGTTTTTAAAGGGACTGAGAGACAATACAGTGATTGTTTCGTTCATGTTACACCCAGAGCAAACCTGGGATTAATAAAGAGACTAAAAACAACCCCTTTGCACGTTGGAGATTTCTTTGCACACAGATTATGAACTGTTAAACAGTCAAAGGTAGAATTGGACACATCCTACATGCACAGGCACCATGCAGTATAGACTGTGAGGTATAAATCATAAATAATATTAAATGAAATAAATAGGATCTACGAGTGGATAGTTAAAACCACAAGACGTCCAACAAGGTGAAAAATTTAACATTTCTGACATTCAAACTGATCTCAGGAAAGTCAAGAAATTAAAGAGTAAAATGTTTTTCTCGTGCACACAAATCTCATCCATGTGATGTGTTTGACTCCCACTCTGTTATATTCTGGCGTCCACATACTTCTGGCCAGTTGTGTGCTTTCCTTCTCATGTAAAGACAAAAGCATCCAACCCTGATTAACGACCTGATGATCTGATGATAAAATATTGGAAGGACACTCCAGAGAACCAGATGTTCATCGCTGCAGCTTTTTCACCTGGAAATAATGGAAGTATTCCAGACTTTTCCCTGACTTTCCAGGTCAGCGCAGGACTTCTTAGCAGATGATAATAATATGACTCCAAAGCAGAAAACCACCTCAGTGTACTGCTGACAAATCTCTCACGTGCATGTGGAGCATGTAACATGCGTTACCAATAAAGCAACGCACTCCGGTTTGATTGCGATCTCTGGCTGTGAGGAGACTCAAGGTGAGACTATATGAGCCTAATTTGCTTAATGACATGCACGGCGGCAGACGGCGGCAGTGCTGCAGATGAGCTTATTACACACAGCTACCATTCACATGTGTGTTTTACATGTTTTTTCACCCCGCAGACTGAAATCAGACTGAGATTGAAATCAGTGAAGTGAGAGCGAACGCAAATTGAAAATGGAGGGAGGAGGTGCAGGAGGAGAAGCTGCAACTCTGCTCTTGTTATCCATCCAAACGCAGAGGAAAAAAAAAAAGGAGGCCGGAAAGAA
Source organism: Scortum barcoo (assembly GCA_023238725.1). Lineage (NCBI taxonomy): Eukaryota > Metazoa > Chordata > Actinopteri > Centrarchiformes > Terapontidae > Scortum > Scortum barcoo. The sequence goes on from CM041542.1 coordinate 1,383,784, forward strand.
CCTGCTAAAAAACTGAAGATGGTTTGAAGGAGGCAGCGCTCCCAGGTGGTCAGAGAGGTTCGTCATTAAACACGATGGCACCGAAGAGACGCTGAATGAGAATATTTCCTTTTTTCTTACGACACTGAAACTAAAGACACAGAAACATGGTCAGGGATCTGAAGGTCAAACAGGCTGAGACTCTGAGACTCGTCTTACACGCCGTAAGACGAATAAAGGCTGAAAGAAGAAGAAGTGTTAAAGAGTGGCGGGGAGGGAGGAGATGGTTGATGAGGGTTTGTCATCGTGTGCGTTTGCTCGTCAGCGCTGCAGCCGCCATCTGGCTGATGGGTAAACAAAAAGCGATGATTAGAGTCCTGCTAACAACGCTAATGACACCGAGACACTCAGCACGATGCCGAGAGTGTGTGTGTGTGTGTTTCCTAATGTTAGAAAATATAGTGAAAGGCAAGAATGAAGAAGGAAAAAAGAAGAAGATAAAGATGAATGAAAATGTGAGAGGAATGTCAGGAAGGAGAAGTGAAGCAAATGAGTAAAAAAAAGTTTGGTGTTTTTGTTGGAGACCTCGCTGACAGATTCAAAGTCCCTCTGGAGGACAGTTTACTTCGGCTTTCAGACGTAATCTCAGCTCGGAAAATTGGCTGGAGAGCTCCAATTTCAGCCCCTTAACAAGAAGCTGCCTGTTGCCGGGTCATTACGAATTCATGCTGCGCAGCCAAAGTCATTGTTCAAAACCCCACAAGTGCCAAAAACTTTATTTCAGAAAGTTCAAAACCCCACAAGAAAAACTTGTGGATTTCAGATCCTAAAGTCTCCAGAGATGGAGATCCTAAAGTCTCCAGAGATACCAAAATATGCCAGGCTCACTTCGGAGAAATGTTTATGAAAATGTATGTGAAATATTTCCCTCTGACGGACGGTGCAGCCACAGAAACCGCTGAATAAACGGACACACAACAAAATGCCAGACGGAGCTAAATAATATGATTTTAACAAGCTTAAAGCTGCTTAAAGGGAAACAAATCTGCATGTTTGGGACTCCCAAAGTGAAAAATTATGTTAGTGAGTTTTACTTGAGCCAAGAAAAAGATTTAAGGCTTCAGATATATATACACACATATATATATTATGTATTCTTGTCTCCTTTCTATTATCGCTATAAAATATCTAAACTATGAACTTAGATATTTTTCTCATTTTTGTAAAAGTTTAAAGTCCACAGAAAAACCAAAGACACCGAACAAAAAAGTTTTTCTTCACAAAGCTACCAGAATGATTCATTTTGACGGAGAGATTTTTCTCCTGAAGAAGCTGGACTGTGTGTGTGTGCAGAGGAGATGGAGACAGATACAGAGAGGTGTGTGTGTGTGTGTGTGTGTGTGGAGACGGATGAAGGAAGGCGCGGAGCAGGAAGTGCAATCAGCCGGTGAAATGATTGGTTGGAGTGAAAAGCTGAAAAAGACGTTGGGGCCTGATTGCAAACTGCTGCTGTGGATGATGATTTGTGTTGTTGTGATGCTCAAACTGACATATTTCTGTGAAGGCTGAATCCCCCAAAAAATCAAACCACATCTTTTTTAAAATAAAAGAGAAAACCAAAATAGTTTCAGTCAAACAGTCACACAAGGTTAAATGAACCCTGACCGATAAATAAAAAAATTAGCTGAGGCTGACATGAATATCTGTAGGTCTATAAATATTTGGTAAAAAAAAAAAACAAACTATAGGACGCATTAACATGTCGACCTGATGATGGCGCTAGACAACATGATCTCATGGGACGGCGTATAAACAGCACACAATTTTTACATATGTTTCCTATCATTTATTCATTTATTTCTTTTGTTTTCATGAGTGTTGGACACGCAGGAAAGGAGGAAGTCAGGGGAACTTTGTTGTCATGGTAACAACAGCAAGATGAACCCCGTTGTCATGGTAACAGTAGTCAGATGACGTTTGTCGTCATTAATGACATTAATCATTAATTTTTTATATCTTTTATAAGATCACACATGTTTAAATACGTACTTTTATATGATTTTTGTTGTTTATCACATCACAGTTTCTGTTTAGGTCTCTAATTTTTCTCTAATCTTTTTTTATTTAATAATAAAAATACATTTATCTAGCATTTTTCACAGTGCTCAAAGGCATTTTAGCTTTTTAAATGACCAGTAAAAAGCACTCTCAGCTTATCGCTGTTTTAAAATCAATCTAAACTTTTGAAGAACTGAACAAACTGAAACATAAATAATTAAACGTTTCTTCATGTCGGTCAAAGCCGTGAAACACGTTTTTAAATCTGCTCGGACCTCGTGTTGTCAGCTGCCGTGTTGCTTCCCTGTTTTCCTTCCTCACACCATGTAAAGCTCATTGTACCAGTTTCCAGAAGTGCATCCGGACGTGGAGTGTAATTGCAAAGATGCTCGCAGCTGTCGAGCACGCGACCGGCGCTAAGCCACGGCGGTTTTCCACCAGTTTCATGCAAGGACGCTTTTAATAGCCGCCGCTCGACCAGCTGCCCACTGGGACAAATAAAACTTTAACTCCAAAGTGCAAGTGAGCAAAATGAAAAGAAAGAGGGATTTAAGAGACGGAGACAGAAACAGACAGAGATAAACTGCCGGGCGTGGAGACGATTTAAATAAAACTCACATCGCTCACTGCAGGTGGATTTCACTGATAATAAAGTTGTGATGTTATTACAGAGATATATATTTAAGCTAATGTAATGAAGATATATGCCTTTATTATGCTTTCATTATAATTTACTGATCCATTGTCCTCCTTTAGAGAAAGTTCAGCCTATTCACCTTCTTGACTCAGCTAATCTGGCTCAGTGCTCTTCTAACACTCCTGGATTAACATCCTTCCATATCTCGTCCTTAAAGTTAAAGTTAAAAAGGCTATAAGACTTTTAAACTCCTCTTTTGTACCTGCACATTATTTATATCTATATTATTTTATTATTTTAGTTTATTTTTTTAGTTTATTTTTAGTTTTAGATATTTTTCTTTTTGCTTGTGTGAGCTTCTTTCTAAATATTTTTCATCATTGTTTTAAAGAGCCTGTGACTCAAACGTCGTGCACAGGACGAATGAAGTCTTGAATCTTGAAAAGTTCTGTATGTTACACCAGCAAAGATCTGAGTGTGTTTACTGTGTATTTAACTGGCTGATATTTTAGCTTTTGTGCAGTTAGCATGAGACCAATCACATGTTTCTCTCTCATAAAGGGCTCAAATTTTGACCGCCTGTTTACAGTGCAGCCAAACAAACTGTGAGCGGAGAGGATCGTAGTTTTTAAGTGTTTTCTTTAAACTGCACGTTCATAAAAATACATCTGCAGGTCTTAAAGCTTAAATCTGAACTAAAAGCCTCAAAAAAATGTTAGCCTGTAAAAAAAAAAATGTTAAGCCTATAAAAAAAATGTATGTTGATTTTTGTTAACGCTCACTCAGAGAGGTTGTGACTCAACATGTTTTCGGTCTGTATGTTCGAGGGATGAACGTGACGGTGAGCACAAACCAACACCGTGGAGTTTCTGCACACTTTATCCTCGAGCTCCTCCGACGTCACCATGTAATAAAGATTTGAGGGACACCATCGGTGATGGAAGTCCGCCCCATCCGAGCAGAAATATCCCCCCCGCTGTGATCGCCGCGAGCTCAGAGTCTGAAGTCGACTCAAACCAGGGCAACGTGTCAGACGGCCTCCAATCCTTCCTCTGCTTCAGTTTCTCCTCTTTTTTGTCCCTCCATCCCTCCAACCCAACAGGAGACGAGGCCGCTGAATCACTCCGCTCTGGTTACTCCGGCTTAAATTTAGACGCTGAGAGTTTCGGACAATCTCACAGTACCTCCCTCCCCCGATCAAACCTTCCTGTAGTTCTGTATATATTCTTATGCACAACATGGAAAACACATAAAAAGCTCTATTCCTGGAGCCGGAGCCACTCATCCTCTCTGCTTGCAAGATAATAACGCAGCACGTCACAGGAACCGATGGATGTAAAGAGGGACGGATTTAAACCGAACACACGAAAAACTCCTTTTGTTGATGAGTGTTTCCGCTGCGTGAAGAGAGCTCCTATTCTGGGATTATTATGGGCTGAGCAGAAGAAATAAAGCGTCAAAATAAATGCACACTGATTAACAGCCCTCTATGACGCCCCCCTTTGACCTCAAACATGTTAAAAGTGTGTTAAATAGTGTGTTAAATAATTAAAATATTAAATATTTAAATACTAAACACTAAATATTTTAATAATATTAAATATTTTTATGGCCACATTGATGCTGAAATGACAAGCTTGTGTTTTGTCCACATTTTAGGTTAAATGAAATGATAAATGATAAAAGACTATATATATATATATATATATATATATATATATATATATATATATATATATATATATATATATATATATAAGCCTATATATATGCCTATTTAATGCTTTCCTCCTGTGCCAAAATAATATTTGAAAGAGTTGAAATATCCTTATTTGGGGGCTTTTCCAATGAAATACATTTGATTAAATGCAACTAATCAGTATATCATATAATCAATTTGTATAAAAAGTTTGACATCCCTAGTTTTAAACAGTTTTGGGGGTTGTGTAAACCTTAAAAAATAGCTTTAAATATGCTAAAAATAATTCTCTTAAAATGAGGAATGTCTTCTTAATATCATAATTTGGGAGATTCAAGCAAAGACAACAACTCTGCAAACAAACAGTTTTTTTTCAGCAAATTAAAAGCTCTTTTTAAAGGTTTAAACAACCCCCCGAAACTGTTTAAAACTGAGTTCAGAATATAGTAAAGAGTCTGTCACACAGCTGCAGTGATCACCGTGATGAGTTTCAGTGAAAACTCGACTGCTTCCTGTCTTAAAAACTGGATTAAAAAAAGCTCCTTGAGTCAAGGAGGGTGTAAAAATAATTGAACCTGTTTCCAGAGGCTAAAGAAGCATCACTCTTTAGCTGCAACCAAACTTTTAAAGCTGCTCTGAGAAAATGAAAAAAAGAAAAGACGAGGTCAGTACAGGAGAGAAGAGGAGTTTAACCACAGAGAAACAATACGCAGACGTGTGACGTGTGGATGAAAACAAGTCTGTGACCATCAGCGTAAACACACACTTCACATCCATCCAGGAGCTCCGGGCCGCCGTCAGCCGTGTCCTCCCCCAGCACGGACGAACCCGGCTCGGGTTAGAGGCAAGGCCACGCCAGCCTGCATCTGAACAAACACCACGCCAGCTCTGTCACATGTTCCTCTAAACACACAGCAACGATCTGATGAACATTCATTTATTTATCAGTGTGAATGAACATAAAGCGGAGACACTTATTGATTATTGGAGATTTAACCTTGTTCACACAGGTCACATCTTGAGAGGAAAACTGTTTTTATACTGATATATCTGGACTTTCTCACAGTATTTACTGAACTGATGACACTTTTCTTTGTTTAGAGGACATGATATATATTCATATAATGAATTTATCACATTTATCATCAGCAGCACAATTATAAGATTAATATTTCTCTTTACGGGTTTCATCTTCGAGCTTTAGACTTCAGTTCACTATTCACTATTCAGTACTTGCACCTTGTAATTCAACAGTATTTCTATTATTCTATTGTCTATATTTTAAGTTGTATATTTTATTTCATTGCCAAGATTCACTATTTGTTTTAGTTATACATCTATTTTTATTTTTATTATTATTTCTTCTTATTCTATTATTTATTTTTTCTCTTTCTAACTTATACTGAACTTTGTTAAAGGAGCCGGGATTGGTTCATTCATTGCCATATAATTGTTGTGCACATGATAATAAATTACATCTTAATCATAATCTTAAAGGTAAAAGGGGTAATGCTTCATTTTAGTGGTCGAAACATCTCATGGTCAGTATGTGATAATACCCAAGTAATGCATTTTTTCGTATATGAGAAATTAATCAGCTCCTTGTGGCCAAAATTATGTGGACATGCTCAAAAGTTTACAGCCATGCTAACAGCTAACAGGCTGTTTAGCATGTATAATAAAAAGAAGCTAAAATTGGCTGCTAGCACTTCCTGTTTGCAAAGTAAAGGTTATTGCACAGACATCGCTGGACTGCTTTTTATTCGGAAAAATCTGAAGTAAAAGTAGAGTTTCTATACAATGTTTAACACATTTTTATCTTTAAGAAATACCAAATCGAAGTCCAGGCGGCGGCAGTAGGGTGTGTTTTTTTTTATAATACTGAGAAGAAGAAATGTTTTTTTCTGATGTACAATGAACCGAGTAAAGCAAATACTGTCTGATGTTGTATACAGCAGAGTTATTTGACCCTAAAAGTTCATTTCACCAGACTAAAGCACAGACTGGTTTTATTAGAAAATTTCCCAGAAACAAACCTGTTTCAAACAGTATTTCCAATGATGGCTGGTTATCAGGAAAATGAGGATGTGGACAATTTTCAAGCATTCTTGTCCAAGAGTCCAAGAGAGTCCAAGAAAGAGTTTAGAAATTACATCCTCATCTCAATTTCCCTCCTAAGATGACAGATATTTCCTGACCGGGTTTTTTTCTCTGCAGGTGTCAACACACAAAAAGACCTCATTTACATCTGAGCTAAAAAAAAAAAAAAAAGCAATGTTCTCCAAAAAAAAAGAACGTCGACTCTCGCTGCGTGAGTCCAATTACACATCAACACCAGGCTGCAGTAATCCTCCCTTCACCTCTCTGATTCTGGTTTACTTCTTTAACCTGCTTCACATTCACCTTCATTTCAGTTTCCCACCATGAGAAGCTTTTTCAGCACCAAACAGGGTGTGAATATCAAGCTGATGTCTTAACTCGGAGGCATTTTTTTACTTCTTGCGTGTCGTTTAACATAATCTAGTCTGCATTGATTCATATTGTGCAGCGTTTCATTTAAGGCACAAACGTCATTGAGATGGGCAAACAAACGCAGGAATTCATTTATTTTAATTTATCAGTTTAAGTTGCAGACTTTAGCATTTTCTGTTTCTGACGTTAGACATGCAAAAGAAAAAAATAACATGCAAACAAAAGAAAAGAAGAAAACCTGGACGTTGGAAGGATCCGAGGCTGAAGACACAGCTAAAAGAAACTAAATTTAAAACGACTAAAAACATCAGATCTCTTTACTGTTTGATTTGAGTGCAGGAAACCAGATCACAGAAAATATTTCAGGTCTGAGTTGGTCGTCAGCGGCTGTTGTCTGAAGCGCTCGGATGGAGACGATCACCAGAATAAATCTTTTTCCCAGCCGCCGCCCGTCACCGCTGGGCATCCTTGGGGAAAAATAAAACCTCTCGAAACGACGCCGGATGTCCTGAGAGCCGAACAGCTGAACACAAAGAGGCTGTTGAAGGTTAGAAGAGTGGAGATTTACATGAGCGCTCCACCTGTACGCTAAGTTTCCTCTCAAGTGGGCACCAAGGTCACGTTCTGCGGCATGAAAATGATGGACGCGCTTAGTGTGAAGTGATTAACAGATTTCAAACTGTACCCAGGATAGCATAATTAAATGCTTGTACCTCAGGGTTTATTTTAACATAAAATATATGGAAGGTGTGTAAACAAACATGGACATTTAATGCTAAAACACGACTGTAAAGTTGCTAAATTTACAGTTTATTATATTTTACAGACATAAATGATGCCTCCACTTCTGCTGCATATGACATTATGAAAAATTGGCTCAATCAAAGTACATTTTTTTAGGTTTTAGTCCATTTCCTGTAGATCTCAGTTACTTTATGTTATAATATTTTAGATATTTGACTGTATTTTCCAAGAGTTATTTAGGTTCTGAATCCCTGCAGAGAAACTATAAGCTTTCAAATGTCTTAAAGCTTTATCTTAATTAAAGAAAAGGATTTCCAAATGTCATTGAGTGAGATGAGCAGAAATGTTTAAAATTACAGCAGATTTAAAAAAAAAAAGATCAACAATACATTACCCACAATGCACAGCGACCACTTACAGTTCATTCATAGATTAGAGAAGAAGCTCACTTCTTTCTAAAGCAAGTTATTTTATCTTTCAAACTTGCAGTCTTCAAAACAACACGTGTCGTCGCTCCGTTCACGTCCTCCATCGTCAGCTCGTTTATTGAACAGCAGAATGAACGAGACTTCGTGAATCAGTTAAAATCTTTCCATCGTACTCTTTAACATCTCTGGTGGAGTCTTTTATTCGGCTGCCTCGTCATTATCGCTTCGCTCTCCTTTGTCTTCTTTCCGCTCGCGACCTTTGTGCTTCTCATTCGTCGTATCACACGATCATCCCTCTTTATTTTTTATTCTGACTTCCTCTCTGTAAATCTGCTGACCCTTCTGTATTGTTCTTTATCCGTCTTTATCCGTCTTCCACCACGTCTCCCGTCTATCACTTCCTCTTTGTTCGCACTGTTCATTTCTCTTCCTGCTTTTATTGTTTCATATCCATCATTCTTCTTTTTTTATTCCATTTGTTTTTCTGTCTTTATTGTCGGGCTGTTATTTCTTTGCTTAACATCTCTGCAGAGCAGCTCGTGTTTTTGTGTTCCCTCGCCTCTTTTGTCTCTCTTTATCTGTCTGTTAGCAGAAGATCTCACCATCCTGTGAACAGATTTCATTGACATTTGAAGTAAAGTTCAGCCACTGGTCAGAGGAGCGAAGGAGTAACGAGTATCTGGACTCAGCAGCGCTGCCAGGTGGTCATTTATACATGACACGCTTTACATTTTACGTAAAAAATGTTGTTTTCTCCAGGGTTTAATTTTTCAAAGTGATGACATCTTTTTTTCCTTTCAAATGTCATCCAATCTTCACAAAAAATACACCTTTAAATGGCTTATTTTACTCTTCTTAAAGGGGAATTCCACCAAATTTAGAAATAAGTCTGTTTTCAGGTGTTGGCGAGCAAAATAAAATAATCAAGTTTCGAAAATGAAGTGTGAAGTTTGAACATGAATACCTGAATCTCATTACAAATGATCAACAGTTGTATCAGGAAAGTTGCATTATGGGTAATGTAGGCGGCGGGTTTTGACCAGGAAGAGGAACGCAGGAAGAAAGAGACAACATTTCTGCTTCTGCTGCATCAATTTTAAAAAACTATCAAGGATGCTAAACCTCTGTCGCTCCTTCAACCAACAATAAGTGAACTCAAAGTAAAATCTATAAGAATTTCACCTATAGGTGGCGCTACAGTAACATATTAAATCGGTTGGCTTAGTTTAGTTTTAACTCGACACTGTGATGTCGCCCAGAGCTGCAACGATTAGCTGATTAATCAATGAGCCGATCAGATAAAAATGAATCAGCAGCACTAATGGATGAAGCTCTTATCTTCCTGAGTTTATCGCCTCTCATGTTTATTGATTCTGGTGTTTCTTCTTTTTCATAATAATAATAATCTTCTTCCTCAACATGGCGGCTGTCTCGTTTCTATTTTTCGCTCCAGTTTCATGTCTCCTCTCGCCTGTGTCCATCCATCGCCCACCTTCCCTCTTCCTCTCTCTGTTTTTCACACCAGCAGCCCTCCCGTGTCACGTCTCCACCTCTCGTCTCGGTGCTGCTGTTTGTGCTGAGGGCTACAGAGGCAGAGGAGAGCAGGGAGGCCAGCAGATGAATCAGCCGGCTGGAGGGCAGATAAACACGGTTGTAAGTCCAAGAAGTGTGAGAGAGGCGTTTGAACGGACGGCACGAGAAACAGACAGAAAAGACTTTTTTAATGTGCTAATGTAACGCTGCTTTTGCACACGAGTTACGTCTGAAGAGTTTTTATCGTTGCCTGACTACAAACGACGCTGCTGCTGCTTCACCTGTCGGTGCGAGAGAGAAATCAGCGCCTAGTTATTCAACTAAAATCTCACTCACAATTCATTATTCACAGTTTTATCTGTAAAAACAGCCCAGAGACTGAAGCATTACAAAGACAGACTCGAAAATCTGCTGCATCCACAGGAAGTTTTGACTCCTGCGTTGGTAAAACAGCAGGATAATCATCATATAAAAAGAAAAAAGCTCCTTGTTTCTGTTTGTTTTTACTGTGAAAAGTGCAGAAATAAATATATGTTCGCCCGTATGTGCCTGTCTGCGAGCTCATCAAGACAAATGAGCACAATATAAAACACTCTGTGGTTTCATTAATTTAATTTTTTTGCTCAATTATTTTCTCTCTTTATCTGCAATCATCTGCTCTTTTTAATAAAGGGGTAACACTTGGAAACATTCAGTGACTAGATAAAAATATCTCACAAGCATATGTTTGAATATATCAATAATAATCAATATTTAATCTATAATTTCTAAGAATATATCTCTTTTTTATGCTCAGTACTTTCTTCAAACAGTACAAACAGGAAGAAATTGTGCATTTGTTGGGGACTATTTTTAGCGGCGGATAAATCCATGTTTAGCGCTCTAGTGAGTGTTTGTGGCTGCAGGACAGTGAGAGTGTGTGTGTGTGCGTGTGTGTGTGTGTGTGTATGATTGAGTCAAAATAAACTACAGTGTGTGTGTTCATGTAAAAATGTAGATATCATTTAAAGATCCTGTATTATGTGGCATGATCTCAATGTTATGATGTATGATCTATCAATGTTTTCAGCAACACTTGACTGACTGATTCTACTGATTAATCAATCAAGTCATGAGTCTTCAAAATGTCACATTTACAGTATAAAGGGTGAAAATGATTATTTTGTTGAACTGTCAATTCCAGTATCTTCAATATACCGTTAGAGGCCACAATGAGCATCTTTTACTTGAAAAATAACTTAAATCAATCAGGCATAAGAATAAAAAAAACTTCTTTTGCTGTGTTTTATTGTTGTTTTTTCTTCTGTTTAAAGATTTTTTTGGATAATAACAGCTGCGACTCAACGATGCCCTGAAACATCCATACAGACCTGAAGGTCGACAGGTGAGACTAAAACAATGTGAGAGGATTTATTGTAAGGGACAAACAGAAACAAGTTGAAAAAGTGAAGCCTGAGCACCAACTGCAAATTGGGTCATTCATTTCTCCACTAAAATCCCTTTAATTACATTAATTACACTGATGGTTTTCCTTTAGCCTTGGCAGGAGAAACCCGCTGTTTTGGGTGTGGATCAAATTTGCTTAATTGAGCCAGAAAAGATCAATCAGCTCTTGAAAAAAAAAAAAAAAAAACACTGAAACACACATTCAAGTTACACAACTGATCTCTCAAAATGACTCATGAATGTGTAAAAAAAGCCAAAATTCTGCACAATTCGACCAAAGAAAAAATATTCACTGACAGGATTGAAATAAAAAAAAGTACTTGAAACAAAAAGTTCAAAAGGTTGTGAAACTTTGGGGAGTCCTGAAATGTTTTTTTTATTTTTGCCTCATTATGAAAAATATGAAAGAAATAAGCACTCCTAATTAGGGAGGAGATAATAAAAGATGTGTTTTTGTACATCACGTCCGTGTCGTGACATTTTAGAGGGACCACAGCTGGCCTGAAGCAAACACACACACACACATTACGACAGCGCTGCATTCACATCACATCGACACACTCTGAGCGGCTGCGAGGAGCGATACAGGACGTTACACCTCACTAGATTAGTATTCCTCAGGTTTGTGGCATGAACAGGGAGATGACAGCAGCCACGCATCAATATATGTATATATATATATATATATATATATATGAGTGTGTGTGTCTGACATGAGAATGTGTTTGCATGCTCCCTCTGAATACCGATGAGGCGTGGAGTCGGTCAATAATGTCACACATCAACATGTCAAACAGCAAAGGCGTGTGTTTACATGCCCGCTTTGGCTGTGTGGTGAGCAATTACAGTGTGTGTGAGCGTTGTATGTGTGTGTGTGGTGCATTAACCTCCCCACTTCCAACACACACATTACATGTCATATTTTACACGTGGATGTAACTGACAAACAGAATTGGTAATGGTTGAAATACGGCAACAATTTGATAAACAGAAGCTTTATGCGAGCAACTTTATGACCTCCACGCCGACACGTCATACCTTCTGCAGTTAACATATGGAGAGAATAGAAGATTAGACACACAACGAGCGAGGCTACAGTTTGGTGATATTTATTGACCGACCACGGCCATCTTAAAGTTCCTGAAGTCCGAATGAAGCTCATCAGATGATAAAAAGATGAAGCGTCGTAGTGTTTGTAGTTTGCTTCTCATTAAAAAGGTTATTTTGGAGTTTCCGTCGTCTAAAGTCGTGTTTGGTACCAACAGATTCACTTTATACCTTCCTGTCTTTTTGTTTCCTGTCTGTTAAAATACACTGACTCGATACTTAAAGGTAAAACTTAGAAATGCTGCAACCCCTTGATTGGTCAATAAAATCCTCCAGAATCTGCACGAACAGGTGTCGTGCTCCAGGTGAGGAAACAGATTATTCTCAGCTCATATGATCCCGCTGAAGCATCTGTTTATAAATAAAAACAAACTGAACTCATCATATTGATATTTAAGGTTGATTGATTCATGTTATCAGCTTATTCACTAAGCAACATGCAAGAAAATAATCCTTAAACCTTAAAAGTGTTCAGTAGCTGTCGGTGCAACCTTTCGATCTGCTCAGTGAATTAAATTATTGTTTCTACAGAGAGCTAACTAGTAAAGATGAAAAGGCAGCAAAATAAACATCCTTTAATTATAGAAACTTTGCAAAATTTCCTCAGAAAGTAAGTAAATAAAACCATCTGTTTAAAATTATGTGCTTAAACGCCGTCACCATCTGTAACATCCTCCTAACACCTACATGTAAGAGCAAAGTCAACAACAAGACTCAGACTTCCTTCATCACCTCAAACATCTGCACACTTTCTGCATGAACCTCGTAAAGTTTTTGGAAGCAGACTCCCATTTTAAATGCTGAAAATATGCAGAGTCAGGGTGTTAAAGGTGAATCGGGTGCAGGTCAGCTTTATTAGAAATAAACCAGATTAAATGGCCTCCATAAACCAGGATTTTAGTTTTTATCAGCTGTAAACAGAGTTTATATGAGCAAATATGTAAACACTCAAAAGTGATATAAGAGTTCATGTAAACATACGCTTTGATATGGTTTTTAAAAATCCATATACACTATACCACACACACACACACACACACACACTCAGAGTGTAAGAGGTGGTAGTCTGGCTGCCCTCGGCGTTATCAGCTCTGACGATGGTAAACATTTGTCATTCAGCTCAACACCTCCGGCTGTATTCAGCTTACACTGCTGCAGTGTGTGTGTGTGTGTGTGTGTGTGTGCTGCATACATATGTCCTCTGTGTGTGTGTGTGTGTGTGATCTCTCCAAGCACACTGCTGCTCCAATGTCACTCTGTGTTTATTGGAGGTAAAACTCTTAACTCATATTCACTGACAGAAAGATAAAGCTGCCTGTCCGACCGTCCACTGTGTGTGTGTGTGTGTGTGAGTGTGTGAGGCAGAGGTCAGCGAAGCGATGAATAATGTGGGTGTGTGAGGTGTTAGTGATGTTTTAGTAGTCACAAGGACAGGACGGAGGGATGCTGCAGCGCCACAGCCGAACTGGGAAATGTCACTCGGACGGGAGTTTCAAAGATTCAAACATTTTTAATATCGTGTGCAAAACAATAACACAGAATAATCCTTAGCAGTTAACCAAACCAAAAAATAAATAATAAACTTAAATCATAAAATAAAATATAGACTTAAATAATGCAACTAAATAAAACTTATAAATAAAGGTAATATACAACAGAATATGGAAAATACTGTTGTTAAAGTATAAATAAAAGTAATAGTGCAATTAAATGGAGTTCAAAAGTCTTGATGACTTTGATGAAGTTGATGCTGTTGATCGGTGGTGTTACTACAGACATGTTAAAACATGCATGTGTCCTTTAATCATCAATAAATCAGCCGTTCAGATATTGATCAATATAAAAACAACAAACAGCATCCACACTGCTTTGTTTTAAAGTCTTTGTGTCTCCAACTCAGTTATATTTTTCTACTTCCTGTGTTTCTATTTTTGCACCAACATATAAAGACAGATTCCTCGAATGTGAAAGCCCACATAGCAATAAACTTGATTCTGATTGATGATTTGCTGATTGGCTCATCAATCACACTTACACCAACCAATCTATACGGGCTTTATCTCTTTTTTAATCTTACAAAAACACGTAGTGGCTCTGAGCAGGTCACAGAGTCGGGCTGACCTCTGAAGCATTTCAGGTTTTAAAATGACAATAAGTGGTACGTCTCAGCTGTATAAACACTCCAAAGCTGAGCACCTCCTCTTCTCCTCTCCTCTCCTCTCCTCTCACACCCGTCACACCGCTCTCCACGTCGAGGAGAAAAACGCCACTTGAAAAAGCTGCGTTCCCGGAGAACGACAGCTCTGTCTTTGGAGATGAGACAGGAAACTGTCTCCTTTTCAGGTTTGTGTGAGATATTTTGGATCAGGCAGCTGTCATCTCCTCATCTCCTAGAAATACATCTCCTGTACATTTATGATAAATGCAAAGCTGCCTGAATTTACCTTAAAGAGCAACTTTAACTTATCACTGAGTCGCAACATGGCACTGAAATGATCAGTAAACTGTATTTTCATGTTTTATATCCTAATACATGATCAACTTCTACACAAGCATTCACCTTTTAATGGTCATGTTCAGGTGCTCGGTGAAGGAGAGACTGCTGTGGCTGCGTGGCTCTTATTCTGAAAATCAGAGCGAGTATATGCTGCAGCTTCCTCTAATTCTCTCTTTTTAACTCGCTTTTCTTCATTGCAGTTCTTCCGTTTACTCGTCTCTTCATGGTTTTTCTCGTTGCTTGGTCATTGAGTTGTCGTTCATTCTCCGTTACATCATTCAGAGTTAGCTCACATGAGTCAAATACTCTGCTCTGATTGGTTGTTTTGACTCAGGCATGCTGGATTCGTATGAAATGGCCTTAAAGGCAGCAGGTGGAGTCTAATTTTATCACAGATTTTCTCTCTCGTGTACGACTGTCAGGACAGAGAAACATTTTTAGCAAATATGACTAAAATAAATCTTTAAATAAGTTCCCTACTTCTACTTTAACACAACGAAAATCTTTCTTTAAGCTTAATTAAAGTCCGTCTGTTGCCTAAACCTTCTTCCAAAGGCACCCTCCACACTCATCACTTTCCTCACTTCATTGTTCATTTGTGTGAATTTTATTGGCAGAAATAAAACGAGTACTGGTGTCTTCGTTAACCGATGAGCCGCTGCCAAAAAAGGAGGCAGCATTTTTAAATAAAATCTTCGTTGAACCCCGAACGATTCATTGTCCAGTAACGTAACGAGGAGAGGGAGAAAATTCACAAGCTCTTCTTCCTTCTGGGTCAGAGTTTTGTATTTTTAAGAAAACCCACCGCAAATCCGCTTTGGCCGCCCTGCTCCGACCGGATGAAGGATTGATGTGTCACCATGGTGATGCAGATGAAGAGTGATGTCACTGTGACCTAACTGCCAGCTGGGTCGTTGGATGCAATCAGGACTCATCCATCGAGGTGCTCTGTGACATTTCAGCCGGTCAGTAGTTTGTGGAAAAAGGCAGCTACAGCTGAAAAACACCTTTTAATTTAAAGAAAAAAAAAAACAAAACTCCATGTTCCTCAAAAAAGACTTTTTTTTTCTGACTGTGTCATATTTAATCATCATTTAATCATCAATTCCAACGATCATCTTCATCTTTCATTCCCTCTAAAGCAGCTTCCAATCATTTTCTCCAAACTGTCTGAGGACCTCACGTATATACGTCATGTTTCAGCCTGTTGCAGCACTTTTCTTAAGCCATTTATTGAATAATTAAGTGAATAAGTATCACATTAAATTCAGATGCATCCAATGACCCAGCTGAAATGTTGGAAATGTTAAAATAAATTTCCCCGAAGTGCAGTCTGATAGAAATGAGATCATTTTGGTGGAAAAGGTGGAAAAACCAATTCAATCACAAACGACTATAAATAACCTGATGAAATGATGAAGCATTTCAGCATTTTGTAGGTGATAGTTTGGAGGGTTAATATGCAGCTCTCTTCTTCTTAACAGCTTTTTTTTCATTCAGTTTAAAAATACGGATATTACATCAATCCATCCGTGTGTTTGGCATCACTTATCTGCATACTGGAAATGAAATCTCTGTCTAACATTACAGGGATGTATAAGAGGATGACTTCTCTCTGTGTCAAACATAACGAGGTCATGTAAGAGACATAACTTCTCTCTAACAGACGTAACGAGGACGCAGCGATGTACCGAGTGTGCCGAACGTCCTCGTCGTCTCCTTTTTGGGTAAACGAAGACATCTGACTACCTTGTGCAGAATAAAGGTCATCACACGCTGACGACATGCTAAAAAAGAGATGACTGAACACTGGGAGAGGAAGAAGGAAGCAAGGAGCTTATTAATTTCAGTATAAAAGTTCCTCCTCAACATTTTTAGCAACAAAAGATTTGTTCATTTCTGCACAGCATGCATGTGATTAATTTTTAAAGAGTGCCGCAGATTTAAAGTGAAGAATAAAAATCATCTCTGCAACATCAACCTGCAGTCAAACATTAGTATGACGACTGTTCCCAGTAGACATGTTTGAAATAAAGAAATTTGTGTCCCTCCAGGTGTCGGGGATTTCTACAGCGTGTGAAAAAAGTCGTATAAAACCTTTAGTGAAGTCTGATAAACGTCCTCACTTGAGTCAACGTCGGATGTATCTGAAGATGACAAATTTTAAATTTAAAAGAAAAATAACATCTGGACGTGCCTCTTGTTGCATAAAACACAAATAATCTCTGACTAATGTTTGGAAGTGGAGCTGCATCAACATTTATTTTTCCCTTTCCTCATAAATCGTGAGAACAACAATGAAATGGACTGCTCTTAAAATGACCCCGCTGGACAAACCTGATATAATACCTGTTATAATCGATTATTATCAATCACTGACCCCAAATAATTGTGCGGGTGTGTTCACGGTAAAGCTTACAAACTCTAAAAACTCTTCTTTTATTAAAATCATAAAGTCATCTTTTAATTTCCAAAAAAAGCTTCACAAAAAAACATTTAACTGTTCGTCTCATTTGAGAAGTTTCACATTCATGGAGGACGGTTTATTTTGAAAATTCCTGCACGTTCCTCCAGCTCTGACCGATTAACACGCAGTTTATTTGCATTGTTAACCTTCATCATCATCACCTTCCTCTTCCTCCCCCTGCTCTCCTGTCTCTCTCTCTCTCTCTCTGCCATCGATTTTTCTGTCAGCAGTCAGACCCCTCAAAGATCCACAAAGACCAACAGCTAAACCTCCCGTCAAAATAAAACTTCAGATGAAGATGTTACCTGGAAGCTCGCTGCAGTCCACAAACTCACACGATACTATAAAAATACCATTTCTATTATTTTAAATTTACTTTACTTTCACTTAAAAAAAGGAACAATTATCAGGTATATCATTTTATTTTCATCTTTTTACTGATCTTCACCTCCATCTGGCTCCTTTGCCTCGACTGTTGTGTGAGAAATAATCTAAACTCAAAGGTCCATCTAGTTAACCATCTTGTTCAGACATCAAATCCAAACTGTCTTTAAGATCATGTGTATTTATTCTAAAATTAAATATACTACTGTCTTTATATTTAAAGACTCGAAAGTCCACGGAGGCATTCACAGCCTGAACTGTCTAATAAAACATGTGAACCTTCACTTTCAGTGCATCCACCTCTTGTTCTAACTAATGAAAATTTACCATGAAATTAGATGTAATTTCACACACACACTCAGCCTCAGCTTGCTTGCATGTGTTCATCATTTCTACGGTGAGATCTGTAATAAGAGCCGAAGGTCCACAGAGGTAGGAGTACTGTACGAACTTTAACAATAAAAACCATTAACCTTAACTGTACCGTCAGACAAAAAGACCAGTGTGTCTTCTAATCTCTAAAACTTTGCAGAAACATGAGTGAATTTTCAAAGATCTTGAAACGTCGTCACCGTCTGACCATGAACGCGTCCTCGGCTTTTCAGAAACACTGGAAGTGTCGGCATTATGTTGATAAGTCGGCCGTGTTCATAAAATCTAACATGATCAATCTCAGTGATGTTAAAGCCACGAAGAGGTTTCTTTTTTATTGTATTTCTATCTATATTATTTTTCACATTTTATTTATCTGTGCTGACTACCTTATATAACGTCTAATAATTGTGTGGTTTACTTTTAACATATATTTTTTTATATTTAATGTTATAGGGAACTCCTTGAAATGCTCCATGTCACTCCTGTACAGATGATGAATAAACTCTTGGATCTTGAATCTCGAGGCATTTGGTGTTTTTTTGGCTAAATGTGACAGACAGAAACACAGATTAATAAAAACCTTTGGTCCCTAAGCAGTCATTTTCTCCTTCTTGTTGAGTTTCTTTTTTTTTTTTTTTTTTTTTTTTTTACCATTTTTGCCTGTTCTGTTCTCTGTTGTTGAAGTGTTTCTCTCCAGTTTTCTGTGCTTCACCAAAATGACTTTTGAGGGTCACATTAATGAGTGAATATGAGACAACTCAGTGAATAAATATGGCTGAAATGAGAAATCTGTCCTCCTAATAATCTTCTTTTTGATTATATCTTTTGTTTTGTCCTCAGCTTCTTTCGTTTCTGACCCTCCAGCAGGCGTCTTTGCTGTTTCCAGGTGATTTGAAGATTTGGCATCTGAGCGTGATGAAGCCACTGCTGGATGTTAAACCATCAAACAGGGATGATGACGGGATTTATGAGTCTCTACGTATTATAAAGGAGATGACTTGAAAAAGTAGGAATTCGAATTTCTCTACACACACACACACGATCATGAACGTGCTGATGTGTGTTTTATATTTCACGGTCACCGACTTCCTGTGCTGAGGACAAATCCCATCAACTTCATCCAAACATTTTAATTCTGTTCCACAGAAGTTTGCTGCGAAAATGATTTTCAAATTCTGTCTGACTAAGCAGAGAAACGAGAGTTTATTCAGTTATTCAGTGTTTGGTGTCTGACAGAGAGTTTACAGAGGTTTCCATGTGAGGAAACACACCTGTACCACCTGTAGTCATGTGACCAAAGCTCCGTTATTAAAAGGTCAGTCTGCTTTAAATAAAGATCGTCAGGCTGCTTCATCTCACTACACTGAGTGAACTCATCCTGTGAGACCTGAGAGTCTGACAAAGCTGAACTGATTTTGTTGTTTTGAAGGAACGTGGAAGAAAAAGTGAACTTTGCAGATTAAACTTAGACGTGTTGGACTTGATGTGACTCCATCACATCTTTTTGTGAAGTGTGTGACCTCTCTGCTGAGTAAACTCGAGCTGTTGTCCTGACGAGCACTTTTCATAAGATATTTATTGATCCCTGCGAGCGAATCCATCATCGTCTCCCCTCCGTTGAGGTCAAAGGTCAGATTCAGCGATGGGCCGACGTGCTCAAGGACAACTCGGCAGGCGGACGCTCGATTTCGTCGCGCTTGGCCGCCTCCTTCGCTTTCCCCTGTAGTTACTGTCCGCGCACGCTGCCGTACTGTACTCAGCAGGGTCCGCTGTGTTAATTACAGCGTCCTACTTTCTTTCTGCTGTTTGTGAACTCCTGCTGCACCCGAAAAAACACACAAACAGCCAGGAGCTTCAGTTATTAATGATTTAATGTAATTACACTCTGTGGCCTTTGTAGCCAAGGCTGCGTATTTACACAAAACACGACAAAAACTCTTGACACCAATTATTTTTAACTATTTTAGATTAAGTCAGTTAATAATGCATAAACCTGAAGTGGCCATTTACTACAGAAACCACCAGTAAGAATAAAAACAGAGGACAGAGTGTGATAAATCGCCCCGGGGTGAGTTCAGTATGTGAGGTCACGCTCGGCGGCGGCGGGGTATCTGTGTCTGAACGCCGGGCGGCCTCGGAGGACGAGGCGCCGCTCCGGTGTGACAGGACATCCTGACGCAGCACACCGGCTCTTATCGAGCAGATCGGAGCCGAGCAGAGGATGCAGTGACAGCCTCCTGCTAGTCTCTTTGCTCTGAATGAAAGTTTGCACATTTTAATGCTTTCTGGCACTCGATGAAAAGACTCCACGCCAAGATAAGAGGTGAGAAGAATGAAAAGGACGCGTGTGCAAGAAATAGCAGGATTTGTCCTGTGTAGAGCAGAGGCTGTGATAAACCCGCCGTCTTTCTATCACTTCGTTCCTCTGTCTCTCACTCTTCCCTACTTCTCCTCAATAAAGGATACGAGGCCTTTCACACTGTTTTTTTGTCGCCTCTGTTGAAAAGAAGACGACTGTTTAAAAGGCCCGTTTATTTATCTGCTGCGAGTCAGATATGCCGCCACAAATCTGCCAGCGGCTCATGTAAACAGGTACAATGACAAGCCTTTGGAGAGCGGGTAAACCGCAGGCTTTTAAAGCTTTGACATCACTGTTTGAATACAGAAGCACCTCCCGCTCTCCAGGGAGTGTTGAAACTTTCTGCTCCAAATCCAGATAGAAAATACAAACCTCACTGTTTCATCCAAAAACCTTCGGTACATCTTTGGCTTTAACTCTGCAGACAGTGCTCAAACTGTCTCACAGGATGCAGAAAAGACTGTCAGTGTGCACAAAGTGGTTTTATTTATTTAAGCTAAAAGTACTCTGAGAAGCATTTTTAATCTGATCTAACTGTGATCATTATACATTATACATCACGTCATATTAATATATTCTATCTACATGTATGTTTATATATATCGTGCATATTAAAAGTATATATAAGTATACATTATATTATTGTATTTTAATGTACCCGACTGCTATGACAACTTAATTTCCCTCCAGTGAATATCAATAAAGTTGTCTATCGTTTGTATTATCACTATTAAAATTTAAACTTGGTACAAATGATTCAAAAACTCACTGCAGCTTTACACTGAGTGTTTCTCAAGAGCATTTTTTCTCTGTTTTATATGTAATAACACAATACAAGGCCAAATGTATGTGGACACATGCAAAACTAAACATGCAATTCTCAAACTACAGGCGTCCATATGTGTCTGCCACAGTTTTGTCCACTCATTATTTCATCTATTTTAGATGAACATCTTTTTTCAGATCTGCTCTACTGATGATGTTGAGCTGCTAGTTAATTCTAGTTGTTTCTACTTTTATTTGACTGGCTTTATTAATAAAACTCATTATTTTCTGTTTGTGTCACCTGTTTCTGGCTTTATATGAAGGCCACACAGGAAGTTGAATTTTATTTACAGCAGCAAAACAACCAACAAAAGAAAAAGTTCAATTAACCCGAGGGATGAAAAGTGGAAATTTACCTTAAACTAAATTTAGCATGAGTCTCCAATGATTTATCGATTTGGAGAAGCAACAAACGGCTCATTTAACTCCTCGTGAGTCGTGTTTCTCCTGCTGATTTCAGACAAACTCAGGCGGAGCTGAGGGGTTAAAAAGTCGTCTCGTTGATCCCCGAGTGGCTCCGCAAACAAAGAGACGCACAGTCACAACAGCTACCTGTCAGAGAGCAGCTGTCGAGCCTGCGGGGCATTGTGTGTCGACGCTTCGATATGCTGAGCGCCGAACGCCCCGACAGCCTGGCTGGGCGGCGGCGGCGGAGAAGATGTGAGGTGAATAAGAAAACATGTTCGCACCAGTTTACCAGGAGCTGCGCTGCCTTTTCTCTCACGTTCCTCGTGTCAGCTGTCACAACGCTCGGAAATAAATTCATCACGCCAGCTAACATCTGCTTTATTTGTCTTTGTAATCTTTACTGCATGGGTAATAGGGCTGTCACCTGACAGAGAAGTGAACTGATGGATCGGTTCACCACAAAATTTTAAAAAATGTGCACGTTTTCTCACTTGGCTTCAATTACGATGGAGGTGTTGGTGCTTAAAGCCTTTAAAAGTCACATTTAAACATCAACAGAAACAAGCCTTCACAGAAACAGTCAGCAGTTTTCATTAAAATGACTCTGTACTGAAGAAATAGTCCCTTTGCACTTTGCTGACTGCTGCTTTCTGAGGATGAATAAAATAAAATAAAATAAAAAAAAAAATAAAAGGTGCTTCTGTTGAATTTAAGTGATATGTTCAGCATTAGAAACTTAATCTCAGACACGGATTAACAAATGGAAACAAACATGCGTGCACGGGTAGAAAACTTCAGAGATGAGGTGTGTTTGAGCCAGCCCTTTAAACTCAGGTATGAGAGCATCACAAACCAACTGAGCCGCACTCAGGAAACGATAAAATACACCTCCGGTCCGAGTACAGGAGCAAAGACCTTCATGTGCAAATACAACTATCTATAAATGTGATGCTGTTCAAACACACAAAGAACTGACACAGCTGCACAGGTAAACATACAGAAATAACAAAAATCAATTAAATTTGGAGTTAAGTTCAATGTCTCTCTGTCGACTGAAAACCTCTTTCCAAATGACTCGGGAAAACGAAAAATGAATTTCCTTTAATTATTAATCTACCTCTGAACACAACAGAAACAACAAGAGAGGTAATTGGAGAAGATGAGTCGCTCTGCTAAATATCAGTTTTTAATCCTTCTTGGCTCGAACATGCTGCAGTTTCAGTTCTGTCCTTCTCAGAGGTACATTAATAGACGGACGATGACAAAGAGCCGTGGGAGAAGGTGTCTGAGCGAGCGGCGGAGCTGAAATGGCAGCAGGTGGGGAATTGTTCTTCTTCTAAAACACTGACGAGAGTCCAAAGAAAGAGAAAGAAAAGTTGGCAAAGTAATCTTTAAGAGGAAAGTTTCTTATATTTTTGCTTTTTTTTTATAACTCAGGCAAAGGGCTGTTAATATTCTTTTAGCATTGTTAGGAGAGCCTGGGACTTTAAGAAATTTCATTACCAATGATTGCTGATGTAATTGTTGTGTAATGACAATAATTTCTTGAATCTTGAATCCTACTCTGAGATGAGAAAACATGAAGTTGGGTCACATTGAGACGTGTCGGACAATAAGTGAACATCACAGGTGAAAACACACGCAGACGTCAGGGATAATCTCAGAAAGTATTTTTGTGAAAAGACATCCAGAAAATGGGGCTTAACTCTGATTGATGACGAACCGAGACAAAAGGCTGATTTCTGATGTAACAGAACGTCGACGTTCACCTGAAGGATGTGTTCGTTTGTTTGGGTGTGAAAATGCGGAGCTGGACAGGAAGTCTGGTTGATGCATTTAATCTATCAGCCCATCCTTTGATTTTGTGGGCGCATTACTCAGATAATGAAGTCCTCGCTGGGTTGATACATTCTGACTAATAAATGTCAAATTCCCCCAAATTTAATGACCTCCGAACTCTCTCTTCATCATCTGAGCAGCAGTATGTGTAAAACAGGAGTGTTCATGCACCAAATGTTCCTCCTTTTTTTTGGGTAAACAAAGAAATCAGACCACCAGATGGACGCTGAGTCATCCTTCGCAGAATAACAGGAAACAGTAAAGGTCGTCGATTGAAGTGGACACCTCGTTGATCAGCGGACGATTAGTTTGAGTGACATGAAAACATCTGAAACACGAGAGAAACCCCTCTGAGTAAGAGCCAACAGGAAGAAGGAAGTAAGGAGCTGATATGGAGATATTATCGAAATATTATTCAAGTATAATAGTTCATGTACTGTTTTATTGTTTTCATTGATTCAGTACTCTACGATTTTAGAGAGATTTTGCATCATTTTCACTGCAGCTCTAACTTCAAGTAAAGATTATTTTAACCCCATCGATAATCTTTTCAAGAGACATATTTCGTCTTTTAATCTGGAGGATGTACAACGAAATAATAAAACTAAACAGCAGCAGATAACAAAACACTCATGTTGAGTATTTTTTTAGTCGACTACAATTGAGAGCAAGAATTTAATGTATCTGGCAAATCACAAAAATGAACACTGAATGCATTAGTTTTATTTAAGATATTCAATCTTACAAGACAATATCTGATAATAAACTCTTTTTCTTGTTCTGTTTTAGGGAATCACAGCCTTTGATTCAGGTTAATACAGAAAAAGTTTGCCAGAATGAGCAAAATCATGACAAACATAACATGACAAACGTGATCGTTCATGTATCCTCATTGTTTTAGTAGTTTTATTTGTTTTAGTTGTTATTTGTTCTTTTGGTTGATTGACCTGCACTTTTTATGCTCAATTTTAACTTTGTACTTTGTTGTTCTTCACATTGATCTCATCCACAACCAGCTCTGCTGCCAGTCGTCCACACATGCACCAAAACTGCACTGTAATGTGCATCAATGTGCACTATATTTTTTTATTCAGAACACTTAATGTGCAATACTGTTTTATATTTCCCGTATATATTGTTCCCATTTTATACTTCCTCTTGTTTAAATTGTACATTTATTTATAGATCTTTTATACGTTCTTATATTACTGTCCACTACTTCATTATTTATTGTGTTTTCTACTTTTTTCTGGCCACTTGCTGCTGTAATACTGAAAATTTCCCCGCTGGGAGACTAATAAAAGAAGATTTTATCTTATCTTATGATTGTTTTATGTTTTTTATGAGAAGCACTTTATGCTCCGAGCTTAAAAAAATACATACAAATAACCTTCTTCTTCTCCTCTTCTTCTTCTTCTTCTTACTATTAACATTTAAACGAACCCTCGCTGTGTGATGAAGTCCTGCAGCACATAAACGTGACGTTTCATTCGCCCGGGTCGGGTAGGGTCGGGTCGGGTCCATCGCTGGGCAGCAGCAGGTTGTGGGTAGCAGCAGTGAGACACACACACACACACACACTCAGAAAAAGCCTGTTGGGATGCAGTGTGTTTACGTTGGAGGAAAACCTGATGACGGCAGCGACTCTCTACCTGACTGACTCATCTCTCTCTCGGTGTGACCAATCATCTCTGTCTTTTATTTCTTCACCTCCTCTCCTCTTTCCTCTTCGTCTTGCGGTCCCCCCCCCCCAAATTTCATTCGCATTATTACATTTCAGAATAATTACCAGACGCTGCCATCCAGAGAAACTCTCAATAACTACAACACTGAGATTTAATTCTTCTATCAGCAGCATGACAGACAACATAAATGGGAAAAACGGCTCCTCACAACAACACAAAGATGTTACAAAAGAACATCTGTGTCCCTGCAAATCTTTCAGCAAACGATAAACCATCAACAGTTGTTCTTTTTTTAAAGCAGCGCTCCACTCCGGGAGAGAAAGGCTGATAGGAAAGTGGTGACAGATGAACAGATGGCGGGAGCCGTTCTTCAGACGCGAGATTGAGGTTATATTTATGATGTTGACTAAGACCACAAAGTTTCTCAGCATCCGGGGAGGGCCGAGTTATTTCAGGCCTCAAACGACGTGACGCAGCACATCGCACAACTTCAGCAGCATCAAAACGCCGTGAAGTCAGCGCTGCATCTGGTCAGTTTTTAAATATTGAAAGCGTATTTATCATGCAAACTCTTACTGCGACGTGTCTGGGACTCTTATATATATATATATATATATACACACACACACACACACACACGGAAGCCCACTTCTGCCAAGAAAATAAAAAAAGGTCAAACAACGTAATGATACACTGAGTCAGAATGATGAGAAAACTTTAACATTTGAATCCATTATGTCATAATTTGGACGTAGTAAATAAAATTATGCTTAATATTTCACCATCTGGAGTTTGAATTCTAACTTTACTATAACTATTTCTATTCTTGCTGCTTGCTGTTATTTTTGTTATATATATTTAATCTAGTATTTTACTTCCTGGTGTAAATGTACATCCATATAAATGTTAAACACATAAACACATACATTTTTTATTTTAATATCTATCACACTTACACTTTCATCAAAGGTTATTTTCACAAATGTAAATTGTGTAAATTCCCACATAATTTTCTGTCTTTTCTTTTAGAAATTACACATCTCATTAATTTTTTATGCTGTTTGAAGAACAAAAGCTTCTTATTACTGAATCAATACACAAAATGTACTCTTACCCTTAATGTTAGCTTTTATTCTGTTCCTCCTTTTAAAATCTTTTATTCATGTTAATTTTATATATAATTTTTGTTTACTTATAGTAATAGTAATTACAATAAAACAGTGCTTTACAACAGGGATATTTGCTTAATAGACAATTATAAATATTTGGATAAAATATTTATGTTAGATATTTAATGAAAACATTTGTTGCTATCTGTCGCTGAAGAAGAGCGTGACGATGCATTAAAAAAAAAACTGTTGAGTTTGACAGAGAAAACTTTAATGTTTCTCTTCTCTTCAGCTGCAATAAAAGAAATAAAAGACCACATTAACGGCTCATAAACACGTAATCAGTTTGGTTGTTGAAAGCTGTAAAAGCTGCAGCTTCACCATCAATAGAAGAAGAAGAAGCTTAATGAAAAATAAGTGCTGTTTTTGCAGGAATATTGACGTCGCCTTTAAGGAAATACAGTGCTGGGGGGGGGTAAAAGTACCAACGGAGACGTGTTATTATTTGTAGTTAGGATCCTCATCAGGGACTGAGGTCAACAGAAATACTCTCGGCTGTGTGGAGGGACGGAGGTGAGGACAATCTTTAATGAGCTAAACCATCATGGTGGTTCTCCAACAAAACGGCTGTCGAGGTCAAAAGGTCGACTAACTTCCCTCCAATTAAACTCTACAACTCCTGATTCAAGGACTTTTTCTTGATTTTATATTTCTTTATCTTTCTTTTTTTTGATGAAAACCTGATGGTGCGTCGTTAAACTGCAATCAAAATCAGATTCAACTCAATCAGGGAGGGTGGATGAACTTCGGCTCGGTGGACATTAAGAGATTTGTGACTCTGAAGGCACAAAAGAGTAAAAACAGCATGAATATTGCTGATCACAGCTGTCAGGATGTTGTTCTTCTAAAATGTGAACCTTTTAGAGAAAATCTTAAAAATTCGTTGTCTCATTCTCATCGGAGCTTCTGGATTTTAAAGAAAGTGACCAAACTGCACGTAAACTCTGAGGTACAGCACATTTTGAACAATTTACCTCATCGACTGTGATGCTTTTCTACCTAAATTTTATGATGTTAAATGTTAAAGAAATAGTTTAAAGGGGTTTGTTTTTTCAGGCTGTAAAATGATTTTTCAGCAGTAATTGAGGTCAGTTTCTGCAGCAAACTCATCTCCAGACACCTTAAACTTTTAATTGTAATTCATCAGGAAATTATTTTCGGCTCGACAGCAAATAAAGAAAACCCCGGCAGCTCAAACTCAACAAAAAACGAAAGGAAATATTACAAACAGACTTTAACAACCCACAATACAACATGCTCGCCATTAAATGTAATTTCCACAATAAATATTTTAATAAATATTGTCTTATGCCAAAGTTCAGATAAACCGTGCATGCTCAGAAGACTTTAAAAGATCCCGCTAACGAGCTCGCTGTTGAACATTAAACGTCACCGAATCAAATGTTTAGATCTGAAGTCATGTTCCTGTTTTCATTGCTGCGTGTGGTCGTGTTTGTACGGTCAGCATTGCCCGACTCCTCTCTGCTTTTGGATGGATGTTAAAAAAATGTATATAAAAATAAAACAGTACTGTACATGTGTGTGTGTGTGTGTGTGTGTGTGTGCACTCTTGAGGAACAAGATAGATGGATTATGACAAAGCAGAGAGAGTGTGGAGTGTGTGTGTGTGTGTGAGCGAGAGAGGGAGGGAGGCGGAGTGGGCGAGCGAGTGAGAATAACAGTGTGAGCCACAGAGCGAGAGTGAGCGGGCGAGCGAGGCTTAAAACAGTGTGGCGTGGCAAAGAGAGAGAGAGAGAGACAGAGATGGATGTGTGCAGCTCTCCACCCGAAGAATATGAAGAAAACAACAGAGAGGAAAACAATAAGAGAGAAAGTAAGAGATGGGAACACTTTTCCAGAGGGTCTTGTTATATAGAAACTCTGTGTGTGTGTGTGTGTCACTAGGTTTCTGTACATCTTCGACCCAAATTCAAAGTGAAATCTGAAAAAATGTGGATCACAGCGGCGACTTTCCAGCAGGGTGCTGTAATGTGAATATTCTCCAGACGGGTCAGATGAATAAATAAAAAAGAAAAGACAACCACACTCCAACTCCCCCACAACTCAACACAGCTCCTTAATGTTTCCTTCATGAATGAAGATCTCCTCCACAGTTTTCTCTCATCGTGTGTTTTTATCTCTGTTCGTTCAGATGATTTTTCTGTGGAAGTATGTGGAGGACTGCGGGTTCGTGTTGGTGGGAGGTTGTTGCCGTGGGTGATAACATCAGCAGGAGAAAACAGCAGCGTCACTGTTTGTTGGAAAAAATGAATCTGTGATCTGGTCTCCACCCGAGCCTCACAGTGGGTTTACTATATTATTTTATTTTTTGTAGATTTCTAATGTGAATTAAAGCTCAAGCTGTTTTATTTGTTTGGAAATTCAACGACTAAACTTGTCGAAAAAAGAAAGACGACACGCTGTGTTAAACTTCAACTGTTCTAGCTTATCCAAAATCAAAAGCTTTGCAACATTTTATTTTTATTTTCTGCGTGTTTTTATGCACAAATTCATCCATGTATGCATCAACACAAACACTCTCAGATTTCTGACCTAACGTGATGTTTTTTCATTATTAACTTTTCTTATTCTGCACAGTGAAGAGCAGCTGACTCAAAGATTCAGTTACGATTCGATTAATAATCGATTCTCGATCATCTCAGTTTCAGATTTCTATCCATGGTTTATTTTTCTCCATCAGTACAAACAAAGTGTGTCCAAACATCGTCTTTTAAAAAAGCCGCGGTGGTTTGATTTCTTTTGTCTCTTGCAGCTGCTCTGACATCTTTTTTAAAATGGAAATACGACTGACACGTTCTTTGCGTTTTACGTAGCAGCAGCACCAAACTCCAGAAAACTGATCTGATAATCGATTATAGACTTTACTGATCGTGATGAGGAATCATTCAACAAAACATCGAGGTGCATCGTAGAGTCGATCAACCTGTTGAGTTCATTCAAAGGCTGACGCAGTTGAACTCCCGACCAACACAAACCGACACTCAGGTGTTTTCCTGCACACGTCTGTGTGTGTGTGTGTGTACATACATCAGCATGTGTTTGTGTGTTTGTTGCCCACACACTGTTTAATTACAACTCTCAGCGAATCAGAGCTGCAGCACAAAGTGACAGTGACTAACACTAATAGTGTGTGTGTGTGTGTGTGTGTGTGTGTTTCAGAGTCTGCAGGTGATTTCTGACTCGCAGCTGTAAACACAAAGAGGCCGAGGAGTCTCTGAGGAAACTGCAGCACTTTGTGTTTAAAGGTTAGAAAAACACTGTGGTTAAAAGGCGAGGAAAGATCGTCTTTATATTCAAACAAAAACCAAAGTCAAAGTCACTCTGAACACCAAGAAACACAAACTGTCTGAACAGATGACTAACGCTCCTGTTTTTATGTCGAAAACTGTGAAATGTTACACTAATTGATTTATAAATGAAATAAATATAAACTTCACTCCTTTGAGATTTGACTTATTGTTCCGGATGGCATTTAAAGCACTGAATAAAAGAAAAATTACAGGAAATGTACGAGACTGACATTCTGCGGGACAAAGTACTACATGATGTGAAATTAAATTGAAAAAATAAACCAGAGATCATCCAGTGTGGCTTGTTTTTAGGACGTCATTATATCTGAGGTTCATGGTGAATCAAAGTCCATCACTTTTTTTCATGAAATCATGAAAAAAAGTTTTTTAGTTTTGTTTAGTAGCAAAGTAATCCAGTTGTCTGTCAGTGTTAACAAATCAAATTCTGTAAACAGAGTTACATTACCTACATCTAAATATGGTTTTTGTCTCCATACTCGTTCTCACATACTCCTTAATGTTGGAGTTAGATAGATAAGATAAAACCACAACAGGGGAAACTCACTTCATTATCAAAAAATAAATAGAAAACATAAAATATAGAAGGTATTATCTGATGTGGCCTATCAGATGAGCAAAAACACTTTTCATGTCCTACAGTTTCACACAAAAGTCAAATTTCACACTTCAACATCTAAACGTTGTGTTCTGGAAAATGACTCCAGTCGGGATTGAAACCAGAGACCAGCAGGCGAAGTTAAAATCAGCCTCGTCCTGTGGAGGAGTCGGTCCTCTCCTCCTTATCTTTACACCTCCACGTCATCTCTGGCCCACTTCCCACAGTTCCCTGGTGTGTCTGGTCTCTTCGCCGGTTTTAAGACTCGGCCCCTCGTTGCCGCACAGGCGCGTGTTTACAGTTCACGCTCCGAGAGATGATTCGATATCTTCGGTGTGCGTCACTCGCCCCGAGCCCCGCGCCGTGTTTCCGCAACTCTCTCCGGGCTGATATCAGATTAGCCCTGTCAGACCGCCTCTTTTATCGGCCGCGCTGTCCGCCAGACAAACAAATGACAGCGGCCCTCCACGCCCGCCGCCACCTCTCCCTCTGTGACAAATGACACGTCAGCCCATCTCCCATCCATCTCTCATCCATCTCACACTGCTGCCAGAGAGGAGACTGTCACACGGACGCCCTTTATGACAACCGCCAGCCGTGAACAGGCCGCTGCCTCTGCAGGTTTTTGGCAGCGAAGTTTCGAACAAAACGCAGGAAGATTAGCAGCAGAGGATTAAAAGTTCATGTGTGCAC
Source organism: Scortum barcoo (assembly GCA_023238725.1). Lineage (NCBI taxonomy): Eukaryota > Metazoa > Chordata > Actinopteri > Centrarchiformes > Terapontidae > Scortum > Scortum barcoo. Next base: position 1,414,515 of record CM041542.1, read on the forward strand.
AGACTGAGAGGGAAACCCAAAATTTAAAAAAAAACTTGAAATGACGCCTGAACATTTCCTCACTCTGCACACCTCTCCAGGTTTTTAAAAATAAAAGCCCTGAAACGCGTCAAATTACACGCTAAGTGTGCCTCGTCCTGCTGAGGTCACCTTCTGCTCTATAAGAATAAGAGGTTTTAAGGAGGCGGTGACCCGACCCGACCCGCCAAAGGCGACGTCTGCGGTGCTGATCTCCAATCAGCGCTAATGCTTGTCAAGTATCCTCAACCTCCGCCCACTTCCAGGCAATTAGATAGCGGCCAGAACATTTTACACTAAGTGCTCCAATTATAGCAGAGAGGCGCTGCCGGTGAGATCAATTATGATCCCGCGTGGAGGATGATGACAACTCGCCTCTTTCCTTTTACAACACTTCACTCTCTGCCCTCTCGATCCTGCTTTCTTCTCCCTTGATGGGAAACTTTACTCACGGCTGCAGCGGAGAGAGTAAAGACACGAGAGGAAGAGGCAGCGAAAACAGCGATGACGATGATCGAACTGAAAGTGATTTATGGGGTTAAAAATATATTTCTGCTGTCAAATGAAGAGCTCCTGACTGTGAAGTCAAGGATTTTGTACTTGAGGTGAAGAACTGTGAAAAAATTCAGTCGACTTGTGAGCTTTGAAATTAGTTTTAAATGTACCTCAGGCTTTTACAGACGTTATTACATCCTGTCTCATTCATTCATTTTCTTACATTAAGGCCTCAACTTGACTTACAGAATTGACAAATGTTGCTGTTTTTTAATTGAAATATTGTTCAGTTAAACATCTTTTTCTGGTATCAACTCTTACTTTCACAGTACAGTTAAGCTTGTGTGTTTCAGCATCAATGAAATACTTTTATTTTGTCTTTTAACTTCCTGTCTAGATGGGAAGTATGGATATGTTGCATTGTGTGCCAACATTTTAGAAAATATCTGATAACCTTTTAATATCACGTTTAAATGAGTGAGTAAAGAGTGTAAACCTCCAGCTTTAACATTAATAATCTTTTTTTCCGACATCAGTTTTGATTTTTTTATGAAAGTTTTCCTCCTGTAGTTTTTTTTTTAAATAATCTTTTCCTCCTTTTCCTTCTCGAGGTTCTGATCAAACTCGTCTTCGTGTCTTTTCTTGTCTCATTTCTCTTTTCTTGCCCGGTTGAACAGTTGAACACACAATTCTCATGTTTCTCATTTCCGTCCTATTTGTCCCTCCCATGTTTTCTCCTTTTTGTTCCCCTCTCTCCTCCTCCTCCTCCTCCTCCCTTGCTTCATTAGCGATGACGTCCTTTCTCGTGGCCCACAAGGACTAACTTGATGGGAGACAAATCCAAGTGATTAACAATGATTAAGAAACACACCGGAAAAAGTGTGATGAAGCCGCGTGGGAACGGCAACCTTGTCTTTAACAGCTTTCTAATCCAAAGTATTTACAAGCCCAACAGATGGACGGCCATTTACATCCAAACCACGTCGGGACAGATTTATCTCTCTGTGTTTCTACCAAACTGAAACACTCGACTCACCGGCTTATTGTGACTGTAAATGTCAAACTCCAACTGAGACACCTTTTTTTTTTTATTCTTTCTTTCTTTTCCGATGAACCTTTCAGCTGTTTAACCTTTGTTTTTTTCGAGACAATTAAAAACAAAATGTCATTCACAAGGCAAAGAAAAATGTTGAGGATAAAAACATAATAATAAATATAAAAGTAGGATTAGCGAAGGAGTGACATGAAACTGAAAATGAAATGCATATAATGATTGAATGCTAATGATTGAAGGATTCAGGAGGTCAAACCTTCCTGTGTTTGATCGGACGAACGTGCCAGTTACACAACTACTGAATCAGGCATCCTAAATATGAAGAACCCCAATATAAAACTGATAAAAACAAATACAAACATTAAAACTTCAGATTATAAAGGTTTAAAATCTTCACTGATTTGCACCGACCCCTCCCTCTTAGAGGACCCACACCATGTCACATAAATGCCCCCCCACAGCACAACAGACCCCCCACTGCAGATTTAAGGCTTTTCCTTTAATTTGTCACTCGGTCGTGCAGGAATCATGATAAAGATGCATCAATACGATCCAGCAGGATTAAAAAAACACAGGAGTGTTCCTTTAACTGCAACTGTGTGTGTGTGTGTGTGTGTGTGTGTGTGTGTGTGTGTGTGTGTGGATGAGATGGAGATTGGGGTAGATGTGTGTGTGTGGGGGAATGTGGCTGTGTTTGTGTTTATTGAGATCATTTTCAATTTGCTGTTGGAGACTTTTCTGCCCGGAGGACATGTGTGTGTGTGTGTGTGTGTGTGTGTGTCACTCATCACTCCTCAGCAGCCTGTCAATCTGTCTCCTCTCGGCTACCGAGGCCTTCGTCCCGCCTCCCAATCTCATCTTCACTGCACTCCACTGATTTATACTCTCTCTCTCTCTCTCTCTCTCTGCCTTTGAAATAAAAAAAAAAAAAAAAGTTTGAGAGCAAAAGAGGAGACAAAGTGGAGGAGAAGGAGAGATAAAGGAAGGAAGAGGGAGGTTAAAAAAGGAGGAGAGACGGTGATGAAGAAAGGATGATATAAGGTGAAGTAAAAGCTGAAGTATGGAAGACCAAAAGGGACGAGAGGGGAGGAAATAAAAAGAATAAAGAGATGAAGGAGGGAAGAAGAGAGGAGGAAGATAGACTGGTAGTTTGGAAATGACGGGATGGAGAGAAAGACCAATGATACAGAGGAAAGGAAGGAAGGAAAGACAAATAAAAGGAAGGGAAGAAGCAGATGACACGTTAAAACTGTTGTACACAAACATGGCAGCCTCTGTGTCTGTGTGTGTGTGTGTGTGTGTGTGTGCAGATGGTGTTAATTTCCCTGCTTGGATTCACACACACACACACACACACACACTCGATAATGATTCACAAACACACCAACATCGACTGACAGCTGAGACACCAACAGAGACGGAAACGAGAAGAAAAGTGTTAAAACGTCTCGTTGGCGGCCCCTTGAGGCTGCGGCGGTCACTGCGCTGTGGATGTTCGACCTGTTCGCCCTTCAACATGTTTATTATTAAATCCTCACACTACTTTTCACCTCTCTCTCTTTTAATTTTTATTTCTAAGCTACTAAAGTACTAACAACATGAAATTTTGTGTTCTGTTTTATCCAGTTTTATTTATTTTTTCAACGCTAACAGAGCAAGTTCGATAAACTGGAAGGCATCTGTAAAGTATCACCACCCAGAAATGAGCAGGAGGGCCACTGACCGGTCGGCTTAAACTGGGAAAATGAAGCGTAATAAATGAAAACATTTTGTCAATGAACTCTGAAGTGTGAACTTTTAGTTTTTTGATCTGTGAAATTAACAAAAACATTCATTTTCATGTGCAGAGAGATGCAGACTGAAGCTTTCAGATGATTTACAGTATAATTGCATGTTTAAAGATAAAATCACAGCCTCGTATCCGACGTACGGATAGATGCGAGTCTCCTCCAGTGTTGACAATGCATGTTGGACTGTGATTGGTCAGTTTTAAGTCTGATTTCACTGCAAACCTTCTGTCATCGCTTCATCACAGATAATAAAAACATCGACTGTGCGTGTGTGTTGTTATCTAATTAAATTCCACACTGTATGTATGTTAACCGCGTTAGTCGTCACATCATCGACCTCGTGGAAAGTTCACGTTAGTTCAGCGGAACAGAAATCTGAAGAAAAACAGAAAAATCTTTGAGATGTGAAGCTTTGAAATGAGGCCAAAGCCTGAACCAGATCTGCAGCCGGGCTGATGGTAAACAGGCTGAAAAAATAGATGCAACAGAAAGTACCAACAAGTTCTGGCAGGAAGATTCATAGTGTGTGTGTGTGTGTGTGTGTGTGTGTGTGTGTGTGTGTGTGTGTGTGTGTGTCGTGTAAAAACTTGGCAAAGCTTTTAACACGTTTCCATGATTTGACATTACTGAAGAGTGCAACTTTCATTCAGCTCTCGGTCTCACCCTCCCTACGCCGTCATGTCCTGGTGCTAATCTAATGAATGTCTCAGCACAAGTCACACACACACACACACACACACACACACGACACACACACACACACACACACACACACACTATAAACACACACACACACACACACACACACACACACACAGAAACCATTTGTTTATGTGCCAAAGACTCCCACTCTTTTATAGACACTTACAGTCAAACATGGACATTAACACTATTTGAGAAACACACCTAAGAAAAGCACACACACACACACACACACACACACACACACACACACACACACACACAGTAAAAACTAAAACCAAACAACATTATTTCCCAGTCAGCCACCATCTTAAGAGAAAAAGACAAAATCTTCACAACACAGCAGCTTAAGCTATAAGTACACAGTCAGTCCCAACACACACACACACACACACACACACACACAGGATTCAGTTTAACATCGGTTTATTTTTTTACTTAAATCACTTTAATTTCCTTTTTAAAACCAGAAACAAACACCTGAATCTGATTATTTGATGTATTTCTCAAATTAAATAACAAAAGTTTTCAATCATAATATACAAAATATTGACATTGTTTATGGCATTGTATAAGTTCCTGCAAATGATTTTTTATGTCGTTATCTCTGAATATCAAAGCTGTTTTTCTGGTGATAACTGGATAATTGTGTTGAACTCCAAAATGAGTGTGTGGTTCATTTGAGCACAGCTGATTTCAACCTTCAAGATCACTGTGATGACTGTCAGGGAGGATCCATAACTGATCAATAATTAAGGCCTAAATGTGGAGTTTGCTTTGCTGCAGTTTCTTCATTGGAGCAGACAATCTGGTTTTATAGTCTCCAAAGATGAGAGGTTGACCCATCTCTCTGCTTCAGCCAGCAGCTGCTCAAATAAAGCCGTGTTATATATATTATATAGAAATAATGAAGACATTATTAAGCTCATCCACTGTACATAATGACCCCCACAGCATCTCCACAGAGCCTACAGACACCTGCTGATGGAAACTAACTGGAGATAAACACACAAACATAGAAAACAGTATATATGTATAATTGTGTCATAAATAAATCTCCAGGTGTTGAAGGAGACAGAAGAGGCTCCACACACGAGGTAAAATGAGACTAAACGTCGTAAACACGCAGCTGATTGACAGGCCGCGAACCATCTATCTGACCACTCAGGCTGCAAGTGCACCATCTGTTTTTACGGTCAGATTTCATCAACGTTAATGAGTAAATTCTTAAACATATGGAGGATCTGAGCGAAGGAATGAAACGTGCACATTCAGTGAAACACGCTGATTGTGGCTGTATGCAGAAACATTTGATATCCTGCAGAAAATAAAGTCAGTTCTTTGAAGAAATGTGTGTTTGGAGCTTTTTTTCTTCTTTCAAACTCAATGCTAACTGTTAGCCGGGAATCGTAGTTAATTGTCTTTTTAATTCTACATTTTTGATTATCACGCTGTATCATCGTTTCCTCTCAGCTGCAGCTTCTTGTATGTGTGTCGGTGTGTGTGTGTGTGTGTGTTGTGAACATGTGTGTAGTTTGCTGGAACATGTGAACATCTGTACACCCCTGTACATGCGTGTGTGTGATGTTAATGAAAATATTAAAACAAGCTCCTGAAAGTGAGGCAAACAGAGAGAGAGACGTATTAATACTTAAAGCTGCTGCCATGGCAACGCCGCCTCTTGACTGGCAGTCTGAACAGAAATGAATAGCATGCACACACACACACACACACATAAACACACACACACACTCCTGGCAGGTAGAGAGAGATTTGTAAGAAGGAAGCTCAGGACGTCAATATGAATGAGGGGAGCTGTGAGTGTGTATGTGTGTGTCTGTGAGGTCAAAGGTCACCCGGTACAGCAGAGGCTGAGTCACACACACTACCACACAGCAGCTAAATGAGTCATGAGGCACACACACACCAACACATGAAAGCTTTTTGTCCGCTGCTCTCGATGGACAGAAATCTGAGGTCACGCTGACAAACAAAATCATGTAAATTTACAAAGACACACACATACAAAGTAATCCATTACTTTTTTTTGTAGAATTACTTTTTTTTCATACACAGAGGCCCTAAATAATTAGAAACATTCACACACACACATATATGTAGACTATATGTGTGTGTGGACCAACCAGCTCCATCTGTCACTCCAGGTGGCTGCTTACACCTGGGCACACACACACACACACTGCACACACACACACACACACACACTACAGCTTACAACTGATCCAGTCTGAGTTCAGACTGAGAGCCACGAACAAATGAAGAAACAGATTTTTCTCGTAAACTCACTTCATCTCTTTACACACTCCTTTGTTTCTGTGATAGTCATTTTTTCTGCCCTCACACACTCTCCTTTTTCTTTCACACACCGACTCGTTCCCTTTACACACTCATTTGTTTCTTTCAGACACAATTTTCTTTTTGCTTTCGTCCTGATTTGTTCCCGTCACACTTACATCTTTTTTCCATTACACACTCACTTTTTCCTTTTACACACACTTTCTTTCCTTTGCACTCTTGTTTGCTTTCTATTTTCACTTTTTTGTTCTTCTTCTTGTTCCCTTTACACACATTTGTTTCCTATTTCCACTTATTTACTTTGCATCAACTCACTTGTTCCCCTTACAAACTCACATTTAATCTTCGTCCACATACACAAACTCACTTATTGTTCTCTTTTGCATCATTCACATCATTTCACTGTATTACGAGCAGGCGAGTGGGAAACTTTTAAACGCTTTTAAATCAGAATTTCTGACGATATCTCAGCATCCTCGTTCTGTATAATTACCTCTACACTACCTACAGTATCTGTAAACACAGCGATCCCTTTTGACGTTTTAATTACTCCCTAAAGGCTCATATACGTATACAAATTTGTTCCATACACACTAATTTAACTCAGAAGCGTCTTTACTAAGCATGCTCATCAATTTTGTACATACAGGCAACTAATGTCCTCCCTGGAGACATGTTCACACTCGTTCACTCCCTCATGTATGTTCGATTCCTTCCTACATATTTTACACCCTCTATTTCCTCCGTAAATATACGTATACAATCCTTCACTCTCTACATGTACATACATGCATGTAGCTTGTTATTTTTGTGTGCAAACATGTGATGTCCACATGTATGCATGTCCATCTGTCCGTGTGCACACCACACGTGCACACACACACACACACGGCACAGCACACACACACACACACACACACACACACACACACACACACACAGCTGTAGCTGAGAAACCGACCTGCTGGATGAAGGTGTGCGCTCCGTGCGGGCTGGCTGAGCAGCAGGATGGCTCTGCGCAGCGTGTCCCTGTAGCAGGTTGAGCTCCTCGGTCCTCATGGTGGTGAACAGGTTGGTGAAAACTTTGCTGATGTTCCTGTCCACCCTCTGCAGCGCCACGTCCACGCCCTGACGGGACGTCTGGTCCAGAAAGCCCTGCAGGCCGCGAATATCTGGAGGGGAACGGGGAAGAAGAGAGGGTCAGATTTGGAGAAGTTTATCACGGATGTTCTTCACTGCAGAGAACAGACGTCAGGTTGAGAAAAATACAACAAATGCAAATCCTTCCTGGGTTCAACTGCACCAAATATCTTCTGATTAAATCATTTCTGGTCACCAACAACACAAAGGAGTGAAAAAACAGTTAATATGGAAATTTCTGACTTCCAGATATTTTAAAACTCCAAAGAGTTTCCTCCCAGGTTAATTTGGTGCTGCTGAAGCAGGTAGGAGTCGAGTATACGAGGACAACTCCAGGCTCAAATTTCAAGACGCACTGCCGGTGAAAATGAAACTCAACCCAAATCGCTGTCAGCTCTTTTCAGCCACAGAAAAAAGACTTTCGAGTTGACAGTTAAATTCCCAGGACTGAATGGGAAAGTAACCACAATTCATTCTGTGTCCTCTATTGTTCATTTTAAATCGCACTAACTACAGAGCGAAGAGAAAAACTGCGCTTTGATAAACGGCGGTTAAACAGCTTCCTTTTCAGAGTCGCTCACGGGACGCTGAAGGCATCGTTGTGACCAATCGAAACGCAGCACGGAGTCTGACAAAGAGTAAAGATAATGTCACAGAGCCGACACAAGTAAAGATTTCCTCCGCTGAATCGACCGAGACAATCATTTCCATTTCAAAGAAACTTCTACATGACTGTCAAATATAAATGAAGACACCGTCCCTCATGTCCTCCTCTCACAGGAAGCACTAATGTTAGAAACACAACATCTGAACATGTCTTCATGTGATCTCAAGGTCCTCTATATACTTCAATAAATGATATTGACATTTTTCTGCAGAAATAGAAAAGATCCATCAGTGCACAACAGGTACTGAAATTAAAAGAATGAATCTCTGACAGTCAAACAGAAAATAATAATCAGTATTAAAATATCAATCAATCGAAGTCCTGAGATCATCAGATGAGCAGCTGAAAATGGTTTAAATTTATGTTTAGTTGAAATATGGAAGAAGTAAAAGTCACAGGACAGCAGTCAGGATGGATGGCTAAGTAAAGACCAAGAGTTTGTGTTTGATAATCCACCAACAGTCAACAGTGTTTTCTTTAACCCTCCTATTATATTTGGATTATATCAATATTTAACATCTCTAGATAAATGACTGACATTTCTTTGGCTTCAAATTGAATGACTTTTCCTAATTTAATGGGGACAACTAGGTAAACATAAAAACATGCTGATACATGATGATATGTTTTCAGCGTCCTGTACACATGTTGTATGCATCCGTGTTCTTTGGGGTCAATTTGACTCAGGTTGTTTTACAGGCTGTTTTAGCTGTGTAAACACAAGAAATATCAACATTTTACACACATTTGTTTTGGTTGTTTTGGATGATATTGAGGCCACTATAACACACAATTTAGTTATTTTCAAAAAGCTTTAGGGCCCTAATCTAACATAACCATACAACCATAACTGTAGGAGTGCGAGAACCACTTCATGTTTACACGACATGCAGGGGGGGCCATCATTCTGATGCACAGTCCAGCTATGCCTGGTAAATCCTCTGGGGAAGCACCTGAAAAAACTCAGGGCATGAAGGTGGTACTTGACATGGCTGAAAGACTGAATGGTCATAACATTACATTTGATCATCTTTTACGTCGTACGCCCTGGATGAAGAACTGCTAAAAGGGAAGGTTACCATGTTGGGGACAGTGAGAAAAAATGAGCTTCCCTCTGTGATGAAGAACAGGAAGGTAACATCTTCAAAGTTTGCCTTCACTGACAGAGCCACTGTCGTCTCCTATTGCCCCAAGAAAGGGAAAAATGTCCTGCTGATGAGCACCATGCACAAAGATGCTGTCCTGAGCACCAAAGAAGACAGGAAACCACAAATGGTCTTGAACAACAATGTGACAAAGGACAAAGGGAGGGGTTGATAACCAAGGTCACAGCCACGCACGTACAGCTGCCTACGACGCATGACTGCCCGTTGGCTCCTTGTAATTTTCTTCAACATCACTGATGTAAGCGCCTACAGTACCTTTGTAAAATGGAGTGAAATAAACAAGGACTGGAAGAACAGAAAACTGAGTTGAAGGAGGATTTTCCTGGAGAAGCTGGGTTACGCGTTTGGTGAAACCTCATATCGAGAGAAGACGGTGCTGCTGCAACTGTTGTGAAGGACACCCAAACAGAGACACACCCCAACTCCTCCAATGGTTCAAACTGCAGGCAGCAAACATGTAAGGTCTGTCCCAACAGAAATGACTCACGTCTGCAAGGAGCATGCATGCAGTCTCTGCACATCATGTGTGCAGCAGACAAAAGGCTGGAATGTACCTCACACATACATATTCACAGACATAGCACTTAGAGTAGCAAAGAACAATTCCCTGGTGCTCAAATGTAAATGTACTTTTTATAGTTTTTTTGTAAATAAAGAACTGTTATGTGTTCCTTACTGATGATCTGATGATGATGATCTGTTTTACTGACAACATTTTTGAAATTGTTTCAAATTGGGTCAAATTGACCCCAAATTGGGTCAAATTGACCCCAAACATAATACATGTTACTATTCTGAATTTTTCATTCCAAATGTTATAGATAACAAAAATATGTACTCAGAAATAATATAAAGCCATTAAAACACTAAAAAGATATGTCTTTACAATTTTAGGTCAATCAGTTAGATTTTATGGTGATCTGCATATTTCTCCATAGTAACAGATGTTCTGGGTGTATAAGGGGGGTGAGTGACACATAAACTTGGGTAACAATTTGAATCCTAATCATTTTCTGGAGGTTTAAAGTGCTGGGCTCAAATTGACCCCAAGGATAAAAAATGTCAGTAAATTTGAAGGTAACAGGAGGGTTAATTATGATATTTGTCTTTTCCTAATCAAGCAGTTTAATTACCTAAAACCCAAATATCTTTCTCATGTGAGTCCTTTTAAAGCACTGATACTGACTTGTTGGATGAGAGGAACCCACTTTTAAGCTTTTTGCCTTCCTCGCTGTGCTGCTTAAATCAAGAAACTCTTAGTTGTTTTGTGTCCATCCTTTCCAAGCTGTGTCCTGTCATTGAATAACTGTGCAAAGCTTTTTGAAATAGAGCTCTGTAAAAGTAAATTGCAGCACTTCTTAGCTGTTGAAAGACGAGAAGATGAGTGTTGAGTAAAGGGATTTGAGTATTGCGAGGCATAATAAAACAATGCAGGCGACCTTCCTGACTAATTTTCTACGCTGATTCATCATCACTAATTATTAACTTTACTACAACTGAACTATTTTCCCTTCAAGCTTAAAGGATACCTGTGGCTTACTGCAGTAGGTTATTATAGTGTAATCGCTGAGATCTTGGATTGATTGAAACAAAACCCAAACTTGTAACACGCCGTAGTTTCTTTTGATGCTGCTGATGTAAAGATCTTGGGACACATTTTCATATATAAATGTACAAAACAAATATCTGACAGCAACTTATCATCTGAACCAGTCTGACAAACTTTCCTTGCTAATGACGACTGTCGGACCGGGAGCAGATTTCTCGGTCGCAGAGAGGCCGGCTTGATTACTCGCAGCGAGCTGATGCATGCCTTCGCTCTTGTCAATTACTGTTCAAAGCCGGGTTGATTCTGAAGTCTTTGTAGCGGCTGCTTTCATCTTCGCTGATGTCTGAGGCGTCCTGTGGGCAAACACTCGTGACCCATAAAAACAACCACAAACAGGAATCACAACGCCAAGTTTTTTTTTTTTTTGCAAAGTCCGCCATCGTCTTCGGCCATTCGGGGGCGTCATTTAGATCTCCTGCAGACTCTCCTCCGAACTGCCAGGGAAGTTTCTCTTTCTGACATCCGGACGAGGCAGCTGTGTTGCGTTATGCTCCGTTATAGCTGCTGACAGGTTGTTTGGCCTGAACATCTCTTCCTTTTTTTTTTCCCCACCACCTCTCCTTTCCCCTCCCTCCATCCTTCCCTGTCTATTATTAGCACTGACAGCTGGCTTGTACCGAGTCCTGACTGCCACTCTCCACTCCTACACTCCTTTTTTTTTTTATTCATCTCATCATCCCCACCTTTCATTTTTTCACATCCCCCCCTGTTGTTTGTGTTCTCCATTACATCTTCTGTCTATCCAGCCATCTGTCAGTCAGTCTTTTCCTCTCCTTCTCCTTCCTCTACAGTAAATCTGAAGAGAAAGAACCGCTGCCCTACTGGAACATTCATGAAACGTGAAATTCGGAGCTTTGTGGTTCACGCTTTCTCGTTGATTCCAAAGCTCAGCTGGAGGCGTTCGTTTTCTCCGTCTATCTGTGCAAATATTCTAATCACCAGATCTGCAAATCATTTGTCAATGCATCAATCTTTATCTCCTAGAAAATATGAGAAAAACACCTCCGTCACCAGAGAGGCTGCAGACATTTACTTAAATGATGTTTAAAATTCTGGTCAGGCCTTCCTGTTTTCACCGAGTATGAAGCTCCTCCGCATCACTGCACCTTGTTTGCAGCAGATTTTTTCACTTCCCCTGCCCATGCATGAGTTATCTATGATTTCAATGAAATACTTTCTTTTCCCACCTACAGTATGTGTGAAAATATGTACCACTATTATTTAAATCTTAGAAGTTTTAGCTTGCTGCATTCGCTGCGTCAGCACAGACGGACAGAGTCAAAGCTTCATCTGTAGGACCGAATTAAAAACATCTAACTTCCTGGAAAAACTGCCTTTACAGAGACCTGACAGACAAAGTTAGAGACGAGCAGGTGAGAAAAGTTGCAGCTAAAGAGTGAAAAATGTTCCTCAGAGGTTGGTGGAGACCAAACCGGAGATTAAAGTTTAAAGTTTTAAAGATTTAACATGACTGATGGGATGTTTTGTTTTGCAGAACAGGAAATTGGACAGCTATAAATATATATTATATATTGAGTGTTTTAGTGTGTTACTCCTCTGAATAATGCAGATTTAAATGCCTGATTTTGTTGTCCTTTTGTCTTTTTATCAACCTCGTAAGAACAGAAGATGCTCATAAACACACAGTATTTATATAGCTATATTTATATGATCATATTTTATTATCTGATATTTTATGTTGGCTTATGTCTGTCCATGTCAAAGCTCTTCTATTTAAATCTTCACTCTTTTCAATCAATATGAACTCTGTTGAGATTAGCAGTCACTGCATCAATCTCTTATTCCCCATGCAAATCCCTCAAACACATTACCCATATTGTGTCAGTATTATCAGCAGCATTAGTGTTAAATAATGCACCCTCGCTGTCAATCACATGTCTGTGTATAATTTAAAACTATCTCCTGTTCTCGCTGTGTTTCCACTCTGTCATCGCTCCCTGCAAAAAAAAAAATCTGCTGGGAAAAAAAAAACATAATCCTTCTTTTTTCTCGAGCTCAAGGACTGGAACAACACAAGTGGGAAAGACTTGAAAGCACTTTTGCAGAGCTCCTCGCCGGTCGCAGTTTCTCATCAGCCGCTCCGGAGCCACTTTGAGCAAGGCACTGTGGGGGACGCACTCCTCTCCCAGCAGAAAGAGCTCGCACTTATCGCCATCCATCAGAGTCGCGCCAATCTCTCCTCTGCAGTTGGACAAAATTGGCAGATAGACTGCTGGCCGCAGAAAAAGATTTAATTTAGATTCACACGACGTGGAAATACGTGCAGTGTTTCTCTGGCAGAGTGCAAATGTGCAGAGGCCAGTTTGAGTCCTAACATTTGCACTGTGTGGCTGTGCAGCAAACACCTCTGATATTTGCCAGCATTGTTATATGAAAATTCAAATGTGAATTATGTATTTTTCTGTGTAAATTTGTTTTGTTTTTTTTGCCATTTTCCAAACAATACCATTCTTTGTAAGATTTTTAAACCAGTTTTTTATAACCTCTCAGTCGGTTTCTTGAAATGCAACCTGCAGACATCTGAAAATGACCTGACTCTGTTCATCCATCACACTTAATCCTCCCGTTTTCTCTGCTGTCAAAGTCACATTATGGTGTGTTGATGCCGCTGTAAATACGAGGTGATCTGAAGAGAGAGCGAACTGTATCACCACATTACAGGCAGAAACAACAACAGAAATGTTGTTGATTGTGATGGATTATCTGTCTGCGGCGGTTTCCACAGATATTAGCTGAAAGCGCTTCCTTAAAGGTAGGAAAGAAAAAAGTATGAAAAACTACTACATGAAGAGCTGATAAAAACACTATAAAGCAGATGGTGTTGATATAAGTCATGCTCCATTTTGGATATAAAAGCACCAAACTAAAATTTTCATCTAAATCTAAAACTCAAGTTCTCATGCACGATGTTGGACCAGTATTCTTGATTAACACCCCAAACAAACATGGCCGCTGAGGGTTGTTTCATATTCGTGTAACGTGTCACTGATGACCGAAGCGCCGTCTCGAGTCACAATCGTTTCGCCTTTTCTCGCCGAGTTTGACAGCCTCTACGATGTGAAGGTGATGTTGTTTGGTTCATTTCAGCGAATGTGCAACTGTTTAACTCAGGAACACTGTAATTACACCAGCTTGTGGAAAACACTCATATTCAAACTCTTTATACTGCCTGGGAAGAAAAAAAAGAGTCACCACACAGACGTGAATGATTCAAGCTGCACTTTCTCTGATTTCTCCGATAACGTACAGAAATCAGGAGTTCGTGCTGTCAGCTGGTCGATCATCTCTGTACGGTCTGCAGAGGCGTGAAAGACGACAACCTGTCATTGGTCGGGCTTTCAGTCTCAGGAGGACGTGCGATTATCCCAGCATGCACTTGGCAGAGAGCAAACACAGCGCTGCACACCTGACCTGCTGTAAAATAACAAATAACTTTAACTTTACCTGTCAGAAATATTTATTTATTGTTCATATTATCAGTGTTTTTACAGTACTTTGTGTCTTGTACTTTGTTTTGCTAAATGACTCACCTGAATAATAAATGTAAAATTTATGAATGTAGAGTTTTAATGACTTTTGTTCTGATTTCACAATTACACAAAACACCCAAAAAATAAAATAAAAATCATAAAAACATAAGTCATTCGATCTGAATGCGCTCGGTCTCCTGTTACAGTTCAGTGTTTGAAATCCATATTTGGGGCACTTAATTTGCTTTGCAAACTCAAGAAAAGCTTAAAAAGTTTGACAGTTTGGGTTCACGCTGTGCCGCCCTACAAAGCCAAACACCTGAATCTGTCAGAGCAGGACTGTTTGCAGGTGAGCCGGAAACCTTTGGCCTGACCTTCGACCTTTAAAAGCCCAAAAACTTTGTGAAGCAGTCTTCAGTGTTCCTGAATATCTTACAGTCCAAACATCATTGGAGAAGAAACTTTTAGCTGTGTGTTTAACTTTGAGCTCTTATTAAAGCGTCGTTCAGGATGAAGGCTGCCGGGTCTCCGTCCTGCCTCTCTCACCACTGCAGCTCTGTACTCGCTCTTTAAAACTTGTTCGACTGCTTGTGCTCTTAAGGTTCATAGAAAGTGACATTTTCCTTCTGCTGCACTTACCTACAAGTCACCCTGAATAAAGCTCCCTGCTAAATGTTTAAACTCTGACTCAGAGCAGGAGCCAGGTTGCACCCTCCAGGTATCTTTTCTCGCTCGTGGCCTCGGTTTCCTTTTCTGATCTGGAACATCACTTTGCTTTATTATTCACAGCCATAAATACCCTTCAAAGTTCAGAAAATGCCAGCGCAGTGACAACTGAGGGGAAAAAAGCATGTTTTATTTCTGATGTGAGGGGACATGAAACTGCAGTTTTTGAGAAGCAACACGACGGCCAGGCAACAACTGAACTGAACAGTCAGTAAAAAAAGCAAAAAATGTTTTTTTTCTCATTGTTCACACTGAAGTTGTGTTTTAAAAAGGCCCAAAATCTGCACAGCAACACCGAAAAAATTTAAAAGTTCCCCAAACTACTGTAAGTCTTACTGTTATTAGTGGCTCAGTTTAAAAGTTTCTTCCTTCGAGACAGTCATAAGACTTTTAAAGGGGGAAAAAATGCTAGTATTATATATATATATTGTTTTTAGTTTTAATTCAAATTTTCTTTCCTGGTCGCCTCTAATATCCGTCACATCTACTTTATGTGAACACTACAGATCTACAAAGATTAAGTTATTTCAGATTCCTTATCAAGATGTCTTTATATGAACATTACACAGACAGGTCCATGTTGAAATCTGTGAGCAAGTGAGTGAGTTATTTTAATCAGGCACACTGTTCGTTCCCTGGGTCGATGCAGGCTGAAAAATAAAATCACAATGACATGATATGCATATCTTTCAGATTTCCCCTCCTGCACGCACAACATAAGATTTTTTTTTTAGGTCTTTGGTCGAGCCTTCAGCGACTGTTAAAAAACGAGCAAAAAGATTCAAAGTGGGAAATGTGTGCAAAACAAGCTTCTCGATAAAGAGTTAAAAATGATACGAAGCGTGGTCAAAGGCAGGTAAAGGTGATCTGTTGGTGTGATGCTGCGTTTCCTCCTCACACACGCTCCAGCTCATGAGCTTGACTCCATTTTGGCAAATAAAAGAAGACAAATAAAGACAGCAGAGACTTTAGAAGTGTTTCAGGATGATCAGATGGCTGCGTCCGCTGTGAAAAATGATTGTTACTGGAGACGGTCGTAGCGAACAGCCTCAGTGTGCAAGTGTACTGCTTTTTAAAGAAATCACATCTTTAAGTGTTTGTGCTCAGTTTCTCAGCGGTTGACATTCCTTAGCAGAAGCAGTTGTGCTTTTTCATCTTTTCGGTTGAACCCCCCCCGTCCCCGGAGCGTCTCAACATGGCCGTGCTTGTAAATATTGATTAGTGGCACCCAACAGCGACCGCTTCCCTTTTTCCGCGGCGATGGATTAATTACAGGAGGAAGCCTACAGGCTGCAAATCCTCATTAGCTCACAGGACAAAAGTTCTAATTAAAAAACAGACATGATAAAACGCTGGTCTGATGGAGATTTCCTTCTTCAAAGAGTTTCGGGACAGACGCTGGTGTCCACTGCCGGAGGAGGAGACGTCCTCTGTGCTGAACTTTCACACCGAGAGCTTCCTGGATCACCTGACTGTCTCTGTACGCTGTCAAACTGCAGGATGTTGCTGCAGGTCGTCTCCAAAAAACAGTTTCTTGTTGCTCCTCTTTTGTAAATTCAGCATGCTTGGCCCTTCATGTCTTCTGATAAATCCAAGCAACCAAGGTGCAGTTCCTCTGACTGCCACTAGATGCTGACAGCAAGTAAATGGAATAAAAAAAAACAAAAAAGAGAAGCCAACACCTCCACTTTCAATACCACCTTTTAAATGTGTAAATCATAAGTGGATTAAAGAAATAAGAAAAAACAAACTGGATTTTGAGTTTTGTTACAGGCTGAAATCTGGTTTTGTTATTTCTTTATTTTTGTATAAAATGAAATAAAACATGTCAAACCACACACCATCACATCTTGATGACATCAAGTGGAACTTAATGTGGTTCTGAAAAGGCTCAAAGCGAAAACAGCTAAATAAACCTTTTTACAGTTTGTGAAATATTATTGTAAATAATACGAACGTGCAAAGAAACAGTGGAGGTTTTATTGACTTTCCTTAAATATTTTACTTTTTGCAAATTCACAGCAGAGTTAATTAAAAATGCATGTGAAATATAATAATTTGACCTTGTCTGAAACTTACTAAGACCACATCAAACTCCACTGAGGTGTCGAATAGTTTTACTGCACATGTGAAAAAGCTGTTAAATCCTTTAGTGTCTTCAGCTGTGTGACGTCTGATAAATGTCCTCAAGTGATGTCAACTGAGTCAGTGTCGGTTTGAAACTGAAGAAAACGTGTCTAAATCTCAGCAGCTCAATCAAAAAGACTTTGTCTCCTGATCTTTATTACTTGGTGAACTGAAAGTCCGACGGCGATGAAGAAGCGAACGTCACAGTTCAGCTCATACAGAGGGTTTTTATCGACTGTCCACAAACTGAAGGTCAAACACGGACAGGAAACTGTACAAAAGAGTGTCGATATCAACGACTGATCTCTCTTTGCAGCTTCATTTTTCACACTCCTTGACTTTTGACTTCCTGTTTTTAAAGAGTGGAGAGTCCGACCTTTTCACAGGTGATTATATTTAAAACATTAAGCTGGATAAATGTGATGAAAGTCTGCAGAAAAACAACACGACTCCACTGAATGTTTTTTCTGTGGCTACACGCTGGACTCGAGGAAATCCCTCCTAATTTGAAGAGGAAATCCAGCAGCCGTCTAATTGAAAGCAGCGCGTCCGACTCGGCTTGCTGAAACCAAACTTGTGTCCGCCATCCTCTGGAGCGTGGAGAGGCCTTGATGTGTGTTCTGTATTCTCGGTTTTGCTGTTACGCATCCGTTTGAGCATACAGAGCAACTGTGAACACTAATGAAGCAGATTCCCTGAACCGTGACGCCCGAAATCAAATGCAAAAAAAAAAAAAAGGGAAAAGAGAAAAATGCGTGATGCAGTGGGAGGCGTTTCCCTGACAGCTCAGTTAATTTATCACTGGACTGCTGGAAAGGACATTTTAATTATCTACAAACACGCCGGACAGACGAAGAGGAAGAAACAGTGAAATTAGAGGAAGATGCAAAATGAGGAAAATGGGAAGAGATGCACAGAAAGAGAGAGAGAGACGAGGAAAAAAACAGAAAGAAAAAGAGAAAAAGAAATGAAGGGAGAAAAGAAAGAGATAGATGACAGTGTGTGTTTGTGAGGAGGGATAATTGAGCCTTTTCATCCACATTGCCAATGACAGGTGTGACATTTAGCTTTGGAACACACTTCCTGCTGTGTGTGTGTGTGTGAGTGGTTTCTCTCTTTATTGAATATCCATAAACACACACACACACACACACACACACACTGCTCTCTAACCTTTCGCAGGCTGGTAACTAATGGGCAGGAAACAAAGATGGAGGGAAGCACTGCTGCAACACACACACACACAAATGTACCTGAGGACCTGATTTGACCTGAACGCTCCAACAGGTCTCCTGTTCCCAGCGAGCTTCACCTCCTCCATCATTCAAAGACAACAGGCCCATTCACATTTAATTTCTCTGTAATTAAACCCGCCAACGCTTCAAAAAGCGATCAAAGTGTCGCTGAAACAGTTTTTATTTGCTGTAGATTTCAAAACCGACTCTGTTTAAAACTAAATGCATTAACCTGTTAAACTTCAGAGTCCCTCTGAGGTCGCTCCACAACAAAAAGCATAAAACGCTGCACTGATCAGATAAAAATACAGTCATATTGCACATCATGCATGACAAACAGCAGACAGATTTTAGAGTCAGAGTGTGTAAAGAGTTGTGTTGTCAATAATCAATAAATCTGTTTCACTTTGATGCAAACTTCAGCTGCTTTGTTTGGTTTTCTTTGAAAAAAAGTCAGAAACTGTTGTAAATGTCTGTGGTGAACACCAATAGTGACATAAAAGTGAAATATATAGTTTGGTACATCAAAATATTCAAATGGCATAGACGGTGCCAAAAATGTACCAAAATGAGCATTTTGGAGATTTCGCCTGAACAGTCTGTAAACTAAAACCTTTATAATTTTGCTGCCTCACTTTGTAAGAGTCAGTCTTGGCAGAGATAATGTTCACATATTTTGCTGTGATTTAGATTTAAAGCTGCAGCTGCGTCATTTCAAATAGATATTCATTGTAAACCTGTGAATTTTTTAAATCTTTCATTTACGCTGTCTTCCGTCTTAATTTACTCTGAGCCAGATACTTACACATCTGAACAAATCTGAACAAAGATTTACAACACTTGTTTTTTTAGAAAAAAACATCTACTTTTACACAGTATCATGTCCTGTTGTACATAAGACATTAAAACACATATAAATATATTTAGCATAAAAGCTATAATTATTTAAATATATTTTAGCTAATTTGGCATTAACTTTCTGGAACTGTTGGAATTTATAATAAAACCATGTTTAACCACCGATATGGTGCAGAACATTTCCAGGGACATGGTGGTTCGACATACTGGTCTTCCTGTCTCAGTGTCCCACAGACTAGAAGCAGTCTCACATCGTCACCTGTACACACCACCCAGTATTAGAAGCCCCATGTAGGCATGTAGGTCAGTCACATCCATGGTCTTCCATTCTTGACCATAACGATCAATCCCCTCCATGTTTGTCATTGCAATGACAATTTTTTCAGTATGGCTGGAGGGAGGGAAGAGCTGGAACGTTGACAGTGTCAGATGCATGAGAGATGGTCGGTCTTGTGGGTCCTGGACTCATTCAAAGTTGCCTGCAAGTTGATGTGGAAGGACCAACAGATAGCACTGTTTTTTCTACATAAATGTCTGGCTTGCTGCCTGCTCCTCTCCATCAGAGTCATCTTCATCAGAGGGGCTGTAATCAGAGTTTTCCTTCCACGTTGTCTTCCTGCTCTGACACATCCTCCTCCAAATCACTATCAACCTCCTCATCGTGGAAGATCAGATCAAGGGCCTGTTGCTCACCAAGTCTTGCTGCCATGATGTCAGTCACTGAAATGGCGGCTCAGTTACCTTTATAATGTTATGAACCACCAGCACCTCCTCCCAACCGAAAATTGATTGAAATGTTGTTGCTTTGTAGATTATTTTATTACATTTCAGGTGTTTGTGTTTGCAGGTGCAGATCTTGTGTCTGTGTCAAGGCGCCCTCTGACCTCTGGATGATTTCTGTTCCCTTTGTGCAGCCATATCTGATCACTCCTCTGCTCTTTTACTATTTCACTGTTTTGAGATTCCCCCATGCTGCTTCAAAGACCAGCAGGTGTCTGTCTCTGTGGGAAGCTGGGTGAACATGATGGGAACGTTCAAGCCCATGTTCGCCCATGTTCGCCAATGTTCGCCAATGTTCAATGTTCACGATTTCATAACTGCAGGTCTCATGACTGTGTCGAGGTCCCCCTTGAACTCTCTCACGTCTGTCCCAATTTAAAAACACACACAAACATGGCCTGTACAGTTCCATAGTTTTAAGATTCCCTAAAACCACCATTTTCCCTGATTAACCCACACTGGTAGATCTGAAATCCATCTCAACGGGTCAAATCTGACCCAAAACAGCCTCAGTGTACACAAATTTGTAGCACCCGTACAAAAGTATAAAATTTTAAAATCTTTTCATTTTTGTGTGTATTTTGGGTCACTTAGGAAAAGTCAGGCTAAAAGAATGACGTTTAGGGTATTTTTACTGCTGTCAAATGTCAAAACAGGTCAAATTTGACCCGAACAGCATGTAAGGGTTAAAAAAAGAGGCCGGAGCTTAACAGGTTAATGTGGAGGAAGCACAACATGTTAAAGTCAGGGAGAGAACTGGAGGAGCGACACATGTTGGATATGCAATAACCTATTATTGTCTGATAATTGTTTTTTTCAATTAATTATTAATCTCACAGTCGATAAAATGTCAGATCACACAAAGCACTTACAAGTTTCTGCTTATTGTGAAGATGTTCAAACTTATAAGGACAGAAAACAAAGTGTTTGTTAGTTGTATTTGTTTCATTACAGTAGAAGAAAATAACTTATTTAAAGACGCCTTTTAGTCAGATTTGGTTAAACTGTCACCATGTCCTGACACTAATACCTGAATCACAACAACCAATCAGAGACGAAGATTTAATCCCTGAAGAAGAAGAAGAAGAAGAAGAAGAAGAAGAAGAAGAAGAAGAAGAAGAAGCGAAAAGAAAGAATAAGTCCAAGTGACTCTTTCGAATCAACTCCAATCAACTAAAGCTTTAATTACTTAACTGAAGTGAGTCCTACACTCCCATAAAGACTCAAAAGAGACAGATTATAGCTAAACTTAAGCGACAGAGGCCATAAAATCCAGACTTTCACCTCCTGTAAGTCAATTTAAAAAATCCCTGTATTTGTTAGAGCTCAGAAAAGCTCCTCCACAGCCTCTAAATCCATTATACACCTGTTTTACAGTCTGAGTCACGTCATCATGTGTAAAATCAGTGTGATGCCCTTTTTAAACTGTTAATTGATTATCAGAATTGATGCTAATGAGTTCTGTCGATCGACTGATTTCAGCAGTACAACACTGTTTGTGCCCGAAACTCACAGAAAATCCAAATTTGTGTCTCAGCTTTTATGATTTTATGAACTTTTTAAGCTTTTATGAACAGCTGCTGAAATATTCGTATGTTTGTACGTTCAGTATGTCAACCATCCATTTTGGTGTTTAGTATTTCGTTTTTTCTCTCTCTGTATCACAGCTCTTCCTCTCCATGTTTGGCCCCTCACTAGTGTCATAAAGAAGCGATATTCATCCAAACTCTGTGCATTTTAACTCAGTCAGTCTTCATGATAATGCAGAGGGAACATACTGTTCAGTTGTGTGTGCTGAATGATTTATGCTCAAACATCCGCGGCCTCCTGTGTTTCTGTGGGACTGTGAAATGCATGTAGCTCGTGTGTGTGTGTGTGTGTGTGTTCAGCCTCTCAGCAGACTACCAGCGCATCAACAGGTCTGATACTGACAAGGCTGATGTATAATTTAACCGCCGGGGTCCTGCTCGTGATCTGAATGTGATGCTGATGCGTGGGGAGTATAAAATGCAAATACCGGGGGCTTCTGAACGCCCATCGCTGATGTGCCCCCCCCCCCCAGGTCTACCAAGGTTCATGTTAATGAAGCCAATCAAAGGCCCGTGAGTGGCTTTACGGCCGCCATCATGAACCTCTCAAAGCTCATCTGAAGGATGCGGGATGAGGGCATCTCTGCAGCGTGAGCATCAATAAAAACCATCTTCCATATATTAATTTTATTTATTAAAGATTGGGATGGTCTTCATAATGATGCATGTTGATAGCAGCTGTCAGCTCGGCCGTGTCCCCACAGCTGGAATTTCTCGCTACGTCCACGGGTGACGGCGGCGGAGGGAAGGAAAGGCGACGGCATCTAAATTAAATCTACTGACTGCATTATTCATGCAAAACAGTTTACCGCCGTTTTTTTTAACTGACATTAATCTTTGTGGCATAAACGCTGCGCATACATTGTGGTAAATATTGTCAGGCTGATGAAATAAGCAATGAGGTCTTCAAACAGGAATTACAGCGCTCATGGTGGTTTGTTTGCGTTGTGACGAACACTGTTAACCTGTATTTCTTTTTTTTTTGTTGTTGATTTAGCCTCCATCACTGTCAAGTATATTTACTATCAAGGAAAACTCCCTTACAGCTAACAAAACAAACACCCAATTACACATCGACTATAAAAATCTGTCTGTTTCTGTTTCCAACACTGAATTATTCAGCCATGACTTCACTTCACCATGTTTGAGATAATGAAAGAATCACTTTCTTTAATCTCATCTGCACAAATTAGTCCTTTGAATCTCATTTTGGCTCTTTTTTTTTAATCAGCTTTTTTAAACTCTTTCCAACTGTGTCTTATCGCTGAAGAAATAAACTGCGGGCTTGTAACAGCTGATAATGAGCTATAATAACCAACAGATAATAATAATAAATGAGATAAAAAATGTGCATCTGACTTGGAACAAAATGAAAAAAACTTGAAAAAAAAACATGAAATTGCAGCTGATTTCATAAAGTGAGTATTATCACAGCCGGCTGAACAAAAGAGACAGAAATCCCAAATGAAGCCTGACCCGTTTGCAATATTCAATATTTAAGGAAAAGATTGACAGTAAAACCGCACACACACCGGATCACCTGTGTGTGTTACAGTAAAAGTGAAAACATAATGTTTGTCCCTCTGCTGACCCGTAGGGAGGTTTGATGACCCTTTGTGGTGTTTTGGATTGAAGCTGTTCGGCCTCCAGCTAACAGAGGATGTTTGTGATGCTCCTAAAAGTTCTGACAATGTTTTGAACATGAAATATTGATTCCTTCTGCATTTGAAATACAGTGGTGACTAATCCACCCCGAAGAAATGCCATTTTTTCTGTGTATTCGTCATGATTTAGTTGGTTACAAAGGAAGATGACGTCTCCATTCTTAATCTCAGCTTTGTTTTCAACCAAATAACTGAACAAACTGGAGATGATGGTCGTGATTCAGACGTCTGAAAGAAGATCTAACTCTTCCTCACAGAGTCTTTAGGATGAGTATCTGTCTATCCAAATCAATGACTTATATGTCCTGGAAATCTAAAAAAAAAAAACAAACATCTAAATTCAACAAGTTTGACGTCATTTGACCTGTTACTCACCTGATTATTACCTCTGGGCAGGGATCATCACGTCTCATCACATTTAGTGTTTATTATTAGCCTCCTGACATTTCAGTCATGTGGTGTTTTGACAAACCGCCCTGAACATTAAACTCATGTCTCGCGTGCTGATGCTCATGAGGCTAATTGTCCCCTCCGTGACCCCGTAGCGAGCGTTTGCGTGGAGTCGTGTGCTTTGTTTGCCTCAGTAAGACCTCTGCGCCTGTGCTCATATCAGCGTCAACACAGAGGATCAAGAGCTAAACATCCGAGCGGACGAGAGGGATCGTGCGTGTATGGATCTACTTTATGTGGAGCCGAGCGCTGTACTGACGTGTTTCTACAGGAGCCCAGAGGGGACAGAAAGCTCTTTATGCACCACATGGTATGGATTTCTTCTTTGAATGTCAACCATAAGCTACTGCATGACAGTCTTTTTTTAATTGTTTGCTTTCACAAAGCAGAGATGAAGACTTCAGAAGAAAAAGACAAATTCACGTGTAGAGAAGCCAAACATGAATATGAAGATGTCAGTGAGTTGGGAAATGAAACTAAAACATTTCATTTAATGTCACGTTGCAGACTGGCTGGAGTTCGGCGTGACCTTTACGTCATTTTTACAGAACATTTAAGACAAAAGGGCTAAATGTGCTGGATGTTGTGTTGATGTTTGTCACCGCTCATTCTTCCCAAAGAGGCGCCGTCGATATATATCGAGCACCTCCTCCAGTCCCGAGGAAAATAAACATCAAAGGAGGCTCCAAATTCATTTGCACTGTTGAGACTAAAAGGACTGTTCAACCAAGAAAATTATTCAAATTGTTGTGACCCTTTCATATCAAACACAAAACCAAACGAGCTCATCGAGGTGAGACTTCCTGCTCAAAACAACAACAACGATGAAGTTTATCGCCTTTCAAACCAGCAGACGGCACAAAATGTGAAAGTAGTGTCAAAAATACCTTGCACCCGTTGGAAATACTCAGAAAAAGGCCTGTTCCTCTGTTAGAAATGCATCCACTGATCAATATAAGTTTTATTGTGCAGAGGAAGGTCGTTATTTCCAACAGAGGGATCAGCTGCTTCAGATTTTACCTGAACAAACACGCCGACCTTCACCATGTGGGTCCAACGGGACTCTGGGAATGTTTGAAGACGTGTGATTTCACCTTGAACAGAGACGCTCACGTTTGCAAGGAAAGAAACGAGATCATAATGCTGTTGTTCCCCTCACCACCTCCTCCGGCTGCTCAGACATCCAAAACATCATCACTTATTAAACTCATCTTTTGTTATCATCCAAACCTGCCACTCTGAGATTTAACCAGGAAAGTCACGATTAATTAAGATGTTTTTTGCACATTTTCAAGCTGTTTGATTAACGTATGAGTGGAGCTTTGACGGAGCTGAGCGGTACACCGCGGAGGAACACGAGGCTGTAATTGGTGGCAGCGGATGATGTGCGGTGCCCTTTTCAAACAGCAGTCAGAACAGACGCTTGAGTCGAAGTCAACCTGCTCCTCTGTTGCTCCTCTTCTGCTCTCTGGTGAAGCCCGATGCTGATTATTACTCTGTTTTCTATGAGGGAGGTGTTTTGCTGAGCGTGCATGTCAGGGACTCTTAATGAAGGCTGTAATAAAAGTGATTTTAAATATTAAAGCTCTGTCGATTGTCCTCCAACAGAAGCTGATAATTCTTCTGTGTTTGTTGCCATTCAAGGTTTTAACCTGCGAGCAGACAAATTCTAAACGCGGCGCTCTTTAGCAGCTGGAAACTGAATTCATCTCCTGCTGAAGGTGATATGATCACGTCTTATTTGCATTTTATAAAAATCCACTGTCCAGATCAATGAATCCGACTAAAATGTACAACACAATTAAAAAAGTTTCATTAGACACGTATGAAGATGCAAATATGCAAAATTCTTTACAATGACCATCACTTTAATTATTATGCAATTTTTGCACGATTTGACATACAGTATATATAATATCCCCTTAATATTGCAGTTTGTCCCAACTCCAGCAGAAGACAAGAAGGAAACATGATCTTATTTTAGCTGCATTATAATGAACTGAACTGGATTAAGATGCGACCTGAGTTTCCTTTGTATGATGTTGAAAGACTGAATGAACTGTGTCTATGGTGTGAGACAGCCAACACAAACAAAATATCGCGTGAAGGCAGGAAGTCCACAGAACGAACCAACACCATCGATCCCCCCCAAAGTGCTGAAGTCAAAAACGTTTCCAGGCTCAACAGAGGGATATCTGTCTGTCTGTCTGTCTGTCTGTCTGTCTGTCTGTCTGTCTGTCTGTCTGTCTGTCTGTCTGTCTAAGGTGTGCGACGTCACAAACAAAAGCAACATACGTCAAAATGTCTCTTCAGACTTCATTATACCTGGAGAAAAAGTGACTTGTGGTCATGTGACCTGACGACACTCTTCCTCCCGGATGCTCTGAGCACCTCGGCGTCTCGCAGCTTTTGTTCTCTGCTCGACTGTCTGCGGCGTCACCGATGGTCGATAAGGCCCGAGATCTCTCGACAGATATAAAAACACTGGTGGAGCTGCTATTTCTGTCCGCTCACACACACACACACACACACGCTTGGACGTACAAATACAAAACGCTGCCCTTTAGAGTGGAACGATCAGCAGACACAGAGACGGAAATGTGATGTGGTGGACGCTGGGTGTGAAAGTTAGAGAGGGAGACGGAAATGAAGAAAGAGAGAATAAAGACGAGAGAAAAGAAGAAGAAATTATCCTCATTTTATCATCCAAGACGAGCGTAAGATCAGAAGTGTAGCTATAAATGAGGTTCGTTGACGTGTAAACACACGTTATCCTTTTGTCGTTCTACATTTTCACTGATTCTCCACAAAAATTCGAAAAAGATCACAGATATCAGATATAAGATCACAGAGACAGATCGGTGCCTTTGAATCCGACCACAGCTTTCGAAGGACGCTTTTTGAGGCGGTTTTGGTGCCATCTTTTAAGAGCAACGCCAACCAAAAAAAAAAGTGAGAGGTGGACGGGCTGCTGGGTCGTCTGGTCGGATGTTGCATCTCATCACAGACCTCCAATTAATGTTTGAACAGCTTATTTCAGAATCTACATCCCTCTCTAGTTTGTATTAATCCACAAAACTGAGTCACATTTTAAATGTTTCATCCACAAAATATCAGAAATAGCCGCGTACAGCCCAAGGTGTCGATAAAAAACCCAAACAGCACAGAGGAGGAGAAAAACAGCAAGAGATGTGTCTGATGTTTATATGATGTTTATATCTGACAAATCAGATGCAAGATTATTAATTTGGCTCTTGATTGACTCAGCAGTTGTTAATAGTTTCATCACTGGACTGTTTAAGAGTCAAACGATAGATTTGTGGATGTTCATCTTAATTTTCGTTTCTTTAACAGGCAATGTGGCAGAAGTGTTTTTTGGGGGGGTGAACTGACCTTTTCAGACTCCAGCTTTCTTTCTTTAGTCATTTAGGGGGAAAAAGGGCAGATCTTCCACTGCAGCTTATTAGCTCGCGCTCTGAAACAGAGAGGATGAACACTCGTGGTGATTTCAAGGCCCTCGGGGGATGAAGAGGAGCTTGTAGTAATGAAGATGATGATGGGTTGGTAATATCTAATTTCTTTGTGTTTTTCTTCCCACAGTGACCAGCTTCATCCATAATTGGCGGCTGGGGCGTGTGTTTAAAAAGATGATCAATAAAAACAAAGCGAGACGGCCGCCTTTTCAGTCGACTTCAAAACATTCTTATCTTTTAAAAGGAAAACCCGAGGCTCTTTATCGACCTGTTTGTTTCCTGCCAAACGAAGAGACCCAAATGAGAAGGAAAGGGAATAAAAAAAATAAAAAAACAAGACCCAGGGAGAAGACAGAGAGCCGGCCAGCTGTCGGCTTTCCACTGCTCTGCTCTCCGCGGTCAGTCGGTACTTTGGTTTTGTGGTCTGACATTACAAAAAATAAGAATCGCAGACGTCCGGGCAGAGATACTGAGAGGAAGAGGAAGAACAACAACAACAACAGGAGATTGAGACTTTTCATCAGGATGGAGCTTTTAAAATCCTCTTTGCACTTTATAATCTTTCTGTCCACAAACTCAAAACGGCAGATTGTCCCTAAAAGATCAAAATGGCGAAAATGCAAACTGCAGAGACAAAAGTAGTGAAAATACAAACAAACATCATCAACCCTGACTGGGCGGTGACTTTCTGATATAACTACTGCATGGCATCATATGCTGAACTGCCGGTGTTACAGGAGGTGAAAATGCAAACTGCAGAGATCGAGGGTGTTAAACAAATACAAGCTGCAACAATACAGGTGGTGAAAATACAAACTGCAGACACGCAGGTGGTGGAAATACAAATGTGGGGATACAGGTGGTGAAAGAACGAAGCGAAGCACCCTGAAAATCAGTGCTGCAGAGCTCAGCCCGGCTGGTGCGCTCCCATGCATAAAACATTCACTCCCATTTTTTTGCTGTAATGCAGAGACAGAAAGAGGAGAATGCAAATAGGAAGAAACTAGACTTTTATTTGCTTGCTTATATCAGGATTAATTTTGGTTTAATTACGAGAAGACACGGTGATGTCTGTGGCGTCACACCTCAGTTTCTCCAGGCCTGTTATTTCCTCCACTCTTAGGTTTACGTGCAGGCAGGCTGTTCTCTAACCAGGTCAGAGTAGCGGGGATAGACTGGCGGGCGGCCGTGTCCATAGACAGCCCATTACACCCATCAATCAGCCGGCCCGCTGAGGCACTCACCCAGGACGGGACGGGAGGCCGAGGAGAGAGAGGAGGAGACAGATTTAAGAGGCCGCTATTGGAAGATTCATGGCTCCTGGCTGAGTCCTCTGTCAGACACAGAAAAAATAAATCTCCTCGAATCAATCTGACTGCTGATGCTTTATTTCTGTGCAGATGGAACGTGAGGTCCCCGTATAATTATCAGCTCTTATTATGGTAACATAATGCAGGATGGCAGGAAGTTACTCGTAAACAAAACATGATGAATAAGCCTTAAAGTGCAGTTCCTCTGATGGCCACTACAAACTGAAGAAACAAGAAATGTTTTCATTTTTACCCTGAATAAACTTTTCTTCTGCCAAAGATATGATGACTTAAAGAGAACAAAGTTTGAGTCCATTGTTGATTTATTAACAGATTAGATTCATTTTAAAAAAGCCAGATTATCAGAGTTATCATAGATAGTTATCATAGATATCTACCAAAACAAATTCAGACTGTTCATTTCCTCAAATCTGAAAAAAACATGTTAAATGTTTAATAATCAGGTTAAAAATGAACTGTGCAGAAGTTAGTCAGACAGAAATGCAGCCAGAGGACTTTATTTATTAACAGCATGATGTATTAACAAAATTAAGGTCAGATAAGAAGAAAAAACACATTATCCTTTAAAATATAGATGTCCTGTCCTGCAATAAAAAAGCTCAAGTAAAACTATAAATGTCAGGACCAAGAAAATATCGGTTTTTTTTTTTGGTCTTAAAAAGTTTGCAGATTTCAGAACAGTGACATGAAATGGACAGGTGCCCTTAAACCTGATTATTTTTTTATTCTCATCATCACTCAGTTTCCTTTTACCTTTCTTGCAACACTTCTGGACTTAATAAAAAAAAAACTCTGTGAAGGAGACCTGCCTTGCTTAAAATGAAAGATTTCAGCCTGATTTCTCGACAGCTGACACCTGAGAGCAGGAGCTCCGTTAAACACTGCCAACAGCGTTTCTTCAGGGCGACACATCCGCTTTACGAAATGAGAAGAAAGAAGCTGAAATGTTCCAAGACGGAGCGGCCGAATTATCTGCCAACAAATTAAACCACCAGGGACGCAGTTTTTAAAACAGAAGGTCAAAACAGCGGCGAGGTGCTGCTGGCGGAGACGTTTGACGCTGAACGGGGCTGACGCGTTTGAAATAAGAAGACTGAAGATGAGTTCATGAATAAAATGTAAAAAAAGCGCCAAGAACATGTGGAAAGAATGAAAGTGTCCCTCATTTATTCATGAAAAGAGCTCGGGATCATCTCGTGTCTGCAGACATTTCTGTTCTTTGTGTGTTTGAGTTCTTCATCAGCTAATAAACTCACCGAGCGGCTAATTAACGAGCAGCTGACCGACAGCACAGAAAACAAAATGACTGATGGGCCAATCAAACCAATCGAATGATTAATCAACCAACTGCAACACAGATTAACTTGACAACATGACAAAACAATCAGGTGAATGAAGCTCTCATCCTGATCACATCTTTTCTGATCGTCAGTGTTTTTACTTCCTCCATGTAGCTGCAGCTTGGCGTCTCCTGGTGATTCGCTAACAGCCGAACACGTGTCAGCGCTCAGACAGACAAAACATCTGCGGCCTCCTTCTGTTTCCCAACAAAGCAAAGATGAGACTTCACCACCTTCGCCAGCCAAGGTCATCGTGTCTGTTACTTCGCGCTCCTTCAGCCAGATGCACGAAACACAGAAGTCTCCAAAATACAAGTCAAAAAAAAAAATCAAACCTTTTTTACAGAACACGTGAAATGAAAGATTCCTGCTGCAAAACAGTTTAGTTCATTTCAGTGTTTCAGCAGAAAAAAATCCCTCCACCTTCTGGAGTTTTGAATTCACCAAGAGCCCCGTAGCGTTGAGAGATTCATCCTCCAAAATAAACCATTTCTGATGCCAGCTCCGGCCCAGCTGGACCTCCCTGCATGTTAAATCAGAAGTTGTTGTTGGAGGGGATATTTTCTGACCAGACTGCGGGTTCGGTCTTCCAGAAAACCCTGCAGGATTACTGACTGTAGAAAACAACAGACTAATGCATCAGATGTAATAATAATATGGTGGACAATAGTTTAGTTTCTGCATTCATTACTTCTACTTTCGACCCTTTAAGCAGAATTTGCAAATAAAACTAGCATTGAATAATGACAATTCATATAATATAATAACACTGAATAATCTAAATATTTCCTCCCTGTGTTACCGAGCACTGCAGTTAAAAACAGAAATTTTGCAGAAGATCGCCACAGTTCTTGTCAATGAAGGAGAAATGTGAACATGAACATATGTAAACTGGTCCATAGCATCATCTCAGTCCAGAGGCTTCATGCTCGTTCAGATGTACATAATGTTTCTGCCTTAAAGTTAAACATGCTGTAAATGTTTATTTAACTGCAATAAAAGTGAAGTGAAGGCAGACAAATCCTCCTGTATTGTTCTTCTTTATTTTCACAAATGGAAAAGTTTTCACCCTGGCCAAGAAACGTGCAGCCTGACAGACCGGTCAAACAGCTCATTAACCAAATAACTGACCAACACAGCGACAGACCATCTGCTCGTCTGACTAACTGACTCGCTGTTCGTCCAGAATGCGATCTGACATCCCGCGTCCTCTCTGTGTTTGTAGAAGCCATTTTGGATCTATTTATTTACTGTGGGTGTTCGCGGAATCGCCGTTTTGAGCAGCTTCACCACGACACTGTATAAATCTGCTTTAAATGCAGCAGAGATGACTCACCGAGTGTGTGTGTGTGTGTGTGTGTGAGTGTGTGAGGCACCGCCGCTGGTGCAGCATTATAACTGAGGTACATAACTTCTTTGTGTGTGTGTGTTTGGCAGGTGGAGGCAGGGGGAGATGAATTGCGCCCGGTGCCACCGAGAATTGTTTAATAAACATTTTTATTAGCTCCTTTCACAAGGCGTCTGTGTGGCTGAACGCAGCGTCGTCAGCAGCAAATCCCATCACGCACTGCAGCCGAGATGTCATCAAGCAATGCCGGCCGCTCGCAGCCCGACTGAAGGCAGAGAAACCGCACTTCACTCGCTTCAAAGGAAGGATAATATGTGGGAATTAAAGCGAGCAAGACACTGAATTATGGGAAAATCACTGAAGCTAACGTCCACATGTGGGGTCGGAAATACTGAAACACTGAGGTCACAACATGACTCTTATATTGCAAAAATGAAAATAAAAGATGAAATAATAGAGATATGTATCAACAGCAGCTAAAAAGAAGAAATCTGTGACTAAAACATCCTGATGTCGGTGTGGGAGTGTTGTTGTTGTTGTTGAGTTTCAGGCGTCCTGCCAGTCGACCACTTAGCACCTTAGTCTGTTGGACAACATCATGATGAAGATTCACCTCCTCTTCCTCCCTCTTTCTGCCTTTTTGCTCATTCATGTTTTTTCTTGCTGCTCCTTCTTGACTGACCTCTGGGAGACGAGGCCCTTCACAAACCAACCTATTGTCTCAAAGAGCCGTCACATATTCAAACATTAAAACCAAGATTTCCTCAGACCTTCTTTACATAACTTCAGGTACATGTGGCAGAGACTTTTTCAGTGATATCCTGGGAAATGTAAGTCCCGCAGAACTTATCATGTCTTCAAGTTCAGGTTCGACCTAATTATGGCTCCAAATACGATTTCTGCCCTAAAACACCCGCTGAGCATGTTGTACGATGTACACAGATAAAAACATAGATCAGACATACACTAATGCATAATAGTGCTTAAATTCACATGTGGAGTAACCAGACTCCATATTTTATTTCACAAATAAAATAATATATTACTACTTGCTTCTATTTAATATTTAATTTATTAATATAAAGATCATAAATAAATCCAGTAAAGCATCACGATGCGTGCAGTGGAGCAAACAGAAAGACGACGAGGCGGTGCGACACGTCGGATTAAAGAGCTCCAGGAAATACAGTATTTTAAATAACTAAGCAGGACTTTACTATAAAATGGGTTTGAATGAAAGCTTGTACGTCATCGTTTAGGTCAATAAAATCAAAGAAATGCAGCAGAAGGAGGCAGAAAAACACATCCTGCTCTGTTGACAGATTTACCGTCCACGCCCAAACCACGCCCGTCTGTTTCTGGTCACTGACGACTGTTTCTTTATCGCACAGCGGCCATATTGACATGCAAAGCGTCACTTGACCCCCCCCGAGCCAATCATCCTCCTCTCAAGAAACACAAATAATGATTCATTAACTGCGTGAACTTTAGCTGCGCGCTCCTTTCTGAACTGATAACAGATGGGTCGTAAAGCACAACCTTCAATTAAAGGTCAGCGCTGTAAAATATTTTCAAAACTGTTTCACCAACCAATTAGATTTAATAAGTCATTTTCTTCTTGATAAAACCGTTCTGCCTGTCACGTTTAATTTAAGGTCCTGTGATACTTTCAAACATGCACGTCTTTTATAGGCAGGTTTTTTTTTGTAATCTGCCAACATTCACACATCACAAACTGCACTTTTAAAACACAATCTGACTTATTTCTTCTCAGTTTATTTTCTCTGAACGTCTCCTGTGGGCAGCCGGCCTGCTGTCACTTGTAGGTGTTTTTCTTTTTAAGAAAAAAAAAAATTACATCTGCCATCACTTTCACTTGCTGATAAATCCATTCTCATATACATCCGTATCTTTTTTTATTATTATGTGACAATATTTGCAGCAACCTTTGATAATAAAACTTCAGCAGGGACCTGGACAAACAGATCTTTGTCTACATTTTATTTACCGCTGTGAAGGAAACGCACAGCTACAGGCAGCTTTTCTCAGACAGGAGATACAGAAAAATAATCTTTACACTAGTTGAATAAGGTGAACATATTGGACCAATTCTTGTCTTCTACTCAAAAACATCCCCACACAGAAACACTTTTTAAACGCTTTTCTGCTGCTTAATTAAATGAAACATGGCGGTGATGTTTGGCATTAACAGAGGCACAAAACACACCCACACAGTGCAGATTTTTATATCATATTCATGAAAATTTGGAGGAAACAAAATTAATGACACTTCTTCTATTGTGACCAACTAACTCACCAACTATGAAGCTTACTTCTTCCCCAAACTTCCCCACAACCTCAAAAACTTCTTCTTAATCAAAGTGCATAAAACCAGACAAAAGTTGTTGTTTCTTTTTCATTTTACTTTGAAAACTTCAATTCATTTTAAAGTCAAGACACTTAATTCTCATTCAAACCACTTATTAGTCTTTTTGCTATGCTTCGTTTCCATTATTTTGTCCGCCCGCTGTATTTCACTCTCTGCTCACTCCATAATGTATGTGAGTTCATTCATATGTTGGTGCGTATCGCGGTGAAGATGTTCCTGATCGTTTATCTAAACTAATCATGATCAATGTATCTGGCTTTAGTATGCAGATGATTAACAGCGCGGACAGTCTAACCGTTTTAAATTGATGCAATTTCATTCTAATGCGGTCTCCAGATATCTGCTGAACGCATTTATTAAATGATATTAAAATGTACTACCTCCACGGGGCGGCGGAGGCAAGCGGACACATGTTGACACGTGAAGTGATGGTGATCACAGTCTCCAGGTTACTTTACGGTAGTTTATTTACACAGCAATGGGAATTAGGTGGAATGATGACAGATTGTGATCATAAATTTTAATGATGGCGGACACAAACGGGACTCAAAGAACATGTAATCTTTGCATTTTTATTCATGTGTTCCTTTAAATTTCACTGAAGGTTTTTGCTTGATGTTTTGAAGATTTCATTTATATAACCTTCATCACACACTCCATCCATTCAGATATCTTCTTGGTCGTTTATCAGCGAGGTATTTTAAAGTCTGCCAATGTCAATGTGTTCCCGATATCAGTGAAGTCAATAACAACTTTCTCTATTTATAGAAACACATCAATGTCTCGTCCTCATTTGCAGAAATCGTCCCCCGACATCCTGCTGACCTTCTGCTTTTAAAGATTTATCGCGTCACATTTTTCAGCAGAGAAAATCTGAACATCACGTTTGACTTTCAAGTGTCGACCAAAAGAAACCAACACATGTAAGCACACTTCGGCGTCAAATCTCTTCCCTCCCGGCTGGATTTACTGGAGCTGCATGTGTCGGCTTCACGTCTGTCTGTATTTTATTATTTCTTACTGCATTTTCTGAGCTGAAAATATAAAGTGTGTAATGATGTGTAAGTTCCAGAAAACTCCCCTGCTGCTCTCCGTGTTCACACAGTGTGAAAACACAACCGCAGCTGTGAAGAGGCTTCGATTTCTAGAAAAATAATGTTTAAATAATATATAATATATGTCCAAATAATATCCAAACTCCAGCGGGATGTGATTATTTCGACTTCGAAAGGCGTGTATGCGTAGAAATGTATTTACTTCTGTCTTGATGCATGCTGTGTGTAATTATATTTTTTAATCTACACATTTTTTTTCAAAACTAAACTTTACACAAACAAACCACACTCGAACGCTGAATAAAAAGACGCCGAGTTTTGGGAGGGAGTGTTGACTGGAGGAAATTTCATCAGGAAGCAGAGCGTAACACGAAGCGACACCGATATGAAAACACTCGACGCGGCTCAGCCGTCAGAAGAAGAAAAACAGAAGTTAAGTTTTGCTCTGTTTACTGCGCCGGCTTATAAAACCACATATATCTTATCTCCCTCTCTCTGCCGAAGTTCTTTTTGTTCTGAACGAAGAAGGAAAACAAGCCCTGAAGTTATCTGAGAATATGCTGACTGTGAGCAGAAATCTGGAGACCAAACCTGCAGCAGGACGAGAGAAAACAAAATCATTGTGCAAAGGGAGACACTACTTTACTTTTTTATTTTACAACGAGTGTGGTAAAGAATGTAAAGTTTGTTGTGTCTCTGAAATCTGAGTTTCTACTCTCTTCTGACTCCGTACTCAGCTCTACACCTTCAAACATGGCTCATCTTTTATTAAAATAAGTGGAGAAATAATCTTTATTTGGAGTATGAATTTCAGTCATATTGCCAAGCTAGGTGTAGGATGTTGTAGCTCCATGTGTAAAGTGTTTCCATCTGTTCAAGTGGTCATAAGTCTCAGTAGATTCAAAGATAAATGGAGATAACAGCACAAATTTCTGGAGAGTCTCTCCTCAAACACATTTGTGGTTTTGCACATGGAGGAAACAACGTATATTTAAAAAATTAAAGAAGTAGTAGTGTAAAAAAAACAAAAAAAGATTATAAAGAGAAACTGACGTCTTAAAGATGTGCAGGGAGGAGGTTAAAGATTACTGAGACCTTAAACTGCATGTTAGCACATCAAGATAAGAGAGAAGATAAAAGTTTATCGATCCCACATCGGGGAAAATCTCAATAGAACGACAAAAATGAAAAGAGAGAAGCACAAAAAAAAATTTGGGTAAAAAATGAACATCAGTAAATGTGATGATATGACAGAAACTCAGTGGTCATGTCATTTTATTAGATACTTCTAAAACATGCTGGGATTCTGATCAAAAGCATCAGCAGCTGTTGCCACCTTGCAGCAAACAAGAGAAACATAAAAAAGTAGAGAAATATAGAGAAAAATACCAAAAGAAAATCATAGTCAGAGAAGGATTGAGAGAAAAAGCTTCTTCTGTTTGGCCTGCTGCCAGTTTCCAGCCTTGGTAAAGAAGATAAAACTAATCCCACAACTACAAACATTAGTGTTTTAATAAATACATATTAATAGTTGTATTATTTCAAATCTCAGCGAGGCCGCTCCTTTAAAAACGCCCCTGAAGCTCAGATAAAGAGAGAAGTCGCCCTCGGAGAAATCATCACCCTGCAGAGGCTCCGACTTGCCGTTCGGTTCCCCTTCACACTGCGTGCTCGGCCTTAATCTCACTCTGCGGGTCGGCCCGCTGAACATAAACTCAGAACAGGACGGTGGATCTAAAACTGGAGCTCACAGGGAGTTTTTATAAAGCCCCGTGGCCTGACCTGCTGACTCATCCCGTCCCCTCACAACTTCTCATCACTGGGAGCACCAAAGAGCATCACTGATGGTTTGTGTGTGTTTTTGCCGTTGAGGGGAAACTTGAAGCGCTTTGCTTCAGACGGCCTGTTTGCTGAGAAACGCAAAGTGACTCCTCCAGTTTTATTCCACACTCGACTCCCAGACAGACGATATCGCCACTGCCACACACCGGAAACTGTGACCAACTGATAACTTTGAATGGTGACAGACAAAAAGTTCGATCAGGACGCCCGTCGGTCCGTGTTAACACCAGAGGAAACTCTGCAGTTTAACTCAAAGTTTCTGTAATTCCCTCGAAGCACAGACGGACACAAGTTGTTTCTCTCCAAATCCACCGTGAAAAGTCGAGGCTGCATGCTGCAAAAAGGGAATAGTCTACAGAGGTTTCCTTATAAGCATTAAAACTCACATTAAAGTTAGTCGATCAACAAGAAACCTTTTCACGATGCACATGAGATCTCCAAACTTGCTTTATTCACATGAGAGCGACGAGACTCATCCATCACTCTGAGCTGAGGCTTTAAAATAAAAGTACTATTGCCTCCTAAATTAAATAATGTAGAAATAACAAAAGCAACTTAAAGAAACTGTTAACTATGAGAGAAAAGGTAAACAAATTATGTATATCCTTTAAATAATGTGATGGCAATATTACAGTTTCTGATATGTATTTTTCTTGTATTAATTTGCTTTTGTGATGACATATTTCCATCAGTCGACTTTGAATCTGTGCAGTTGTGTCTGTCTCATCCATGCTAGAGGCCATTTTTCTTCCAATTTTTTGACTCCAGCTCATACATGAGGTCTGAAACCAGTTCACAGCTTTCATTATGAACATTTACTTACACTGATAGTGAACTGGAAAGCCTCCACATACAAGCTTTAACTCAGAATCAAAAAGAGGTTTAAGGAGCTCCTCTTGATAACATTTGACTCCACGATAATGAACCTGCATTCTGTCCGTCACAACGACGACTTCACTACAATATGAAGAAGACAGATGGACATAAAAAGCCATTAAGCAGCGAGCAAGTGTGTCTCTACGCAGCACAGTTATTATTCCACCGTCTCGGCGCTGAGAGAAGGCTTGAAGGTCTATAATGAAGGATCGTGGGCCTTCGCAGCAGCGGTGAGGTCCTCTTGAGAGAAACCAAACCACCGAGCTCGAGCCTCCACGGCGGAGGAGACGAGGAGCTCCCGGCCGCCTCGCCAACGATTTCTGCGGTGGAATTAATGGACAGTAGCTGGAGTGATTTGTCTTCCATTGATTAGTTATTCTGTATTCTGCTCAGATTTTCAGCTCTGTGTTCGTTCCACTTTACACTGTCTGTCGGCTCTCTGCTGCCGTTTTTTATCAAAGAGATCTGTGACCACAAACTTCACAGAGGAGAGAGCTTTGAGAGAGTTGGAGGCCCATTACGTCCTGCTTTTCAAATACAGTAAAATAATCAGCTGCTTGATCTGTTTCTGTGTTAAACGAAGGTAAAACAACAGGGACGGTCCAGTCCAAACATTTCAGTGTCCTGAACTGAACGAGGAGCTTGTTAGTGAAGCAGAAACATGATCCAACGCTCAAACTAACAATCAGTTTGTGACTTTAGACCATCAGGTTACCAAGCTCGTCAAGTCCTGTTTTCTCCAAATAAGAAATATTGTAAAAATCAGATGTATCTTGTCCTCAGAGGATCTGGAACTACTAATTTATACCTGTAATTTCCTCTACATGTGCCTCAGTCAAGCTGCTTTAAACTCATCAGCCTCACATCACCTCGATTCTTGCATCCCTCCTTTGGCTTCCTGTAAAATTCAAAACAAACTACAAGGTCCTGCTGATCACATGTAAGGCTCTGCATGATACATCTCTGATCTTCTCGTTCCTCAACAATCCTCAAAACTTCGCTTTGACTGCAAAACTAAAGGTGACCGTTGCTGTCTCAGCCTCGGCTCTCTGGAATTATCTTCACTTATCGATCAGATCGGATGAATCTTTTTAAGCAACGTCTAAAAACTCATCTTTACAGGCAAGCCTTTTCATAAACTCTCCATCCTGTCTTTTATTCAGGTTCATTTGTTTGATCCGTCCTTCACTGTGCTGTGTTTATTTTCATTTTTCTTTTCCTCTCTTTCATTATTCAGCCTTTGTAGGTGTGTATTTTATAAAGTGCTCTACAAATAAAATTTTAGGGTTAGGGTAAGCTGAACGACTGCTCTCACTTTTACAGCAACGGAGATTCATGTTATTCTACAAATATCAAAGCTTGTATTTTTATAACTTAAATCACTGATGTCAACTCACAGGAGTCAAGATCTTCAGCTTGAACATTTCACACATGGCACCAGATCTTTTTGTGAAGAGGGTTATTACCAGCGAAGGAGGAAAAATAAGACCCCACGCCGGAGCAGGTGTGTTGCATTACAGATTGTGTTGTGTGTGAGTAATGCTGACGAGAACACACACTCTCACACAGGAGATGGAGGAACAGCAGGTGGTCCCATTACCAGAGCGACACACTCCTACTTTCTGCAGAAGGATCATCTTTTCCCTCCGTCTCTGCAGCTTTTATGCTCGTCCCTTGTGTGGGTTCGATGGCGACTTTACTTGTGCTGTTGACTCGCAGCGAGCATGAAAAACACAACGGTGCCGTCACTACCGAGAGAACAAAGACGAAAGAAGTTTTTGAAACCCGGGCTGCAGAGCTTTGCTTCCTTTCTGATTTCACAGCTCTGTTTTTAAAATTATCGTGCCTGCAACTTTACGGCTGAATCTCTCAAGTTAGACACCAGCAGGTGAACATAGTGGAGCATTTTGCAGCTAAAGAGCCAAAAAAAAGACACTATTTCTTCTCAATCTTCTTCTATGTCGATAAAGAGGTCCGTATCATCGCTGCTTTCTGTCACAAACTACTCCTCGTTAAAGTGTGTGTAATTTAAAGGATAAGGTTAATTTTCTTCTATAGTTTTCTTATTTCCAGCAAATCCCACAAAAACACTAAAACAAACATGTTGGTTTGTTGGTAGTTGAATAAGTAGTTCACAGTCTTTCATGTCTGTCCATGCTGATGGAGGCGAATCATCTCAGAGTGGCCTTCGAACCAGCGAGTAGCTTTGTCTGGAGGAAAAAAACGTCCTCGCTTTAGTTACCGCCGCCGATAATTCCTCCTCTCGCCGGCGGCTACTGTCAACAATACGCACCAAGCACTCGGCGAGTATATCAACATATGGATCACACATCACGGCGGGGGATCGCTCTCAGGAGAGACGGCAGCCAAGGTCAAACAAAGAGAGGCTTTTCTGCTCTTTCAAAGTATATATATATATAGAGATATATCACAGGTTCACGTGGTTTTCTCCTCTCATGTGTGGAGAGAAGAAAACCACGTGAACCTGTGACATAACGAGTATTCACAAAGACCAGGAGTGAAAATCTTAATAATAATTGTCTGAGGTCGGACTTTATTGAACTTTACAGCCTAGTAAGAGACACATACAAGCAAAATATTAGCTGTTTCTAGCTCCACTGGTTCAGTCCTGCAGCAAAAGCAGAAAAAGTTGATGAAAAGATACAAAACTTTATATGAACTACGTCTTTGTTGGCGATGTCGCAGAAGCAGCAGACCTTCAAACATTAAGCAGAAAAAGCAGAATACGCAAACCGTTAAATAAACTGAAGGACAGCTTTTCTACACCTGAGCAGAAAAATAAAACACATCTCTGTCACCTCACGGTGCATCATGCCGTGGTAATATCTAACTTTTAATTAGAGATATCAAGGGGTTATTAGAGAAAAGTAAAGATAATTAGAGCCACCTGAAAGACTTCCCTCTCATCCTTCAGCTTCACATCTTCACATCTCGAATCTTCACAGCAGCTCGGGAGCGAAGATCAGGTTCACTCTGACCAATCACCGAGCATCGATTTGTGTCAAGAGCAGGAAGTGGTGGTAATGTAAATGGAGGAGAGAAACAAGGAGAGGAGGGCTGATTGGAGAGGAGTCACTCTGCGAAATGGATTTCTGAACATTTTCCACTTTGCGGAGATGAGCCTCAGGAAGGAGAGAGAGAAAAAAGATCTGACTTCTTTTTATCCAAAATGACATGAGAAGAGAAAACTGATTCTCGAGATGAGACCTGCTCGCTCTTTAAATCTCAGGGAGGAAATGGGAAGAGTGAAATGTGAGAACAAGAGGAGGAAATCAAAAAAGAGGCTTAAAAGAAGAGAGCGGTGAGAGAAAGAAAAAAGAGAATAAATCACAGACAAGAAGCAAAGAAGGCAGAAAAATGTTAAAATGAGGCCCAGAAAGGAAAACAAATGTTCAGCATCCGTCAGATTATTCCCTATTTTTGTGCAGCGAACAAAGGAGACATACACTCAGAGATCAGACACACTCCTGACCCGACGTTTCTCCCCCCAAAAATATATATTCAAAAGACCGCCCATTTAAACATGAAGAGCAAGAGACCCGAATGTGCGTCATCCAGCTTCATGAGGCTTTCCTCTCTCATCACATCACATTACAGCGCCACAGCAGCCAATCAGACGGAGAGAGAGAGAGTCTGACGCTCTTCACAGTAAAACCTCTCTCTTTTTTAAAAAAGAAAAGTTAAAGGCGAGACAGGAAATGGAAGAAAGTGAGAAAGAAAGTGGGGTGATGGAGGAGACAGGAAGACAAATAGTAGAGCGACTTTAAGGAAAGGCTGAGAGAGAGGATGAAGGTAAAAGAAAGAGGGGAGAAAGAGGAAATAATAAATCAGCAGAGACAATATTAGGACACTTCAGATCAATATGGAAGTGACCAAAATTTTAGGTGTTTAGGTGAGTTTAGGTGACTTAACTTTTAACCTGCAGCACTTTCTTCCAGTTATTTTTCAAAGTAAAATAAAAGCTTTATATCTCACCTGTGTGTTAAAATATCTTTTCATACTCAACAAAATGAAGAGCAAAATCTGTCAATTGAATAATGCAGAACACGAAGGCCTCCATAATTAAATGAGAAAGTAGATTTAGGTTCATCAGGTGGAGCATAAAGTGCAAACGACAGCCTGAGCGTTGAATTAAACGTCAAAGATTTTAAGTATTTTTTATTTAACAAGTAAAATAGCTCTTTCCGGAGATAAACAGCAATAACACAAAGACAAATAACATGAGATATGACCCAAAATATGCCAGAAAATCTACACAAAG
Organism: Scortum barcoo; assembly: GCA_023238725.1. Lineage (NCBI taxonomy): Eukaryota > Metazoa > Chordata > Actinopteri > Centrarchiformes > Terapontidae > Scortum > Scortum barcoo. Next base: position 1,456,328 of record CM041542.1, read on the forward strand.
AAGAATTTTAGCTTGCAGAAAAACCTTTGTGACCGTCGCACATCGTCTCATTTTAAAGAAAGTCCAAACAAGACTTCATATTTCACAAAATACTCTGTAATGTGGATGGTCCCTGAATAAAAAAAAACACAACAACAGAGTCAAAATCTTAAAAAAAGGTCACACAGTTTGGAGTCTGTTCGCCCACGAGGCCATCAAACAGTCCTGCTCTGCTTAACAAGTCAAATGTGTTCAAGTGTAACGACGTGAAAAAGCAAAAATGTGAGCAAATCATCCATTAGCCAAAAAGTTTGAAGAGCTTGTATTTTTCTGGTGGCCTGTCGTGAGAGGTTAAAAGCAAGCGGCCCATCCTCGGGGTGCAAACATGTGCAATTAGCTGGTCGAGTGAGCTCGGACAAAGAGTTCACTGCTTTCACCCTGAAAATAAAGTCTTTTTTGTCAAAACAACAGCGCTTTGAATTTGTGCTTTTCGTGCCTTTCCTCCCAGCTGCGTGTGTTCTCAGTAAAGTTAAGGAAATGTTCATCCTTTGAGGCAACAAGCTGCTTCAGCTGACCGAACATTTTCAGAATATTTAACTAAACACTGGACTTATTAGACGCCGACTTGTAAAACTGCCTCTGGATCCAGAAAGGAGTCTTTCAAGGTGATTTTCCGTCTATCTGCGGTTGGTACCGCTGTCACCGAATAAATAAAAGATAAGAAGAGAGAGAAATCAAGCATGAAAGCACTCTTGCCGTGCCTCTCTGTGCTTTCTTGTTCTATTCCTGTTCGCTTTCGTCATCTTGTCCCTCCGAATCTGCGTCACGCCGTCGCGGAGCCGCAGCCACTCAAGAAGAAGAGATTTGTGACGCTCCGCTACGGTTTGGGAACCTCGATCACCTTAAAACAGAGGTGAGGTCAAAGGTCAAAATGGCACTTTGGAAGCCAGTATAGAGGAGCAGATATTCATTTTGTTCACCATCAATGAAGACTCGTCACGTTACCGAAACACAAGAGTATGTCTCAACCAAAAACGAGGAAGGACAACTCATCACTTCTCCATGTGCCACATCACCACGTTTTTCAAGCTCACCTTAGTTCAGCAAAAACTAAAAGTCCCCAAAGTTTGCGAACTCCAATAATTTATCCATTGATGAGGATCGTGTGATAAAAATCTGAAGCTCCAGAACAAACTCCAGAGCAAGTGGCGAGATGTCAAGAAAAAAATGTGTGTTTGAGATAGCCAGCAACTTTATGTCAACTGAGTGTAAAAGTTAAAGTTAAAGTTAATGTTAATTTGCAAGAGATGAAGACTTGGTTGAAAGCCCCAGAAAAGGGCCAGTAAGTTGACCTTGGGTTGGATTATTTTGAAATAATTAACTTGTCACTTTAAAAGGTAAAATGACAGTTGTATATATGATTTATTTTCAGCAGATAAACTTAATCAATTGATAAACGTTAGTTTTAACAATGACTCAACACTGCAGGAACAATCAGTAAGAAGCTCAGCTCAAAGGTTCATTCTTTGTATCATCTTTTCCTTTACCTCGTCTAAAAGTCTAAAAATCAAGAGAAATCAGTGAAAAATAGCTGAAAATTTTCATCATGAGGAAGTGAGGTGAACTTTGTATAGAGATGCATCTGATGACGCCCTGTGTGTCATGTTTGAATAAAAATAGAAACACTTTCAAAGACACTGAATCGTTCAAGGTCTTTTATTCTCTCCAAGTTTTAATGAGCCATGAAAATCACACTGTGATGCTTTTGTGAAGTTTTATAAAAGACGGCTAACTATTCTGGATGTTGTTTTTATTCCAAACATCTCGAGGGGAAACAGACTTTTCAAATCTTACCAGTCAGTATTTGCTGACAGTCTCTCTGACATTTCACTGACCGCTCAACTCCTGCTCCCAGCAAGACTTTATATCAAGTTACAAACGAGAACAGAAGGACTGAAAGCAATTTACATTGACATTTAGCTGACATTCCTTTGCAGGGAGATTGAAAACACGAGCCGGCAGAATCACTCTTAGATTGTAGGAAGCAGACAAATGAAAAGGTAAAGAAACACAACAGGCAGAGTTACTCCGTGACATATAAACATACAGCTCAGCCGTATGTGATAGCAAGCGATGTGCATTAATGTGCTGCTAAAACATCCTCCAAATGTCTCCATCAGATTTTGGTTGCAGAGAAAAGTGACCCTAAGATGCTTCTGTGGAGCGAAGAGGCCTTGATCAAACCATAAAAATACACAAAAGCAGACCTCTCAGATTCATCACCAACAAAGCTTGGCATTTGTTCGTCTCTACAAATGATGACTTCAGGAGCTCGGCTGTGAGACTCTTTGATGTCCCATCCTTCAATCAAAGACCTCAGTAACCATGGCAACCTTCAGGTGTGACAATAGGTATTAAAAGAAAAACAGCAAACAAGCATCATCAGGAAGATAATGGTTGAATTATGTTTATTTCTAAAGCCCAGTGTTTTTTATCTGTATGTATATTTCCACTTTTACACTGAGGATATAGTTTTCAGATGCTAAACCTGCATGAATTAGCGAAAGGATGTCTGATAAATAAAGAAAGCAGCGCTCACTCAGCAGCCCGATTGGATTCATGTGGGTCTACATGCAGAATTCATACACATTTATGAAGAAGTTGACGTCAACAGGCTGCCTTAATAATCCACAGAGAGATTTTGCAGGTATCAAAGAGCTGTCGTGTTATTGTGGAGCAGCGAAGCCCGTGACCTCGCCTTTCTTCCTGTGACGCTGCCATCAGCGGCCAATTAGAAGACATCTTAACAGAGACATCAAAAGGAAGGAGAGAGAGGACATTAGTGGAGTACATATGGAGGCAGCAGGTGTCCGCACAATATGACTCCAACACACACGGGAAGGCTGAACGTCGTATTAATTAACGAGTACAGTATTAGACAGCACGACTTCAAACACACTCACACACATTAAAAAGCCCCGAGGTCAACAAAGACAAAACAAAACAGGTGGAGAGAAAAAGAGAAGATGCACGGTGTGTTTAAGACTCATTTTAAAACATGCTGACCGACTGTTGGTCCATTGACTGTCCGTTTTTTGTATCTCTTATTGATCTAGACCAATAAGAGAAAAGAGAAGTCCAATGTGGTCTAGATGAGAAAAAAAGACAGTGAAATGTGTCTTTTTTGCATTTTCACAAATGCAATAAAGGTTATACAAAATTAATAATGGGTCTCAGATAAAGTTAATGTGTGTTAATGCCCAAAATGATTTTACATCAATAAGAGGTACATAAAACAGACAATCAAAGGACAGTCAGTATGTGCAGTTAATTTTCCCTTAACTTTCCCCTTAACTGCCAAATCTGAAGCTAACTTCAATCCATCCTATCCATCAAATTATTATTACAGTTTAATTACAAGAAAATATTTAAAAAACATCAATTTAAAGCACTTAATATATAAAACAATATACATATAAGATTGGAAACCTGAAATTCAAATTCATATTTAATTCTCATCTTTTTTTGCTAAACAGCTCGTTGACGTCATGCTTGATCCTATTTTTAAACGCAAACATGCACCACAAGTATAAAACTTATATTCACACATTTACATCACTGTTAACCATCTTAGTTTGATTTGTACGTATGAATATAAATAACCGGGTGGCATCTCTCCCACTTAGGGTTAGATGTTTATATATATATATGACATTATGAGTTTATTCTTCCCCTTGTGTCTGTTAGTTCAACTGCGTTTCATTTTTTGGCACAAACCGTCATTTTGTTGCTTCCAACGGGCTGTTGTGCTGGATGGAGAGCTAATGAGCTGGGAGCCAATGAGCCGTCGTCTAACAAACGTTTTGTCTTGCCTTGTGCGGCCTTAAATATGTATGAAGCGACATGTGTGGGTTTTTGTGGTCGCTAGGCTCTCTAAGTGGCTTTCAGTGGCTTGGTACCAGTTTCGGTTTTTTTGTTGTTTCCAAGAGGACAATTAATAAATTAAAAAGCCAAAGAGCCCCAAGTCTTGGTCCTGTGTGGTACTCAATTCCACGAGTTTAGCCCAATGAGGATTTATTTTTGGTGAACGGGGGGGCGTTTGACAGAGTTCAATCGACAGAGAAGCATCTATTAATTTCCTTTGTAATTAAAAATTATTAATATTCATTTTGAGATAAAGGCAAATTACGACTCTGGTGAGGAGAAGAGAAAAAATTGTGTAAGTGTTCCACAGCAAGCAGGAGAGTCCTCAGAGCTGCTAAACCCGCTAAATCACTGGATTCATGATTTTAATGTGCAAAACAAGAGATCATCTTCTCTGTTGCGTGGCCCTGCTTTGGAAACTTCTGCAGCTAAGTGTCGGTACCACGATGTTTACCAGAATAACTTATCAACGCCATTTTCTTTTTTCTCTTCTGTGTCTCCTCTTCACCTCTTTTACCCCCCAAATTAAAGTGATTGATCTTTGCTTTGCAGCTCACTCCTCCTCGGGGGGGAGAGAGGAGTTTACTCGTCTCAAAATAAGATGAATTTACGTCTCAGGAGATGGACGAGCGAATTGTGTAAACTTGGGTGTAATCATTTTACATTTGGGAGGATCAGCAGGAGAAATGAGACACTTCCAGCTCAGTTTAACGAGGTGCAGAAGATTCAGATAAATTTAAATAATTTGACAAGCCAATTTAATGATAAGGTGACCAACTGAGGCCTGACTCTGTTTGTCTTCTAAGAATTTAAGGGTTTAGTGATGTTTGGGGAAGTTTTTCTACAGTTAAAAAACTTTTTTCTCCTGATGCTTGCGCCACACTCTCTGGATAGTATTTTTAGACAAGATTCAACAATTCTTCAGATACACCGTCCCATTAATGACATTTGCTTGATTGAGCAGCTCAGTGACCTTATTTGATAGTGCTGACTTACATTAAGTGCAACATAGAGAGTGGTTTAAAACAGCATTCAGACCTTCATGTTGAAAATAAAAAGGATAATGATATAATGATGATAATAAAAAAGAAAACTAATGGAGCATCTGGAGTGCTAGACTGGATTGTATCTGGTGAACAGCAAGAGAGACAGTCTGAGAGTAATATGCTTACGTCTGATGCTAGTTGAAACTGATGTGGGCAACAGCATTCTAAGGGTCAAAGTTATGTTGATGTCTTACAGGTCCTTCAGGTTTTCTGCAGAGAAATATATCATCTGATAAAAATAATAAAGAAAATGATTAAAAATGTATTGTTCTCTTAGTTGTATTGAGTCTATAAGCAGTTGTTCATTCTTAGAAATATTGCCTCGAATGACCAGAGACTTTCTTTTTTCGCTGTTGAATTGGGAGATTTGCTTCATGCTGTCTGCAGCTAATCCACCTCTTCTTCTTCTGCCCTTTTCACCTCTCTCTAATTCACTCCGCTCCCCTCCGTCCTCTCGTCTCTCCCTCTTAGTATCCACGGCATTTTAATATTTAACATCATCATCATCAATCATTTTAATTTTAATCTCGTGTCTCACTTCGATAGAGATCTCGCCACTCTCGAGAGCTCTTTGTTCATCTGATCGGTCTTGTCAGTGATGAAACATTTATAAAATGTCAACAGAAGTGCACAGTACACTTCAGTGATAGTGGGTTGTTGGTTGCGCACAGCGCAGACACCAATTCAAATCCCATTTGCCAAAGTCAGCCTGTAATGAGAGCACAGACATATCACTGCTCTGAAATCACTGAAGGGGAAAGAGATTGACTGTTCGGGTAGGTCAGAGTTTTTCACTGTGCCATATTTGCATATTGAAGCGCTGCGCAGTCGTGAGTTCATTTTTCTGCTCTGTTTATGATCGGCGGAGCAGCAGAAACACTGATACCATTTACTGGATTTAAAGGATGACGCTGCTCTGACTTTATCTTATTCCTTTTTTATCAACAGCACCACTGAAGAGACCAAAACCAATAATAGTATATAGTGTCAACAGTTTTGGCGCCGGAAACGACCTGTTATTCAATCGATCCATTTAGCGTTTAGAGCGTAAGAGGCTTATCAAAAAACGTCAGTTATTTAATTTACAACTTTATTGCCATTTTCTTTTGACCTGCATTGAATGAGTTCAGCAGCTGTCTGACTTCAATATCACGACAGGGAAGGATGTATAAAATCACACTTTATAGGAGGATTTAGACATTATTCTACTTTATAAATCCCATGAAAGGAGCCAAAATCATCGGGATTTTTTTTTAACAGATGTTGGCCAGAGACCACTTGTGATTGATCTTCTCTTAAAGCCACGTCTCATTCTTAGATTCACTCCGAAGATCCACGCGAATTGTGTCAATTGGGAGGATCAGGAGAGTTTTTGAACAAAAGTAAAGCTCAACAACACAGATAAGATCAATTTATTGTTAGTTTGGTTTTTTGGGATGTGAGTGATTTTATCAATTTATTATATGTTATATTCTCCATATCAAAAGATTCCGTTTAGTGCAAATACAATTCTTCCAGCACAGAAGGGAAAATAGACTTAGACTTAGACTTAGACTTCACTTTATCTTATTCCTTTTTTATCAACAGCATTGATCCCTTGAAATGGGGAAGGATGATACTTTGGGATGACTCCCTCAGGGAAATTTACGTTTCCAGCAGCATACAGGTATAGAAGCACACAGTTGAAAAATAAAACAGTAAGTACTTAAAATACAAAATATAAAGAATGGGAATAAAATACTATAAGTAAATAGAAAGAGCTGAGTATGGCGTGTGTGAGACGTGTGAAATAAAGTTATGGCTTTGTATAGTATAAGTATAAGTTAAGTGTTATAAATTAAAATTATTGCACATTATTGCATATGATGGGGCAAGACATTATTGCACTAGGGGAAAAAGTGTCCGATGTATGTAAGTGTTTACATCAATACAGTAAAGTTAAAATGTACAAGTAAAATGTACAATGGCTACCACCCCTACTTATGGCTATGTCCTCCTCCCCCTTGTGAGGAGTTGTAGAGTGTGATGGCATGATGGACAAAGGAGTTCTTGAGCCTGTTGGTCCTGCACTTGGGAAGGAGCAGTCTTTCACTGAACAGGCTCCTCTGGTTGCTGATGACGGTGTGCAGAGGGTGGCTGGCTGGCATTGTCCATAATATCCAGCAGTTTGTCCAGAGTCCTCGAGTCCTCGACTCTGCCACCGTCACCAGAGAGTCCAGCTTCGTGCCAACCACAGAGCCGGCCCGCCTGATCAGTTTATCCAGTCTGGATGTGTCCTTTTTGGATATGCTGCCCCCCCAGCATACCACAGTGTAAAAGAGGACACTGGCAACCACAGACTGGTAAAACATCTGCAGAAGTTTGCTGCAGATGTTGAAGGACCGCAGTCCTCCTTAGGAAGTACATCCTGCTTTGTGTCTTCCCATACAGGTGGCTGGTGTGCGTTGTCCAGTCCAGTTTATTGTCTATCCATAGCCCGAGGTATCTGTATGAGTCCACTGCCTCCACCTCAGCTCCCTCTAACAGGACTGGTCGCGTCGGTCTTGGTCTGGACCTCCCAAAGTCGAATAACCAGCTCCTTCGTCTTAGAGGTGTTGAGCTGTAGGTGGTTAGTGTGGCACCATGCAGCGAAGTCCCCTACCAGTTTCCGATACTCCTCCTCTCTGTCATCCCTGATGCACCCAACGATGGCCGTGTCATCAGTCAGTGCATTTCTGAATATGACACAGCTTCGAGTTGTAGCAGAAGTCTGAGGTGTACAGGGTGAAGAGAAGAGGGCCAGCACTGTGCCCTGGGGGGCTCCAGTGCTGCTGACCACCGTGTCAGACGTGATGTCCTTCAGCCCGACGTACTGTGGTCTGCCAGTGAGGTAATCGGAGATCCAGTCCATCAGCTGGGGGTCCACTCCCATCCTGCTCAGTTTGTCTCCGAAGCAGAAAGGGCTGGATGGTATTGAAGGCACTGGAGAAGTCCAAGAAAAGAATCCTCACTGTGCCGCTTCCCTTATCCAGATGGGAGTGGGCTCGATGGAGCAGGTAGAGGATGGCATCCTCCACACCAACACCTGGCTGGTAGGTAGGCGAACTGCAGGCGATCCTGGGCGTGTTGCACCTGGGGTCTGAGGAGGCTGAGGAAGAGCCGCTCCAACGTCTTCATCAGATGTGAAGTGAGTGCCACTGGTCGGAAGTCATTCAGCTCGCTGGGCCGGTTCTTCTTCGGAACTGGAACGATGCGGGATGTCTTCCAGAGGGTGGGCACTCTCCCAATCTGCAGGCTGAGGTTGAAGATCCGTTGTAGTGGTTCCCCCAGTTCTGCCGCGCAGGTCTTCAGTAGTCTTGGACACACTTTATCTGGGCCTGCATGGCTTTCCTGGGTCGGAGCTTCCTCAGCTGTCCTCTGACCTGGTCAGTGGTGATGAGTGGTGAAGACTGTGTTGATGAGGGGGAGGAGGGTGGTGTTGTGTCTGGGGGGTCTAGGTGAGTGTGAGAGGGAGAGGCGGGGTGGCTGTGGTGAGGGCGGGGGTGGGGGGGGCAAGGACTGGTTGAACCTGTTGAAGAAGTCATTCAGTTCTGTTTGCCCTCTCCATTGTCCCCCCTACGGCTCTGGTCTTTGTGTTGAGACCTGTGATGGTCCTCACACCTTCCCAGACCTCCCTCATGTTGTTTTCCCTCAGCTTCTGCTCCACCTTTCTCCTGTAGCTGTCCTTGGCTTCCTTCACACAGTGTTTCACCTCCTGCTGTGCTGCTTTCATGGCCTCCCTGTCTCTGCTCCTGAAGGCAGCCTTCTTCTTGTTGAGGACAGTCTTGACTTCCCGTGTTACCCAAGGCTTGTTATTATGGGTAGCAGCGGACAGTCTTGACAGGGGAGACCACGTCTGCGCAGAAGTTCAGGTAATCCGTCAGACAGTGTGTCATCCCCTCTATGTCCTCACCATGCGGGTTCATCAGCACATCCCAGACTGTGGTGTTAAAGCAGTCTCTCAAGGCACTTTCCTTCTCAGGGGACCATCTCCTGACTGATCGTGGTTGTCACCGGTTGCTTTTGGACCAGGGGGTATACAGTGGCTGTAGGTGGACCAGGTTGTGATCAGACTTCCCCAAGTGGGGGGAGGGGAGTCGACCTGTATGCATCCCATGTACATTAACATACAGGAGATCAATTGTCCTGTTGTTTCTGGTCGGACAGTCTACAACCTGATTAAAAACAGCCAAAGTAGAGTCCAAAGTAGCATGGTTAAAGTCCCCAGAGATGATCATGAATGCCTCAGGGTGCTGTGTCTGCAGCCTTGCTGTGACAGAGTGGATTTTCTCACAGGCAGTGGCTGCGTCCGCTCTCGGAGGGATGTAAACACAGACGGTGATCACGTGACTGAACTCCCTCGGCAGATAATATGGCCGCAGGCTAACAGCTAGCAGCTCGAGGTCCGGACAACATGAGACTGTCTTCACGGAGATATGTCCTGGGTTACACCAGCGGTTGTTGACATACATGATGAGTCCCCCACCTTTGCTTTTCCCGCTCGCCTTAGTGTCTCTGTCGGCTCTCACAGCAGTGAATCCCAGCAGGTCCACGTTAGCATCCGGTACTAGGTGGTTCAGCCATGTCTCCGTGAAAGATGAACAAGCTGCTCTCCCGGTAGATCCGCTGGTTGTTCAGTGCGGACAGCTCGTCTATCTTGTTCGGCAGCGAGTTCACATTTCCCCATGATGACGGAGGGAATCGATGGCTTGTAGCGCCTCCGATTTTCCGCTAGCTCGGCCTTTAGCTTAGCCCCTGGCCTTGCAGCCCCGGGGTCTCCTCCTCAGCTCCGCCGGGATGGCGGTGTCGTATCCCGGCTCGTCCCTTTGTTCGCAGAGCCAGCAGTTCCTCCCGTGAATAAGTGAGGAAACTGGCTCTTGGTTGCATATTTAAAGTTGAAAATATCCATGGGATATATAAAACACACAATCTCTTCACAAGAAGAGTAAAGAAGAAGAAGTAAAAAAGGTTAAAAAAAGGTTAGCTGAAAGAGCTGAAAACTGGAGGAGCTACTGGAGAGGCAGCCGTCTCACACAGCGCCAACTTGAGAGTATATGAGTCAACATGGTCATATAGCATCATTTTTATGTTTTCTATAATGAATTAAGATCTGAAAGACCTTCTGCACAACAGGAACTCATCGAAAAAACCATCAAAGAGCTCTAAAGTTTGATGAGATGAGTTAAAGAAAGTTAACATGCAGAGATAAAGAGTGAGTTGTTGCACTGATGCAGTCAATGCTTTTAAACAGACTTCACCATCCTATAGATATTATTTGAAATCTGGCTTTTATTTTGAAATTACTCGGTTACCATATACCAGACTAATCTGCTTCATTATGATATATGATGATATATAATTTACTCAAAGCGTACAGATGGCACACGTTTCAAACACTCGACTATGAATTAGCGTTTATACAAGTGCTCACGTCAAAGTCAGACGCTGCTGGATTTGCTGTTTTTTACCCTTGAAGATGTTTTGCCACTTTTCTGAGGGGCTTCATCAGCTGCGAACTCATGAATCAAAGATGAGATGACAAAACGTCTTCAAATCTAAAAACACTAAATCCAGCTGTCTTTTCCTTTTATCCTCTGAACTGCTGAAATATCCTGCTGCTTAACAAAGAAAATTGGCCGGACGGACCATCGACATCAGGATGACGTCACTGAAATAAAAATCGCCTCTCAAGGCTCTCAGAAACTTTTTAAAACATAAAATCATCATAGAGTAAAAATGCATCATACAAAGAGTAATAACTGAACTTTTTTGCAGTTTGGAAATTAACTTTTGATTTTTTTCTCTGCCTCGACCTCTCACAGGGTCAGGTCACAGTGGTGGTGTGTGTTACAGACAGATTGGCGGAGAAAGAGAGGAGAAAGAAGTGTGTTTGTTTACCCACAACACACACACACACACACACTCCAGTCTCTGTGTCAACGTCTTTATCAGACTTTCTCCCCAGGACGGCCTTCTGTTCCGCCTGACAGCTGCCTCTGATTGGGTGTTGATGAAAAACACCATTTCCCAGAGCGCACTGCTGCCCGGCTGTCCACCCAAGCGGTCGGCTGGCCGGTGTGCGGCCAGCGTGAGATTTGGAGTCTGCAGCTTTGATGTGGCTGAGTTGCTGCGTCACGCTCAGTGGAGCCGTGCACGGCGGCGGCCATATTGATACCCTCGCACAGGGGCAGAAATCAATTCTCCTCCGACAAGTGTGAGTGTGTGTGTGTGTGTGCAGCTGGTGATCTTTCTTCTTCCTCTTTCTTCTTTTATTTCTCCTGCCAGTGGCGATGCTTGAGAAAAGTGATGTTGGTCAGCTATTTGGTTCACCGTGTCAAAGGCTTCATAAATAACACGGTGTTTTGTGTCCCGGTAAAGGGTCAGTACACTCAAAACGAACAGCTTTAACTCATTCACACGTCTTTTTAGGGATTTTTCTCAATCAACTAAACAAATCAACTCACCCCATCCCCTTTGATACCATCACCCCTCCTCAAATCACCTCTCAGATGTAAAAAACATTGTTTAATAGACTATAATAGACAGTAATTCACTATTCAATAAGCCTAAAATCTATTAAATCTGCTGAGGGATTTTGGTGACCTCTGACCTTTCTCAGGCCTGACGCCTTTGCACACAAAACTCATGATCTAGGATGGTGGATTCCTTTTAAATTTGATTAGTATACTGATTTTCCACTGGCAATATACCTTAGAAATCAAAGTTACCATTATTTTGATTTTCTCTGACAACATGGAGCGGCTGAAAGCTCCAGAAATGCTCCTAAATGGACGTCGAGATGAGATGTGTTCTGTCAGCGGCTCTTTCCAAGGTCAAACCCGAACAAGTCCACTGATTTACCCCCGTGACGTCTGGAGTCCTGACAGCAGCTCGGATCAAACAGCTGCGCTTCAGTTTGCTCTCGCTTCAGTATCGGCCATTTTTTAGGTTTCTGGAGGAAATTTTTCCTGCTGTGAATTCATTCGGCTCGTCACATCACGGAGCGAGCTGCAGGCCGGTGACGGTAACTTACAAAGAAGAAGCAGAATTTCCTTGAGGAAGTTGGTGGGAAAAAGTGTGGGCAGCAAGAAACTCTGAACAAAAGCTGATTCGCATTAAGATGAATGATCTCACCACCCCCACTGTGATTTAATTCGACTTGTTTTAAGAAAAAGCATTTACAACTCAGTTAGCAGATCAGTGACTCATGAAGGAAGATGATTTTCCAAATAGCCAGAAAATCCACCATGTCTACATCTTTGTTTTTTCTTTCTGCGTCGTCTCCCCCCTCCTCCCTCCTTCACCTGCCGCGGTGTCACACTCAGGTTCAAAAACACATTTCGCCTCGACTCCGGAGGTCAGGAGATAAAAAAAAAGAGGTAAAAATGTGATGGAAAGTGTGAGAGAGAGAGGAGGAAAATGGGAGATAGTCGACGTGACAACAGCTACAGAGGGGAAAACAGAAATATGACGGGGGAGGAGGTTTCACAGCAGGAGGAGAGGACATTGTCTGAAGATTATTAAAAGGCCACTAGGAAAGCAATAACCTTTATTGACCTTTATTAACCTTTATTCAGCTCTATCTGTACGTCTATCTGCAGCCCCCCCACTTCAAAAAGGGAAACATCCTCCAGTGATGAAATGAAACTGTGGCGCTGCCTCCTAATTTCAGTCCAGGTGAGTGTGTGAATTTGTGTGTTAATGACGTTGAACAACATCTTCCTGTAGATATATTACAGTCATTTTGTGCTATGAGGCAGGAAAATGTCTTACTTATTGCCCTTTTTAAAAAAATGGAGCAGGGAAGGGTTTTTTTTGGAGGGAAGAGGGGAGGAAGGAGGTAATCCAAGGAGCTCCTTTAATCATCATCACGGCCGAGCTGACAGTCCCCGGTCGGTCCGTACAGACTCGGCCAGACAGCCGAAGCAAAAAGCCCATCTGCTCCTCGTATCCCCTCAACAATGAGCCTGTAATCTGAATAAATGGGCCTCCTGCTCGGCTCGCACTTATAATGGCTTCGCTCATCACGCCGAGCGAGGAGGAGGAGATGAAGATGAAGAGAGAAATATGGGACGTGCCGAGTGAGGAGACTTTTGGTGAACGTCAAAGTTAGCGTCCAACTTTAACGTGTTTGTTTGCATTTGAAGCCTTTTCTTCATTTTTTCTCATGTTTGTGTAACTCCTGCTCTTCATTGTTATTTTAAGAACAGTTTAAGCTCTGCATACTATCATTATGAACATTTTCGATAAAGGATGAATGCATGAGAGAACATAAAATGACGGGAATTAGAGAGGATTAGTGTCAACAAGAAAAAACAAGAGGCACCGGATCAATAGTGTCGTGTGATTAAGACCAGAGAGGAGCTTTGTCTTTTGTTATGTGAGCTTTAACAAACCGAATCTGCCCTTCGGGACAATTAAGTTTGAATGGGAAACCCGATAGAAGCCAGATGGTGATGAGAAGTCTTTGTATTGTCATGACGCACTCGAGAGAAAACATTACTCTTTAGCCCTCGTGGTCGGGCTGAATTCAATCGATGTGAGCTCTGAACACGAGTCAGACGTCACTTCAAGTTACTTTCAGCCTTAAAATAGCATAAAAACAACTATTTTCCCTCTTAAATCTATTCAGATAGCCCATGCTGTTTCTGAATTACTTACACATCAAGCTGTTGAAATAGTTGTTCACAAATGTCAGGGTTTTAAGAGGCTCTGAGTCACATTGCTATAAAAAAAAATCCTCTGACTGATTTGGTTTCCTGCTGACGGCCTCAATTGATTCTCAGCAATTGTTCAAGACTAAAATCAGGCCGTGATTTCTGTTGGTGACCACCGACTGTTCACAGCCAACGTTGACGAGGAGTTTCTGAATTTTTTCCCCTCGTTATGTCCAGGTGACCTAAACCTCTTAATATGAAGTCATTTCAATTAGAGTTGTAAGAAAAAGCATTATACCGCCAATCCTGATCTGAAAATCTGAGATTACGCCAAAATATCACAAGATTTCTGTGAAATTCTACAATCACTTAACTTTAAAAGTGAAACTGCTGTTTTAGTTATTATCAGCTGGTCATTATACAACATTAAATCTCAATTTAAGCTTAATACAAGTAATAAAACTAAATTTACTTCCAAGAAAGAGAAAAAAAAAGCAAAGATAAGCATAGAGAGCAAACTAAAATTCTGCTCAACAAAAACAGCTTTAAATCTCAGATTAATCTCAACCTGAGGTCTGAACTCGATCTATAACCTTTAGTCACGGTGAAAGCAGACGTACCTGTACAAACACAGATTCAAAGACAGAAAGAGGAACTCAAAAACGTGTCTGTAAAGATGATTAACAGGCGGAGAATTAAAGAGAAAACAGCCTGAATGCGTTCAGCTCGACTCCACACAGACCTCGATTCTGCTTCGACTACTTTATAAGTGGTGCGTTGGGATCACGCGGCGCAGCGGGACGACCACAACAGACACCGAAAACATTCATTTTTCCTCCATGGACTAATCCCAATTACCTTTGAAGTAAGCACTTCAGTTGCATTTAACAATTAAATAAAAACAAATTAAAAAGCGACTAACGGCTGTTAAAATGTAAAATTATGGACATGATTAAACATTCATTTGTGGCCGCCGCTGATTGATTCAGAAAGTTTAGCCGCTGTTTGACGCATTCGCCTGCATCATTAGCGGAGCAAAGACAAAGACCTGCTGGGGTGCTTTTATAATATCAAAACAAAAATTTTAAATAAATCGGTTTTTTTATTATGGTGTCTTTTTATTTATTCACCAATTTCACTGCTGAGACCCCGGAAAGCGAACACCACACAGAGCGAGGATTTAGACGAATGTGGGTGATGCTCAGAAACACAGTGGGAACTGTAGTTTTTAGTGAAAGCTACTCAAAGAGGGGTATTATATTATACAGTGGGACAGAAACTAACATTATATGGACTATAGGGACACAAGGCTATAGAGTGATTTACTGTAAAGGCCTTTAAAATATCAACTTCCTCCTTGAAAACATTATTTTTCTATTAAAGATCAAACATTCTTGGTTATTTCAAATGCGAAAAATCTGTTTTTCTTTTATTTTTCCTGTCAGTGGTTGGAAATGGTTTGATCGCAGCGTGGAGCAGTTTTGACTGTTAAACCTAAAGATGTATATATATATATATTTTTTAAAACTCTTTATTGTTCTGTTGTAAATATTTAATGTTGCAGAGGAATTCATGAATATTTCAGTACTCGATCTGGGGCCAAGTTTTCAGGGCCGAGAAAAATGAAACCAAAACTATAAAGTTATAAATGGAGGAGAAACAAAGCTTTTGTTATTCTGGTTCCTTTAAGACAAGTCTCAGAGTTTTTCACATCAGATTTCAGACGGGTTCAATCATCATAAAAAATTTAACTCCACATTAAAAACTGTCTTTGAACGGAGGCCAAAAATCTTAAAAAGCTCTGGATTCCACCTTCGGTCAGTTTAGCTGGAAGTAAAAATCCATCAGCTTCCTCCGACAATTACCTGCTAAGTTATTAACAGGAGAAAGAGCGTGACACAGTTAACTGACAGCTTTGTTGATTCCTGCTGTTTAATTATTTCAGCTTTTTAAAATGTGACTTTTCTCTGATCCAATCTTGGCACAAATCATCAGAGTTAATTTCTCAGAAGTGGATTTTTATATTACTTTTACTCTCCTTAGATGATGACTTTTTCGATCTCCAAAATCCAATGGTCGTCCTGGCATTTATTCCCTCTCTAGCCCGTGTTATTACATTTTGCTGAAATAACGTTATCAGTGGCGCTCCTCGAGGGTCTGATCCATTTGTTCCACTCCTGCAGTCCCAGCCGAAGTGTCAGCTCTTCACTGTGGTGTTTCTTCTGTCGGGGGTCCCTGCTGATCTGAGCCGGATCAGAGAGTCGCTCTCAGCTCTCGTTGCTCCGCCCGACACTCGTTCATATCAGAGCTGGAGGGCAGCTCGACATCAGAGCGCCGTGTCCGTTAAATCTGTCCAAAGACGGGGTCGTTTATTCTCCCAAACTGTGCTCATCTCGCTCACCGCTGTTTTAAAAAGAGCAAAAAATTCCTCTAAAACACTCCTGATGTGCAGATATCGGTGTTTCCTTTGTGTTTATGACTCCATTTATTCATTTATGTTTTGTCTTTGTGTGGATTAAAGGGCAGACACGGTTACTTTTAGCACCAACAGCAGAGGAAAATGTTCCAGTGATAAAATACAGTGATTGATTCTTTTGTTCTCCCCATTAAAATTCACTCTGTACCTGCAACAATCAGTCAACTGGAGCAATAACAGCAGCAGTGACCGAGACACCACAACAATATGGAGAGAGAGAAGAAATAACACAGTGCACGGCACACAGTAATGAAAACACTGGGGTGCAACATCTCCACACAGAGCTCCGGCTATTATGTTTGCTGTTAAACAGTGCAGCGCTCTGCTGTGACACGAAAACTACAGAAATGAGGAGGCAGATCAGGAATGGAAAAGATGACGTGTGGCATCTCTAATAGCTTCTTACCCTTTGCTTATCAGGTGGAAGGTGAAGGTCCTGCAAACGCACCACACGTGTCATTCTCACAGAAAGGAAAGTGTTCAAATGTCCTCCACAAAGGGACTCCAGGAGACAACAAGGGCAGCAGATAACCTTTATTTTCCTGTAGGACTGACGTGCAGCATGAGTCTGATGAACCTGATATGACCTTAGTCACACTCAGGTACTGATATCGGTGTGAACTTCAGCTGATAGCTGACAAGAAGGCTTGTGGGAGGTGCTTTAAAGAGATGGTCTGCATGGCAAAAATGTCACGTTCACTAGAAATCTTGGTCACAGTTCTCTCAAAACCAAATTTAGTGGATCTTCATAAAAACGGTTTGTTGTTATCTCATAAAAAACAATTTTATTATTAGGATATTTCTCTTAAACTCTCAAATCTACATGTTGCTGTCCTCCAGCTGTATCGGCCTTTCTGATCTATTTTCCCCAGTTCTCCAGAGCTCAAAGTCACGTCAGATTCCTTGTTTTGTCTGGAAAGAATAAGGAGAAGCAGCCAATCCCTATAATCAACAAGCTGGACGTATTGTATGTTAGTCATTTCAGATTGATAAATGACTTAACTAATAATTATACAAACCATTTGTGGTTGTCTTATATGCGTTTTGGGTTCGGCCCTTTTTATAATCCAGCTTCTGCTCAGAAAATCACTTCAGCTCAGACCCAATAAATCTACGCCCTGAAATGGGTCCCATGATGCATCTATTTCAACATGAGAACACTAAATAACACAGCTCCCAGTGCTAAAATATCTTTTCACAAAAATTAGAAAGAAATATAAATACCACAAAGCGCTCTATGAAACTAAAACATGACAAAATAATGTGGTGCAGTTTGTGCAAAGCTCTGTATGGTCTACACAGGCTTTTTTGTGTTGTCAAATGCTTCCTGTTGGGAGTGCACCACTCCAAGAAAAGGTCACGTAATCTTCCAGATGGGAGGCAGGCTTTTTTTTGATCGTCCAAGTCCTCCAACTACATCAGCTGCACAAATGCATTTCCCACTGAGTATTTATGGACACCTTCACAGTGAGAGGGAGTGCTGCTGAAACAGAAATGTTCCCCTCTGCAGCTTCACTGTTGTCCTTTGCTCTTAATGTTCTCTGAGCCACTGGTTTGTTATTAAAGGATTCAGATCCTGGCCCGCAGCTACCGAAGCACTTACTCTAAATCACTCTGGATAAGAGTATCTGAGAGGCTAAATGCCTGCATCTGTCTATATCCTTATATTGTAATTGCCACCACCCTGTATCGATTACACTCAAAAATCCATTGAGCCTAATGTGATTTCATTAAGATACAGTCCAAGTAAGCTATTCCAAACAAATACAGAAGACAGGAGAGTCGATCTCTGAAGTTTTGCTGCAACATCTGGTCATGGAAACCTTCTCGAAGCCAGAAAACACTGAAATCCTTTAAGCAGCCTGCAGCTATTCCTAATGCTTTTTCAATGATCCGTGTGCACATATTCCATGTGACTGTCCACCATCAGGTAAACGTAAAAGAGAGACAATTTCCAAATACAGTGAGGTTGTAGAAATATTACACTGCTTCAGATTTAAGTTGCGTTTGCAGAACTCAAATATAAACTAAGATCTTCTGTACCATGAGACTATGTTTCAGTGACTCCTATCTTTCAATAATCTAGCCTGCAAACTGTTACCAGTGCACATTTCCCCCCTGGAAGTGTGTTTGTTGGTTATATTACAACAAGAGACACAGTTTGTCTCTGCTGTTTAATCAACTGCTTTGATTTTTTAGATGTGCACAGACGGAGAAAAGCTAAATTCTGGTACTTGCACAAACAGGTGCTGTCATGGATCCAAAAAATATAAATTATGGAGCAGCTGTCACTGCTGAAAGTAGACATACCAGCATGTTTTATCACCTGAAGAGCAAACTGGTGTGAGCACAAGTGTGGAGTTTCTGTTTGCCTCAGTTCTGTCTGAAAGATAAGGTGAGTCATCAAGAGGTTGTGGCACCTCGCTGCGATACTCGGTCTAGAATGTTAAGGTAACCTCACTGCTGAAACCCAAAAAAGAAATAGGACTCCCACAGAGTTCAGATATGAGAAAGACTATACTAGGTTGCATCATCTCAAAATGAGAAAACAACAGTGATGTAACATTCAGGTATCCACATTACAAAGAACTGTGGAAAAAGACCAACGAGGCCCAGAATATCATCCAAAGTAAAACCTTCATTGATGCTGCAGATGTGCATAATGAAAGAAAATGAGCACAAGACAAACTTGTAAAACATGCACTTAACTTTATCACCTCTGATATAAATACCACCTCATCCATTATTTCATTTAAACCATATATCTTGTTCTGTAATAAATGAAAAACACTAATCATAAAGTCGAATGCATTGAGACCCTTCACAGCAAAAAAAACTTCAGTATAACAGCTGCTTTGCAATCAACATCTAAAGCACGTAAATATCTGCAGAGTGATGTTACATTTTCAGCAGGCAACTCTCCCAAAGTACTGCAGCAAAAAAACAGGCAACTGAGCAACGAGCCAATTCAAATTACCCCGAACATCTCTTATCATCCGTTACAAAAAGCTTTAAACGAGGGATAAGGTGGAGAAGTTTCTCGCTTCCTCCACATTTCAAAATGGTTTCATGGTCATCGACAAAAAACATAATAATGGTACATCTGAGGAATTTTCTTAACAACAAGCTTTATGCATATGAGAGAAGACCGTTAACATGATTAAACACCACATTTTAGAGATATTCTGAGAAAATTACTACAGTTAAAAGAGCACCTGGCTTCCACACCAAACAGCTGTGCCGGTGTGAATTTCACAGCGATTGAGTTTCCATTTACAGAACGCCAAAATTTAAGTGGAAAGTTTGGCCTCTACAACAAAAAACAACTTTCAGCCAGCAGCTGAGTTTCAACACTCCTTTAAAACTTTCCACACTTTACAAAGATCTCAACTTTCAATTTTCAAACCCCGGAAAATGAATTTCTCCAATCCAGCACAGCGCCCGCAAATCTGCTGATCACTTACCGTACTCGATGTCATAGAAACACGATGAACTTCTGCCAGCGCAGCTCCTCCACCAGAGTCAGCATGACGTCGTTGAGGCGGACCGGCGGCCGGGCGGCGAGCGTGTAGCGCTGCCCGCCAGGACTCGGGTTGAACTGGCAGGCGGTCCGTGGCGATCCCTCGCCATTCCTCTGGATGTACAGGTGTGGGATGTGCATGGCGTCCGTCAGAGACTGCAGGGCGCTGGCTGACGCACAGCCCGTCGAGGTTACCAACGCCAGTATACCCTGGTTCATCAGCTCGCAGGCTGGAGGGCAAAGAGAGAAGAAGGGAAAGAGGATAAGATTAGAGAACAGGGTTGAAGAAGGAAGGAGTGGAGAGTTTCATTCAAAGTTTCAAGTTTCATTCAAAGACAACTAAAACAGGACTCAGGATTTCAAAAATTAGGCACACTTTCATAAATAACTCTAAAAGATGCATTTATTCTGAAGCACACAGTAAATATCAGTACACCAAAGTGCCAAAGGATGCAAAGAGTCCTGGAAGCCCAGTTCTAATGTTAAATGATGACTTGACCTATCGCTGCAGTGGATATTAGACTGCGTCGTCATAAATCTAGTGAACAGTCTGACAGGTAACGCCATTGTTTATCCCTGCCCTGACCTACTTTTGAACTTCTTACCCTGCACTATGTCTCCAAATCCACAAGAGAGCAGATATTTGGATGATTAAACAGGCCACACATGCAGTCTGCTGAGGCTACGCTAAAGGTTTAAATCAGGTCGGCTGATGTGCAGAGTGGTCCAGCAACCATCACTTCAAACTTGTCAAAACCTCTGGAATCAAAAGGTTTCCAGACATGCAGAGATCAGATACAGTAAGCAGAACCAGGTCCCAAAATTTAAACTTTTAATTGAACTTTTCTATTTAGAAGTCCAGAGTATCAGTGTAGGTCAGAAAACAAGAAAACTCCACAGTGTCCTTCAACAAGAATCACTTTCTTTACCTGAACCCAGCCCCTAAACACACATATGTCTATATCGTATAGATTTTTAATTCCGATCAAGACATAATAGCCCAAAATAAGCAACAAGCTCTACCATCAACAAATAACCAACATCATCGAGTATCTTTTCCAAAAAAATTTCTCAGCAACATCAGATCACACACATCAGCACATGACAGTCATACCAGAAACTATTTTAAATATAAGCCATCATAAGCAGCTGTGTTTTACTGCTTGTTTAAAGCAAGAGTGGCTTCATTTAATATCTAAGATCATTTACCTCCAGCTCTCAAACAGGGCAGACCTTTTTGCTTTCCAAACCCGTCCTTGAACTTCTGTGCAGCCAGTATATCTCAGTATATATATATATATCTGCCTCGGCCTCCTCCCACTGTGAGCTCCAGAGAAAATACAAGCTGCCATGTTTTTTAATACAAAACAAGATCTAGTCTTAGATACTGTACGGTGGCTCTCTCCTAAGGGACTGTGAGCAGTTTCTTTAAATAAACTGCCACCCTTCAGTTTGTCTCTGCCTTTAGCTGCCCTACACGATGCCTGCTCGGAAATGTTCGACTGCTCAGAAACTAAATCTAATCATGTGCCTATCACGTGTACCTCTCGAGTGTTTTCACTCAGGCACTGCAAAGTCCAGGTATATTTCCCTTGAAAGATGCCGGCAGAATGAGAAGAGGTGAAGCTTTACCTGCAGGGACATGTTTGCTCCTTACTTATCCACTCACTAAGACTTTGGTGAGGTGGAAGCAAATCACAGGTTGCAGCCAACATGAATAAAATCCTGTCTGCCTCTGTTTCACACTTTTTTTTACACTTGATCCACTTCCACATCCAACTGCATCTTTGTGCTTCTGAATCTCCTTTACAACCAGCTTTTTTTTGCTTGCCCGGTGATGTTGAGATGCCCCGTAAAACCTGCCCTCTGACCGACCACCTCCCATGTTGTTCCTGCCCTACAACATCCCAAAGTGCTGCCTGTGAGACTGAGCTCCTCTTCCTGCTGGAACAGTTTCACTCTGTACCTTTACATCCTCAGACAGTGACAGTATCATCTTCAACCTCGCTTTTTTCACATTTAAACTCCTCAGTTAAACTAGATACGGCGCTCCACAATCCCTTTTCTGAACGCAGCGTGCTGATGCAGCGCCGAGCTCCCGGCTAATCGTTCTCTCCGGGCCGTCTGAAGCAGGTTACATCAAAACCTGTTAGGAGCCACAAAAGTCGGAGCAGGAGGCCAAACTGCAGACACCACAGTTCCCCTGAAAGCCCCGACGTCTCTATGATAAAAATCTTTAAATGTTTGCCCCCCTCGAGATGCATCATCTTATTTTCTGACAAAATATTACTCTGTGGGATCATCTTCAATGGAAAAATAATAGCACTGGGTGTGTGTGTGTTCAAACACTTAAAGTCCTCTTTAACCCTTTATATACTACACTAAATGGTTTTGTCTAATACCTGTCGATTGAAACTTTCCATTTCTCAAACTATTCTTCACCACAGATGTTTTAATGTTTTGTCTGTTGAACACAAGGTGCGTCGCTGATTATTGTATTTCTACATGCCGCGGTTACAGTTCACCTTTGAGAGTCGCTCTCCTCCTTTCAACACAGTTTTTCTTCACAGCACCTCCTAACATTTGCAAAGCCATGTGGAAATCCTTCCCTCCTGCGCTCAGCCCTGACAGGCAGACAGCCACAGTTTAAGTCTCTCAGCAGCCTTTCATCACCGGTTAGAGCCCGACGCTCTCTGCAGGAGAAGATCTATCCGGACTGAAAGGTCAAGAGATGCTCCAAAGGGCAGCAGGCATGTTATGACTGCACTCCCACCAGGGGAAATGTTAAAAAACACACATTTATGCAGAGGCAGAGGAGCATAAAGCATAGCCAGGTAGCCTTCCAGGAAAAAAAGGAAAAAGAAACTCAGTGGCAGAACAGCTGGCTGGTCACAGGGACCCTGCAGCTTAATGTTTGATGAATCAAACTTGGCTGAACTTGGGCTGAATCTCTCCGAGTTGAGAACAAACGGAGGGCAAAGCCGCGCAGCAGATCATCAACATTCAGCTGTTTTCTGTCCACAGAATTCATCCTTATTAAAGGGAGGGCTTCCCGTTTGCGAGCCCTGCTTTGTCAGCATCCGGCACTTTCGGGAAGCGATGACAAGGCAATAAGTCCACCAACAAAATTTAAACAGTCTAAAGGATAATGAGACAAATGTGGCTTCTGTGAAAGTGGAGCTAATGAACTTGCACTGAAGCATTTAGAGTGTAATATCACATAAAATTTGTAAATGTTTTTTTTGCTAAAAGCCCACCAGATAAGACTGGAATCTTACTCATCAAGTCGATTTAAAAGAAATAAATCAGTCTGTCTTTGCTGGTCTGATGCACGATGGAGGTCAGGATGTGGATTTTCTTTAAAACCAGCATTGTGGCGCTAATAATCCAACTGTGAGAAGTTTTTTTTATTATTTCAGCTCTCTGTGGAGGACTTGAATGCCACATGTTGGCCTGCTGAGCAACAACACAGTCTTATTGGACTTTCTGGATTCAGGTTATGTTTTCATTTCACTTTCACTTTCAGGTTACCACCGACAGATTCTACACAATCTTCACCAAATTTGGATCATAACACAGCTGAGTTTAACTTCAGTGCCTCTGCAACTAAAGCCATATTTGCACAGTGAATGGACATTACAGTGGCCTGCTTAAAATGGCACACTAATATCAGACTAATTAGATTTATGTTGTTCACATAGACCTGAAGTATCAGATGCAATCATGTTTTCCATTGATGTAATTTTCTGCTCTAAAGTGGGTCAAACCATCCCACTTAAGAGCAGAACATTCAAATTACACAGTTTTTACCATTCAGGATACACAAATGGGAAGTTTCAGTGCTTCTGGATCTTTGTAAGATAAAAGTTGTTAACTGATTTTGATTAATTTGTTAGAAAATGACTTTAAATAATTCGTTTCTGTGTGATTTTCAAGTCTGACTGTTACGGCAGCTGGATTTTTCCCAGGAGAAATATGATTTACATATGTGATATAGTGCACACTTACTAACAAGAAAACTAATAGCACTTCATTGTATTTAACTCAGAACATGTACGCTCTAATCAAAGCTGCATGAATTGATTTTTTCAGACAAATAATGTACCATCATCCTGTTGGAGTTACATCTGCATCCACCTGATGAATTTAGGTCTCATATTCTCGCTTCTTTTAGCAGCTCTTAACTCTTAAATATCTGCCTCTTTAGGTGCTAGATGTTCCACTTTCTTACTGAGCATGCTGAGTTCATGAGAGCTTGTTGGATGAAAACAGCTGCTGGAAAGAAGGTTGATGAGAGCCGAGTTGCAGACAAGAAAACCACAACAATGCTCGAAAATAGACGCTCTACATCGAGCTGTCATAAAGGTAATTTTTCTGTCAGTATAAGAGCCACCCACACATTACATCAAGCCATCTAAACCATTAGCACAGCTTCAAGGATGAGAGAAATACACACAGTTCGGTTTCCCAGCTGATCCCCGTGAATCTCCGGCTGTGCTCCTCAATTAAACAGAGATCCATAACAGGTCACATGTCTTTTGTTGATGTCTCTCCACATGACAAGAACAATCACATGTTTAAAGAGCCTCGGAGCCATCAGAGACTGAAACTCACAGTCGGTCCGGCGCCCAAAATCACAGAGGACCAATTAGCATAATATACTAGAA
Source organism: Scortum barcoo (assembly GCA_023238725.1). Taxonomy (NCBI): domain Eukaryota; kingdom Metazoa; phylum Chordata; class Actinopteri; order Centrarchiformes; family Terapontidae; genus Scortum; species Scortum barcoo. The sequence goes on from CM041542.1 coordinate 1,480,615, forward strand.
TGGGACTAATAGGTTTGGAGGCTTCGGAAACACAACGCCGGTAGCTGTTGGGATAACTCACTCAGCAGCCGGCTAAAATGATTTGGGCTGTGACGTGACTCACTCGCTCTATGAGTCCACAGTGAGTCATGGTTTCATCTGTGCTAAATGAAGCCTGCGCAATATTTAGCCGGAGCGAGTCCCTGTGCATCCTAATGACACTTACAGAGTGACTCCTACCAGACGGCGGGAGACAAAAACCATTAGAGGCGGAACAAGACAAAGATCTCCCTCCCTCTGCCCCCTCTCCTTATCTGTGTGATCTTTATCAATATCTTACTTCCAAATTAGCTCTCAGAAAAAAAGAGGCAAACTCATCTTCCCCTTGAGCGGGAGGGTTATGGATTTATTCTGAATTCCTCTGCAGGTTATCAAGGCCTCTCAGACGATGCGGCGGTGACTGAATGTGTTTTAGATGCAGGGACGTGTTTTGAAATGACGTCTAAATATCACATTGAGGAACACTCGGTGTGCTCGGAGAATGATTTGTCGAGGATGTAAACATCCTTACAGCTGCATGAAATTTCCCCGGGTAAACAGATGGCTGTCATGAATGAGAATATCTGCCTGCGTGTAGTTAAGCGCTGAGAGAGAGAAGTGTTTTTTTTTTTTTTTTTTTGCAAACCTGGTAATGCTTTTTCAAGATGATAAACATCACATTACACAAATGGGCATAAAAGTCACCAATGAAAACTAATCAAACCGGAGAAGAGCTGCAGCTTCTGGAGATGGAGTTTCCCTCTGCTTTCTAATACATCACCCACTTAGCTAATCATATTTAACAGTAAACCACATTTTCAAGACTATATTTACTGTAAACACGATTAAGGTACTGTACTTGGGCTAAATAGTAATTATCAATTACGAAGTCTGTGCAAAATCAACATAAGATTACTCAGAAGTTTGTTTCTAAAATTCACAGAATCAGTTCAGACAAAATGCAAAGTTTTCCATCAGACTGTGGTTGTTTTCTGGCTGAACGAACATCTTGTAAAAACCTTTGTGACGTTCTTACTCCTCTTCAGTTGATGCATGTGGGGTAAAATCCAGTAAAAGCATGTAAACACCAACATTAAAGGCATTATTTCCCCTGAACAGACAGCAGTAAAGAGCTGAGAGAAAACTATGGTTGGATAGCGTCCAAAGTAAATTCTGTCAGAAACAAAGTGCTGGTTTTCATTCAGCCGCCTAACTGAGGGCAGATTTATATTTTCCTTCAGTTAACAAGTCTGAGTGCCCAACAGCAGGACTAAACATTCGCCTTTAAGTTACTACAGTGAGGAGAAAGCTGCCAGGTCGCTGAGTCAACTCTGACTTAACACCGGCCTGATGAAGTTTGTCAGCTGAAAAGCTACTTGTAGTTTTCAACCATCTTGCTGAGCGTCATTTAGAGGAGCTCACAGAGGCGGGTACAAAAATGAGATTCAGTGACGGGACCTGTTTTTAAATGAAAAGTACAACTCAAGTCAAAAGTTAATCAAGACAAACGTCAAGGCAGGTCTTTGAGCTCTGACACTGACGAAATGATTAAAACTCAGCCACCAGCTGCAGCTTTCAACAGCAACTCAAAGTCTTTATAAGCTGGCGGACGTGCTCAGTCGCCCTGTAAAAAAACAATAATTGGACCTTAAGTTTAAATTATTTCGTGAAACTTTTTCAAAGGTCAAGTCTAACTTTAGCTGTGAACTGTATCTGCTTTATTGTGCAGGGTCTAATAATAATGAAATATTCAACATGTGGGTCTATAGAAGCTGTCTTATTTATTTCTTGTTGAACGGGGTCAAGCTGTTTAAAATAGTCAATGTGAAAGTTCATTTATTTTTGTGACTTTACGTCAACCAGTCAGGACTTAAATGTCTTAACTGTCAGCATTTTCATCACCAATACACTTGTTTTCTATCTGAGCTAAAGAAGAATGTTTATTTGCTCCAAATCTGAGTTTTATTGATCACTGACTGCACTCAAAGACGGTGTTACCTTCCCGCCCAGACTGACCAGCTGTTAATCAACTCTAGCGGCCGTTTTTGCAGAGAAGCAGCCACCATTTGGAGGTCTGAATATCTTTAAAAACCTTCACAGCCTCAGATATTCTTTTATGTTTTCTAACCACTGTGGTCTGCAAATAAGAATCAAACAAGACATTTTATCTGCAACTGAATCCACATGTTGAAAACGACGTTTCTAATATAGCGTTCGCTAGTATCGCGTCATCTGCTCATCTGTAAATCAAGCTGCTGCTTCTAATCAGACCTCCAACTTTTTCACGGCTCCACAAATTAAGACGGCAGCTGGATTGTTTTGAAGTTACTATCACACAATAAGAAGGGAAATGAGATTCATTCATGTGTCGCGCAGAGGGCAGGGAGGCACAGATAATCGATAGGTGGTGGAAACAGATAGCCAGAGCGGCATAACAAAACAAAAGGATTAATGCAACTAGACGAGGCCTTATTGAACAGATCAGTGGCACGAGACAAAGCAGGGAGACGGAGGGATTCTGTTTCTTATTCACTCTTTTGTCCTCTGCTGTCTATCTTCAAATCCCTCACTTCACTTCTCACTTCATTATTTACTCTTCTTTACAGTATTAATACACAATATTTCCACAGAGGAGTGTCTCTGCTGCTGCTGATCCATCAAGAGATTTTAGCACAAAAGATGCAAACAATAGCGTGACTCACAAAAACCCACATTTGCTCTTTTTCAACAGTGAAATTCATTTTTAAACTCTCCGACTAAGAGCTACTGACTCAGCAATGCATTTGGCAAGTGTGTTGTTTTTTTTTTTACCAGCCAAAGTTATTCACATGTATTTCCTACAGAAATATGTTAATGCAGCTAAAGTGGGAGGTGTAAGAGGCAGTCAGTAAAAGTGTGTGAAACAGCATTATTATTTAGCTCGAGGAGAAAATGTAAGTAGTTTATTGTTTCTAACGTGAAGTCGTTTTTGAGATGTTGAATGTTGCAGGCAAGAAAAACGAGGAGTCTGACAACCTGACAGCTCAAAAAAACAGAAAAAAATAGCCACAAAACAACCTGAAAAGACAAAAGAGGAATTATGATCGACATTCCTGATAATGATTCGATCATTCCTTCGCTTTCTTTTCCAAATAACTTTATTTTGGAGTTTATTTTCCAACCTATAACTTGATGCATACAGCGTTATTGACCCACATAATGACATCCTCCTCTCGTTTTACCATCTTCATGTCTCCTTCCTTTTTTCTTTTCATCCTCCTCTCTGAAGATGATCTCTCCCAATCAGCCCCTCCCATCCCTTCATCTTTACTCCAAACCTCATGTCTCCAATCAACCATCCCTCCTTCTTTCCCTCCTTTCATCGCCTCTTTTTTATTCATCCTGTGAACATTATAATCACATCCACCTTTTTTAGCATCAGTGGCTTCTGCAGCAGTGCTTTGCTCAGTGCTCTAAACTAACAAAAAAAATTTCAAGGAAAAAAACAATCATACAGCCATTGGTAAAATACTTTCACACAGCCCCGCCCCTCGGTGTTCAACATGCCTCGCTCCGCCCTCAGAGTTCATTTTTCACCTCGGGCTGACGGGGTCTTAAATTCTCTCATGCTTAATTAAACTATCTATCTCCATGGATCTGTAGCCCCATTACCCATAACACCCTACACCACCACAACACCCCCACCCCATCCCCTCATGTGTCGTGTCTCCCCCCACCTCCTCACTGTTCGCTGCTCTCAACAATGTCTCCGTTAATAAGGGGGATGAAATGAATGACCTGTGATGCTAATAATGCCAAGCACACCCAGACTTCATTACGCCTGACAACCTCCAGGCTTCAGCCTCCAACCAACCAGCACCCTGCAGACACCGTGTGTGTGTGTGTGTGTGTGCGTGTGTGTGTGTGTCTGGGTGTGTACCCACCCATATGTCCTCACACACCGTCTTACATCTGTACGTGTGCTTTTATGATGAGAATATACATGCAGAAAATCGAGGAGTCGATCTTTTATGGTGTCTTTTAACAGTTTAAAGAGGACAAACTCAAAGAAATAAAGACGTAGTGAGAAACAAAAAGAAAATAATCATAAATAAAACCTCTGAATCACGTTTATATGGTGGTAAAAGGTGTGATGGGACATAAAGGCTCACTGATGACAGATTATTTTTCCAGTTGAGGAGACTTTTTATTCTTCTAACACAAGAAAGAAGGACTTTGACACTCCAAATTTGACTTGAACGCTTCATTCTTGAAAACACAAATTTACCACAAGAAGTTTTTTCTTGCATATTTTCAGATGGATATGGTGAAAAAAATTCTGTTTTTATCCTCCTTTTTTCTCATTCTTGTGTTGTAAGTCAGTCTTTAACATTATTTTTGAAATGTGCTGCATAAAGACGAAGATGAACTTTACGATATAACCACCAACTCCTCAAAGGTTGAGGTTTCTTCCTTGTTTATTTAGTTGTTCAGTCCATGCATTAAGCCTTTCAAATGAAAGAAAAAAGTTCCAAGTCAACCTTTTTCCTTTCATTTTAAAGGCCTAATGCATCCAGCGTTTCCTCACTGTCGACTAAATGAGCTGCGTTGCTGTAATTTCAGAGATCTGGCAGCTGTGATGGTCGGGATAATCCAGTTCCGAATAATAAAATGAATACTGGCACAACATATCTGCTTCCTGGTGACTTCAGTCAATAAATATCAGCCGCGTCGGTCCGAGCCTCGGCGGAGGCAGAAACAACAGGATGGATCGGAGAAGTTGTAATCAGTAATGACTTTCAGGCCTGGACGGAGCTAATGTGCCGCAAACAAAACAAAACCATTAGCTGTATTGAAGTCCCATCTCGACTCATCTCTCTCGGTGTATTTCTTCTTAATTCACACGGACTCGCTCTCTGGGTGCTTCTATTGAACGTGAATGTCAGAGCAGCTCTTCTCCCGACATTTCGTCTGTTTTTTCAACCTGCAGCGGGATTATCGAGAAAAGGGTTCGTACATGTCTACATCCCACGGCGCTGCTTGTACAGATTTTATGAGATAACCAGCGTTTTTTTATTTGTGTGTAGTAGGAGTTTAGTAGTAATGTAATAGCTTGTAAAGGAAATGCAGAAAATAGTTATCAAGCTCCTCTCTCAGCCAAATTCATCCTCCAGCAGGTAAAAAACAACCCAGTCTCATAATATTTCCATCTGCAACAGAAGTTTTCATTCATTCATTCGTTTATTCATTCACCATTTACCAGAATCTGATGACTGCTGCATCTTTATCAGTGATTTTAAGGTATTTTATGACTTCATGATTTAGATGATTGAAGTTTTATTTGGGTTTTAATCAGGTATAATTTTTCTTTAAAGCAATCTTTTGGATTTGAGATGCAACAACATCCCAGAACCTGCTTTTTATTCTTGAATTTCTCCAGACCTGAGCTTGGTTCGATAAAGATTCAAGATTCAAGAATGTATTGTCATTACACAACAATAACATCACGCAATCATTGCCAATAAGATTCTTAAATCTCTTGATCAAGATCATCACCAACATGTTCGCAAAAAGTTAAGTATCATCAAGTAGACAAACGCAACATAAGCATCCAATCAGTTGTGATTGTGTCCACCAGATGAATGAAAGTCCAATATTCATGCTACTTTTAGCTCTTGTTTGGTCTCCAACAACTCCTGAGAAAAATGTCTGCTTTCTTTACCAGTGAAACACTTAAAAACAACTCAAAGAGCTAAAAAAGACAAAAAAAAGAAAAAAAAAAGTCCTGCTGAGTTGGAATATAATTATGAGTTTACCAATAAGAGGAGCAGATTTCAAATTACAGAAAGTAATTTCACATAGCAGCCGTAGATTTAAAGAAATGCCAGTAAAAGACAAACATCCGGTCACAGCACCGCGCAGGCAGTCAGACTGATCACAGCTCATTACCATGACACACAGGACGAACACCTGACAGCGAGGAGGGCAGCACTGACAACACACTTGTCTATAGGTAAAATATGGACGCTCAGATCAAACCGCATCAGGACACACGCAGGTCCAAGCTCTGTGCTGCATTCAGGGACTCCTGGAAATGCTAAACTCATCTGAAGGACCTTTTGACCCAGAGAAGACCACTTTAATTACAATGGTGGGTTTCACCTGAAGCACCTCACAGTCCCGCAGTTGAGGCTGAACTGTTAATCAGCGACCGTGGCACCATTCATAAGATCACATTAATCTGAACAGGAAGGAGCATTGTATGTGCAGCGTGTGCATTTATGAGCGTGCACGAATCAGGCGGGGAGAGTCAGCGCGTTAACACGAGAGGTAATGATGTATTAGTGAGAGCAGAACGGTCTCTGGGGGCGATTCATCACAATGAGACAGCTGAGGGACAGAGCCATCAGTCAGCCTCCACCATACAACACAGCACAGACAGACAGACAGACAGGCAGGAAGAGAGGAGGAGCGACAGGCCTGCTGATAGCTGAATTGCCGGTGATGTTTTCGTTTTCTGAGGAGAACCTTTGTTTATCTCGGCCTCCTTCGTCTCCTTTTACTATTTCTTTTTTACAAACTTTATGTAAGCAAACAATGAACAGTAATGTTCTGTTGTTAATCAATTAGCAGTGCAGAATAGAAAAACAGAGAAAGGATCACTATAATAATAATTCCTCCTGTTTCTATGAGCCCTGAAAAGATCCTCTCTCAATGCAATTTTAATGCAAGTGATGTTAAAACTAAAAATCTGCATTTTAAAGTTAAGCAGCGTGACTCAACATCTTATTCATCCTGCTGGAGACAATAAGGGCCGGGCTGAGAAATGCAGACTGTATTCTTAATCTCTGAGGCATCCTGCTGGGTTGGTCACCATGTGGAGTAAAACATGCATGTCATTATACACCAACCTGGAAGTGTGTCAGCATTTAGAGACTGACTCTGAGACCGAGATCACTCTGCAGCCTGTTAGCATGCAAACACCAGCTCGTCTGAGTTTCTGAGCACAAGCACTACTAAACATAGATTATGTGAGCAGGTCCCTGTGTTGTACAAAGAAGGAGGCGACTATCATCAGGTGGAGGTGGTAAAATGCAAAGAAATGTTGCAATGTGTTAGCTGGTAAGCAGTTAGCTGGTTGCCTCAGACAGACACCGTGCATCTGGGCGGCCAAGTGTTTGTAGACAAGAAAATATTGTTTCCTGAAACATTTTCTGCAGTCAGACTCGCGTGTAGCTGATGGAAATGTATGAATGTGAAGTCACAGTGAGAGGAAACTGGTCAGCAGAAACATTAATGGTGTTAAAAGCTGCAAATTTCTGTTTTGAATCACGTCTTCGTCTCCTCATCCCCTCCTGCTGGAGGAAACACTTTCCTCTCACCTTTCCTCTGCAGAGCTCACTATTTGCATTTCATCAGCGATACGCTCACATCATGAAATTTCATGAGGCCAGGCGGGCGCAGACGGATCAGGTGTGTTTCCCAACACACAAAGGATTAAACCTCTGGGCTCGGCATGCAGTTAGAGAAAACCCCTCTCTTTCCTTACATTAACACCATTCTACTTTCTGCTATCTAAACCTTCTCACCATAAAGGTCATTCAATTATATGTTTGATTCCACGCACAGGACTTCTGTAATGGCTGCAGAGAATTTGACCTGAATCATTTATGCCCGCCGAGCCCAAACTAATGGCTCGGATCAGCGCTCCCGTGGAAGTGCGGTCGGCAAGTGGAGAGTTTTTTCAGGGAGATGTTTCATCAGGAAAAAAAAAAAAGACAAGTTGATGGCAGATGGCTGACATGATGAGTCGTGCTGAATCCAAACACAGCCACCAAAACGAGCACATATTCCTCAAAACAACCAATTTACAGACTTGGTGAAGATTAAAATATTCAATAGACACTGGATGTTTCTGTGTCAAACAACCTGGCGTTCGTGTCTGTGCAGCAGAAAGAGTCCGAGTATTATTCAGTATCTTTGGTTCTGTTTGGCCGGACCTCTCGGCGCCCATCTGTTTGGTGGATTATAGTTTTGTGGTGCCAACAAACAACAGCCTCTTCACAATCATCTGTCTCACTTGAACCCTGCAGACCTGCGGTGTTAAACCGAGGTTGTGTTTGTGTGTGTGATGTGGACTAAAAGCAAGCAAAGGGGACACTCAACCGCCGCAGCAGGTTTTTTTTTTCTCCACAAACATGTTGTGTTTGATGCTTTTTTTTCAAGCTGGGTCCTAAAACCCGCCTCCTCTCGGGATGATATGATGTGGAAGAGCACGGTGCGGCGTCACTGAAGAGCAGTTAAAGGGGTTTGAATGAGCACGTGAAACACACAAACAGTGGTGAAGGTCATCGCGGGGCACACTGGTCTGTATTTTAATGGAGAGCAGGGAGACGGAGGCTCTGGGGAAGGACGAGCAGCAAAAAAGATAAATTGGTCGATAGATTCCCGTCCACCTCGCGCCGTCTCTGACCAATGAACCAATCAGATCACATTAGGGCAGTTAAAGTGGCAACGCACAAATTCATCCATGCTCAGACTGTCTTTATATTTCCTCTTTTCTGAGCTGACTAGTTTCAGTTTCTGAAGAGGAGGAAACGTCTCTCCGACCTAACGAGCTCGCTGAATAAGCTCATTAGCTTGTTGATGGATTTGGACTTTCGACTTTCAGTTCCCGAAGTCTTAAGCTCTGATGTTTTTGTGGTCTAAAGGTACAAATGTGCGAGTCAAAGTTTTCATTGCTGAACCACCATGATTAACACACAGTTCAAACGTCATCTGTAAGGGTTAAAGTTTGGGAGATTTAATATTTTGTGTGGACGTGGTTTGTTTTTGCACACACAACCAACCGTCTGTACCTTAAAAAAGAAAATATCATAAAAACATTTGAGATTAACTGATGGCTTCTTTGTATGGATGGAAATCTGTGTTTCACAAAAGATGAGAGAGTCAAACGTATTATTTTTGGCCAAACTTCACCGACAGCACAAAGCTAAACTGCCATTGACAGATTTGTCAAAGCGACGTTTTATGTAATGTAAATGAAATAAACGGTGTAATACAGAGCAGGTTTTACATTAAATCTCGTCTCATTACGGAGCCGCTCACGCAGGATCTGATTGTACTTGTGTGAAAATGAAGAGAAATTAATTTGGCCGGTGGAAGCTGCTTTTGGCAGGTGCGCCTGGTTTGTTTGCTGGCTCTTGGCAGGTGAGCTGAGGAGCTGAATCCGGACCTCACCGACGGCCTTTTTAACTTACATCTATCAGCTAATCATGATGAATGAGCGACTAATCGGTTCATCCCTCAAAACAACAACAGCAGCAACACGCCCGGCCGGAGTCCAGAAACACGGCGCCGACCGACACATTCAAACTTAAAAAAAAAATCCACCGCCGAGGGGAAACAATCCAACATGAGAGTGAAATATCTGTTGGCCTCTTCCTCCTCCTCCTCTCACGTCTCTCTGAACTCCCCCGAGGAGCAGAGCAGCCCGGTGGTTCCTGTCAGCCTTCACAAGCAGCCAAGAGGAGGGTCAGAGTTCAGAGCCTCATCCCAGAAACAGAGCACCGTCTTGGGGATAGCCGGGCCCCGCGGAGAGCCTGCAGATCAAGGACGCGCTCATTTACCCATGACAGAGGAGAGAGAGGAGAGCAAAGAGGGAGAAAAAGAAAGGAGGACGAGAGGGGCGAAGACGAGGGAAGGAGGCGAACGAAACAGATGATGGAAAGATGGGATAGAAAAGGAAAGGAGGAGCAGTGGGAGAAAAAGAGAGAGGAGAGAAATGTAAATGAGGAGGAGGAGGAGAGGAAAAAGAAGGAAGATACAGGAGTAGAAAATTATGATAGATGGGAGGGGAAAGGAGGAGACTGGAAGACGGAGGATGCAGATGAGGCGAGAGGAGAGAGATGAGTAAGCAAGGAGCAGGAGAGGAGAATAAAAGGGGGAAGAGGAAAAAGGAGAGAGGTGATGGCATCATGAGGAGGTGAGGAAGCTGGAGAAGCAGGAGAAGAGGAGAAAAGAGCATGTGATGCAAACGTCCTTCAGGGTTATTCAAATAAACAAGGTTCATGCAAACGTCTCATTTCTGACACGAGTCGCTCCGTTTCCACCTTAAATCTGTTTCATATGACGGCATCACACACAAACATCACACACAAACATCACCGCCATCTCCATCTGGTAAACATCAGAGCACCTCATCGTATCCTGACGTGATTTCTAAGGCTTAAAACAACATTTGGAAATTAAATCTCTACATATTTGTCTTGTTTTATTTGTGTAAGGAAGAGAAAAGTTTTGGAGAAGGATTTTCTTTCTTACAAGAAAAAAGTAGTATTGTTTTTTTTCATTTAAAAGTAAAAAAACAAGCTTAATGAAATCTTTTTCTGTTGTTTTTTTGGTGTGTTAAAGCAAAAGGAGCTAATTAAATTTGGTGTGAGCCAAAACTTCAAACATATGGTCTCATCAAAACTGAATTTAGTGCTAAAAAAGAAGGAGAGGAGAGAAAAGAAGGAAAAAGGGACAGGTGTGTTACCGTTTCATCAGATCATTTATTATGTTCGTAATAATGAACAAGATGTTTTTCTTTTTCAGTTATGGAAATGAAAGAGGATCAAAAAATCAAACACGCTTTGTTTTATATTCATATCATGATCGAGAAAAGTAATTAACGACAAGAAGGAAGAGAGACGCTGAATAGAAACAGTGTCGTATATGCAGCATTTCTGTGTCGTCTTTCTGTGTATCTGTACAGTTTGTGGTCTGCAGTAATTATTTGTGTATCTGTGGACCATAAATATCAGCTGCTCGAAGTCTTAATGTGCTAACTAGTGTGTGTCTTTTTATAAGGAAGTCTTTTTTCTACGTTTCATGAAAGAGGTTTAAGTGCTTCTGAAGAGAAAAAGCTTAAACAGCTAAGCTGTAACGAGATCAGACTGAGATTGAAAAACGCACTTTAACCGGGGAGGAAAGCGCTGTAAGAGAAGTGCACCATTTCCAACAAACTGACGCCAAGGACAAGACGCGATAACGCCGAGGTGTGAAGGCTCAAACAAAGGACATCAAACAGAGAGACGTTTCACCAGACGCAGAACAGAAATGACATCTGAGCGCTGATGAAACAGAACAAACCATCAAATCGCTCCTATGAGAATATTAATGGGGGAAAGGCAAGGTCAGCGACATGTACAGGAAAGAGGCAAAGCTCAAGGACGAAACATTAAGAGCCCACATGAGGCCATAAAAGAAGAATAATGCAAATATATGAGAGCGTTTCTGAGAATAAAACTATTTGACGATGAGACCGACCGCAACGTCAGAGAGAGAATCAGCTTTATCGGCCACATACAAGAAGTTTTACTCCGTCGAGATAGATTCATTTTAAAGAGCTGACAAAGCATATGTAGAGACAGGAAATAATAATAGCAACAACACTAACATGGAAACAGTGGATACTGAACCTTTCTGCAACTAAAATATAAAAGATTATTGGACCAAAGCAGGGCAACACACAGCTGAATATTAGACAATTATACATCTGTCTATGTTGGATCAAATAAGGGTTAAAACAGCAGATAATATGGATCAAACCAGAGCTAAAACTGCTGTAAATACTGAACAAAACGACTGCAAACATACAAGAAAATATCCGACTAAAGCAGAGCTCCAACATCAGCGGATATTTGAACTAATAAATACTTTTCTGGATAAATCCTGGACCAAACAAAGGCTAAAACATCAGAGATTATTGTGCCAAACCAACGTTAAAATGCTAAAATGTGATCTACAACAACCCTCTAAGTGAAAAAAGACATTTTTGAACCCATTAAGAAGTCATAACAGGTCATAAAGTGAGAGCTTGTCTCATTAGACGGCGTTCAGCATGTTTCCTTCGCTTCCTCTGAGCTCGGCGGTGTTTTCTCCTTCTATTCAACCAGGTGAAAATGACATCCTACAATTAAAAACACACACACACAAGGCAGAAGGAAACCGTCACACACCTTTAATAACCGGACTGTGACGCGGCTTTTAATAGCGAGAAAGTAATCCCGACCGACAAGAGACGAACCGAGACCAAGTCACACAAAGACAGTAAACAAGCTGCTTTCTACGCAAGTTCAAATGATTTAAAAGCCCTCTAATTGGTCACTGAATTAACCGAATAAAACAACGCCACCACAAAGTCTGCTTTTTCACCAGCTTAGTCCACCAAGTCTTAAAATCCAAACATACTTGTTTTTATTATTATTTGACTGATTACCGAAGATTTCACTGAACGTTCGCCAAAACGACCTAATGCTCGAGATCGTGTCTGTTTTATCGCCTGTTACACTGCAGGGGGCGCTGTGTTTCAGGAGGCCGACAGATAAGAGACGGACGTTAAGTCGAGGCACAAAAACAGTTCAAGGATCTGAAGGGAAAGCAGCGAGACATCCTCAAGAGATGAAGTGCTGTAACCCTTCTGCAGATATTTCATAATCTGTGTTTCAGTGTGTGTCGGCATCCAGCAGGCAGCAAACAGCCTAAAACAACAACAACAACAACAACACACACACACACACACACACACACACACACACACAGAGCCTCGCCAGAGAAAAATGATTTACAACAACATAGTGTGTTTATGAAGCACAAATGTCTTTCTGCTTCAACATGTGAGTTTGATATCGCTGAATCTGGAATATATATTTGGGTTTAAATCAATCATCACAAAAATAATTCCAATATAAAGAATAGTGTGTCATAAAAACAGAAGAGAGACAGAAAAGAAAGCGTGATGAGGAGTAGAACAGGATTTTCAGTATGCTGTGTGTGTGTGTGTGTGTGTGTGTGTGTGTGTGTGTGTGTGTGTGTGTGAACACGAAGTTCGCCCGTGATCGTGCTGATTATCTTTTCCCGCTGATGGCACTCGCATCACCTTCACGGGCGAATTGTCTTGTCTCAGAGAGTCGCAGAGAGGAAAGACCAGCATGTCAGCGTGTGATTCAGAAACACAACACATCTCCATACACACACACACACACACTGGTCACACACACACCTGTCGTAAATCAAAGCAACAAGCGGCCGCGGTCGCTGTGGGGAGGAAGGAAGGAGGAAACGACGTGAAGGACGAACAGACACGAGCTCTGGCAGCTGTAATAAATCCTCCCGGAGCCATTTCTCTCTGGTTTTTGTGTCTGCAGGACTCATCAGGTCAGATCGATACGGCGATCCAGCAACTCTCATTTCATCATTAGATTGGTATTAATGACAGTTTGGGGGGAAAAAAACAGACGGGACGACTTTGGGGCAACAGAAAACTTTGACACACAGGAAAAATTTTTCTAGTCTTTCTATTTTTTTCTGTGTATTTGACAATCAAGCATGTAAGAAAGCAAACTCAACCCACTGTTTCTGTCCATGTGGCCTTTTTAAAACAACTCACATGAAGAAAATGTACAAACACAAAGCCCCTGCTGCCCCCAGAGCACTAAATAATTGAATTAAAATGCTTGAAAAAAGTTGTTAAAAGAAAGTGTGATGAATGATGTTGAAGCTCAACTAATGTGTTTATTTACCAAGAGAAGGCAGTAGTAGATAAAAAGGAGGAAACTGTATCTGGACGTGTATTTAACGTGTTGAAAATCTCATGTATTTGGACTGGATGAATGAGCAGCAAAGACCTTGTGAAGCGATTTAGATAAAAGACTCATTTTCTCTTCTGTCACGATGATTGCGAGGTAAACAGACACACAAAGGAATTACAAAGTGATAAGTGCACATATAAGATCTTCACCTGCCACAGCGCTCAATAAAGAAGCTGAATTTGTTTAATCTAAGCTGTTGAAAAAGGTAGATAACCTATTAAAATAACCAGGCGGCTCAGTGGGCGTCGAAACCTTCAGATCGTCTCTGTCGTCGTTTCACCGTCACAAAGGTTCGCCAGGAAAACGAAACGCAGCCTGAGAGCGAGGTGGTCTGGATGACATTCAATTTAGCGTCTAATTAGCAAAATATCAATTAGGATGTATGGAGGCAGAGCTGAGCGCGGGGAAGGGGAGGGGCTGCGTCTTTGTGGTAATTGGGCTTTTGATCAACTGCAGAGACGATCTGCTCGACGTGCCGGAGACGAATGCCGTGACGTGAATGGCGTGACGCGGCGAATACTGATACTGGTGGCTCAACGGAGGTGAAGGGAGCGAGCGAGCATGTGAGAGAAAGAGAGAGAGAGAGAGAGAGAGAGAGAGATGACGAGAGAGGTCACACAGCAAACATAACATGGATGCTGCAGTTTTTTGGTGTCAGGCTGTTTGTGCATCATAATAAACATCTTCCTGTGTTTTACTGATGGTGCAGATAAAATAAGGTAAAAACACGACTTTTAGAAACTAGTCTGTTCAAGTATAAGAAATTACTTCTTATGTTTGTTTTATTGATTTATTGGCCAAGTATGTAAAAAATAAACATTAACATGAACTACTATGTACAAGTGAAATAATAGTAAAATAAAAGTGCAATGGTGAGAGTGCAAAAGATGCTTGGGATAAATATAAATATCTCAAAAGAGTCATTTTATTTCATTATGTTTACTGTAATGACTTGTTGCTGCTCTTTTTCTTGATGTGGTTCAGTTCAACATTTTGGAGGGATCATTTACCTTTATCGTCTTTTAGTTGGTTGATGGTACTATCAGGTATATTTCACGTTTTCTGGAAAGTGAATATATCCACCTCTGCCCCTGTTCTCTTTACAAGAATCAAAAATCTTTATTGTCATCATGTTTTCACATAACGAAATTAAGATTGGTGACTTCCAGCTTTAAACATAAATATATGTAAAACTTCTATATATGCACATACGACACTGAAGTTAGCTTCAGATTCACAGCTTCCACTGTGGCAGTTAAGGGGAAAGTTAAAGGGAAAATTGCTGACCGACTGTTTGTTTGTGTATTATCCGTTTTTTTGTACCTGTTATTGATGTAAAATCACTTTTGACATTTTAGGTCAAACATTAACTTTGTCTGAGACCCACTATTAGTTTTGTATAACCTTTATTCTATTTGTGAAAATGCAAAAAAAGGCACATTTCACTGTTTTTTTTTCACATCTAGACCACTTTGCACAGAGTCTACATCAGAAACCACTATATAACTTCTCAAACCTGCCCAAAATGATTTTACATCAATAAGAGGTAAAAAAAATGGACAATCAATCAACAGTCGGTCAGCACGTTCAGTTAATTTTCCCTTAACTTACCCCTTAACTGTCGAATCTGAAGCTAACTTTAGCGTCATTCTCTTTTAAAAAAATGAGCTTAATGGTCTCTTGTCAGGTCTGAAAAATCAAACCAGCCCACCTGAAAGAGTATCTCATGAGCACGTGAAACAGTTAGTCAGAAATCTGGAGACTTTTACTCCTTGATGCTTCAGACATCATGGTAGTTAATGATGTTCACCTTTGAACATCATCGTCAAAGACTGAGCTCTGATTGGTCGAGGTTCAGTGTGTCTGACAGATGTTTTGGTAAAGTCACAGCAGTGATCTGACCACCTTTAAATATAAATATGATCTGATTACTTTAGTCTTAAAATACTCGATGATGAAGCCTCTAAAGAGTGTGTGGTTGAAGTCAGCAGGATTTGTGGAGGAGTTCAGATTTTAATATGAAAGTGTGAGTGCATATTTTTAGAATATAATGAGACTTTGTAAATGTGCGCCTGCATCATATTTGCTTACTTACTGTATATGAGCTTTTCCACTGCAAAACAAAACTGCAGCCGTCACTGTTTCACACACACACACACACACACACACACACACACACACACACACACACAGCCATTAGCGGAGTGTGAGGTGCTGGCTGAGGTGTCAGACGGCCAGATGAGGTCTGAGCGGCTCTCGTGGCTTCCCGCCTCATTTCCATCCATTATCGAGGGATGAGGCTCAGAAAGCTCATTTGGCTCCATTAGAGGCCGCGGCGGCGCTCCGTCCAATCACGGCGGCCGAATCAACCCGTGCTCCGCCGTCGTCCCTCGCGACGGTTTTGCGGGACAGAAATGAAAGGATGAAGGTCACGCAGGCACAAATATTCAAACTAATTGTGACAAACGAAGAGATTTCATGTCGAGAAGGATACAATGGGAAATACAAACATGATTTTTTTCATGTTTTTCTTATAAAATGTTATAAATGAACACATTAATTAATGAATCAGTGAGCGAGGGAGAGTCAGTGAGTGAATTAATAATGACTGCATGATTGAGGGAGTGAATAAAAATGAGGGCTTCAGCTAATTACTGAGTGAGGGACTGAATACATGAATAAATACATAGACTAATGAATGAATGAGTGTGTGAGATGGGTGAGTGAGAGAGTGAGTCAATGAATGATCAACAAATGAATAAGCAAAACACCAAGGGAGTGAATGAAGACATGAATGAATGAATGAATTAGTGAAATCAAGGAATAAGTGGACAAATGAATGAAAAAGTGAGTTGGTGAACTGGGAGTGAATGAGTATAAATCAATAAATGAATACATGAGTGTGAGATGGAGAGAAGAAGTGATTAAAGTGAGTGAACACAATGAATCAGCAAACTTATGAAGGAGTGAATTGATGAGAGAATGAGTTCATCTCCTTCATATTTGAGAAAGCTTTGACTGAACAGTCTGTAACTTGAAATAAATTGAAATAAATAAATTGATCAGAGAATAAAGTGAGTGAGTGATTGAGTGAATGGATGAGGTGAATATTTCTCTGTATAGTTTCTTCTTTTCTGTCCTGTTTGAGTAAAAAAAAAAAGTGTCATTTCTTTTTAATTAATTTGACGAGCTCCACTCCAAAATGACATTAAAGCGCCTCCTCTTATCAGACGGCAGAAAGTCGTGCTATCGGAGCACAAAGAGATCCCAACGCAACCGGCTGTGTTTTAAATATTCCATTATAGGATCCATTAGGATAATTAAAACACATCCTCTTTCACCGATCTGACTGTGAATCCTTCTTTCTTTTTTCTTTTTTTTTTGTTCCACGCCCGACGACCATTTCATCGCCTCCTCTGGCCCCGGTTTGACGTTGCTGCAAAAAAAAGGCACAGCGCGTGGAGAGATGCTAACAGGGAGGAGTGAATTTAACTGTGTTTTTACAAAAAGGGGTGGAAGTGGCTCGGCCGAGAGTCATTTCAGTCTCTTTTGTTGTCTTTGTTGTTGTTTTTTTTTCCTGCTTGATGAAAAGCAGCAGAATAAGACCACGGCAGAGATGTTTATCACCTCTGAGCTGGCCGCAGAGAAGGGAAAAATGAAAAAGGGATATTTGTGTTTGCTCTCTTGGAAAAAGCGACCTGTCCTATTAATAAGGCGACACACACACACACACACACACTCCTGTTCCTGTATGAGCTACAAAGCACAATTTGAAAAGATGGCAGCTAATAAATGACAGGCCTTCCCTTCTACGGAGGGAAAAAATAATAATTGTAGCTCTTGTATAACCAGGAAGAGGAAGAAAAGCGCTCCCTCGTATTTTTGACCAAACAGCCTTTATGTGATCTAAATTGGTTAAATAGAAATGTCACAGTCTGTCTCTCCCCACGCTGCACGCAACAAACCTCGTTTTTCATCTGCTGAAGAAACGTGATCTGATCCGCCTCGACAACAAAGAGCTCCAACACGCGGAGACGATGATATCACATCAGAGCGGAGAAAGACGCAACGCAAGAGGACGCGCAAACCTGAGCGACGCTTTAAGTTACGTTAACGTGAACCCGCCGACGTCTTGAGGCCGGCGTTGGTGACTGATTGAGATGTGATGACGACACGGATGTTATGGTGCTAAAACGCTGAAAACAATAAAACACAACATCAACTTTATCCTTTTCTAAATATAGCTGTGTTTCACGAAACTAAACTAAGTCAAACAGAAAACCTGAAAGAGAAGGAGCAGTGTTGATTGGTTTATAATGAAGCCGCAGTCAGAAGGCTTAAAACTTTGGGGCAAACTTGACTTTAACATCGGCCAAATACGGCAAGCTGAAGTTTTAGTTGTGTGTTTCGTGGGGTAAAACACATCTTGTAAACAGCAAAGATTTTATAAGCCTCGTAGTAAGCATCACTCTTAAAAAGGATGAAAAAATTAGGGCTCAGTCAGAAAAAGACCTCTAACGTGGCCGACATGACGTTAAACTCATCAGAGCAGTGAGATTATTTCCTTCCAGCGGCGCTTTTATTTTTTAAGTCACCACACGAACCAAAAGATGTTTACTGGTTTCCTCCACTAATATTTCAAGTTAAGCCTTGCACTTTATTTTCGCCCTCTCTTGCTTTCCACATCTCTCTCGAACAGCTCGGCGTTACGGTCTTAATTAGCGACTACACATTCAAATGAACTCGGATTTGGTGTAAGTAAATAAACCTCTAAACTGCAAACATGTGGCGCGCTAAATGTGGGGGCTAACAGGAAGCTTAATAAATGCAAATTTAAAGCTGTGACATAAAGCGGTGATGATGAAGGGAGACGGTGGCGCTACAGGAAAGGTCACCAAAAGTATGAGGATGTTAATATACACAACAAATATTACAGAAAGTCTCCATGTTAACGGGACTTCATCATTAAAAATAAAAAATGCTAAACAAACATATTTTCCTTTGAACATCCTCCTGGTTTTCTGATTTCACATTTTGCTTCCTGGCAGCTAACCAGCCGTCACTCCACATCCTGCCACTGTGGAAACACAAAGTTTAATTTCCTGCTCTGACAGTGATTAATAATTAGTGAATCCAAATGCACGTGAAGCCATCAGCACTAATAACCCCGCAGTAATACAGAGCTGAAGTCTCTGCTCTGTGTGTCTCTCTCCGTTGTGCTTTTATTGATTAAAGGTTGACATTTGACTTTAATCTGCAGCTCCGGTTGACCTCCGGTTGCTAAGACGCTCCGCTTTGCCTCTTTTGACGTCCTCCCGTTTTCTATCCATCCTTTAACAACGCTGTTTTAACTCTTCATCTCACCTTTCGTGATAATCTGGAATTAAAGGTGTATTTTTCGATCTCACTTCATTTTTTACTTCATTGTTAGCAAAATTAGCAAAAACTAGAAAAAATGAGTGAATATGAATAATACGTTGTGTTAAAAGCCGACCTGTACTCCATGTGTGATTTTTTCAGGAAGGTCTTTAATTTACTTTAATTTCATTTTGTCTTTTATCAGCAGAGGCTCAATAGTGACATTTACATGAAAATCTTCAAGATTATAATTAAGTTTTCTTACTTTTTCCTCAGTTTTTGTTCTATTTCCGTCTAATTTAAAGACATTATTTGGTTATTATGATTAATTATTGCCTGAATATGTTAAAAGCAATTAAACTGACGCTGACAGAAGCAACAAAAACAACAACAAAAAAAAAAGCAGCAGATGACATGTAAGTATGTCGAATGTCAGATGAAAGAAGAAAATAATTTTCTCATTGACAGCCGAATACATCAGATGAGGAGTTTTTATTTCTGTAAGTCAACTTTTATTCTCAGCATGCTTCAAAGAAACTGGGTTATTCAAAGTGTCAGTCAAATGCATACAGAGGCTGAAGTGTTCGTATCTGATCTAAACGGACCCCTCGAAAGCTTTCAGAGCTTAAATAAAGAGAAAATGGAAGCAGTGAGAGAGCAGCTGATCTAAAAAGAAGTTACAGGACTTCTGTTCGACTTTCAGTTTTCGAGTCGGAGGACGATATCCCATTTTAACCCTGCCTGCAAAGCTCTGATTGGTTGATTATTTTCTCCAGCGTCGGCCGACGAGCACGACGGCGGGCTGATTTGATTTGCAGAACAAAATCAGAGACAATTTGAGAGACGTGGAAACATTCGGCCAGAAAGAAAACATAACATACGATAAAATTATCATCCAGAAATCTACCTGCACCTCACAGCCTGGCTAAGAATAATCAAATCTATCATTCTGCCGTTGAATCACAGTGACGTGTGCGCCCGCTGACTAACAGAAAGCAATAAGAAATGGGATAAAGTCTCGTTTAAAAGCAGGCAGCGTGAAATGTGGATGTGTTTTTTTCTTCCTTGTTCCACATTCTTTCCTCCTCCTCCGGCAACACTTCTTCCTCATTACGCCCTCTTCCTCCCTCTCTCCCTCTCTCCGTTCGGCCTCTTTTTTCTTGTCGTTGTCTTTGGTGTTTCGCCGTCATTCATCCCTCTGTCCTCCTTCACTCTCCTCCTCTCCTGCTCTGTCTCTCGCTCGCCCTCTGCTCTTTCCCCCGTCACTGTTTTTAATGAGCTCACTCCCTCTCTCTCTCTCTCTCTCTCTCTCTCTCTGTAAATGAACAGCCACCCTGCTGAATCGCAGGCTGAGGCAAAACCTTAAATAAGCTATCATTGCAGATGAACTCATTTTCACCCAAAACACACACACACACACAGAAAAGTGCTGCTGAAGGTAAGTGTTAATAAAATTGTGTTAGTGTGTAGTTGTAGGGTTGTAATCGGTGTGTTTAACAACTTCAGGGTGCTTTGTTCAGCTTTGTGTGTGTGTAACATCACGTAACACACACTTACGCAAAACACATGAAAGAAAACACAGTCAGGAGCTCCTTTATGGCAAGCCGTGCAGTCCAAAAACGTGATTTTTCAACACGCTAAATACACGTATATACATATTAATCTCAGCGTGTTTACGTGAGGTAGATGAAAGGACTGTGAGGGATGAAACACGTTTATTTAACATGTTGACAACGTGTTGTTGACGTGTTGTTTACATGTTAAAAATCAAAAAGTTGTTTGCATGTTGTCAAGCACCATCATTATTAATAATTTGCCCCCTGCTGTCCCCAGAGCCCTAAATAATTAAATTAAAATGCTGAAAATCATGTGTTTGGACTGCACCTCTTATCTTCACATCCCTCCATCAGTCCTTCAGCTCCATCACTTCGTTTGACAACATTATTATCTGTTTCATCCCTCACAGGTCTCTTTCATCCCTTTCTGCCTCCTTCCATCCATCATTTGAATCCCTCTTAAATTTCATTACACGTCTTTTCACCTCTTTTAACCGTTACCTCTCTGTGAGTTCCTTTTCTTCTTTATACCTTCTGAATTATTCTTTCATAAACAACCGTTGTTCTGCTGATGACTCCACCGACCCCCCCAACCTCTTCCTCGATCAATCTTATGATCCCTCCAGCATCCTTTACACCCGTTACACGTCTCTCTCAGTCCTTTTTACACCCCGTCTGACAGAGCTATCACTTATTTTCGACCCTCAGTCGTTCCTTTAACCATTCACTGAGTCCCGTACACCATCAGTGTTTCTTTATACGTCTCCTTACGCCTTCAATTAGTGATCTACCAACCCTTTTTAACCATTTTACCACCCATTTGACACCTTCATCATCCCTTTATAAGCCCGTATCATCCTTTATACCCACCTATTGTCCATTTATACCCCCGTATCCTGCATTTAGCCACATCTTTCAGCCCTCCTTGACCCTTTGTATTGTTTCTTTACACCCCTCGCCCTTTTACCGTCTCTAAAAACCCCTCTATACCTTCCTACCATCATTTTTCCTTCCCTTTATTCCCCTATAGATCTTTTAACCCCTCTTTAATCATTCAGTCATTACCTCTAGCCTTCTTCCATCCCTCTCACTCATTTATCCTTTCTTATTAATAGTATATCCCTCTATAATCACTTTAAGCCTCTAATAAATCATGTATTTATCATTCATTAAACCCCAAATCAATCTACCAATCTGACCTTTCATTTATAATCTGACCCCTCTGAAGTCCCTTTTAACCCCCTTTTAATCACCTTCACGCCCTCTCGTCTCTCCATCTGTTACCTATTTACTCTTTATACACCTCAATAAGTCCTTTACACACGTCTATGATCCCTTTGTATCCCTCTATCGCTCCTTCATAGCCTTAAATAAGTCCTTTTTACTCCTCTATTTTTGTTTTATATCCTCCCATCGTCCTCTTTATCCTGCTGTCAGTCACTTTTCAACCCTCTGTCACCTCTTTATATTTTTCTATCATGCCTCTGACCTCCTCTTCGTCTCTTTGACGTCTCAATAAAGGATTTCCATGCCTTTATCTTTCTTCCTGACCTGTCCATCGACCCTCTTTTTGACCCTTTTATCCGCCCTCTTGCCCCGTTTTATCCGTCCATGTTTCAGAGTTTAGGCCTTCAGTGGAGGAACTGTTTGCTTTGGGATTTGACAGCTGGTCTCTTAAAAAAAAAAAAGATGAAGAAAACAAATCATGCTCCGTCTTTGTCTTTTTCTCTCCCCTCCTTCCCTTCCAGATTGTGTGTGCACGATAAAAAAGTTCACCATCTGAAGTGCTGTAATGAGCTGCTGACAACAAGGCCACCGCCGCCTCCTCCTCACAGGACAGAGAGCTGATTATATAATCAAACCGATGAAACAAGGCTACTGTGTTAGGCCTAAAAATAACCTATTTCCTAAGAGACAGAGGAAAAAAAAGGTGTGGATCCCTCTGAAACTGAGACGTGACTTTAAAATCTTTCACCTTCTCATCCTTTGTTTTAGTTTGAGCTTTTCTATTTCTGTACTTTCCTGCTTAATTTCCATATTTTACTTACTCATTTTCTTTCTTTCTTATTTTTCTGTCTTTCTGGTCTTTCATTCCTTATTTTCTCAGTCTCTTTCTTCGTTTGTCATCCTTCTCTTCAATCCCTTCTTCTTTCCTTTATTTTTTAATTCATTTCTTTTCTTATCTTAAATGTGATCAAAAGATGAAGAAGTGAAGGTGGTGGGAACTGGGAATACTGGTGCATTTCCATTATCTGTCCACACCTCCCGATGTGACACAACATACGATGAGATCGCCCGGACGCTCGCCGTTATTCATATACATGAAACCACGTTATCATATCCACACACACACACACACCATATATCTTACTGTTGATAAGGAGTCATTTTTGTGCTGAATATTAAAGATTGATATCAGATATGAAATGTTTCATAACGCAGAAAACCAGCCTCATTTTGGACATCCAACCGTCCATCCCGACCTCTTTCCATCGACGCTGAACATCATCGAGCTTTTCATTTCAACGACGAGAGGTCACTTGTCGGAAAAATTCTCGTCTGTTTGAACCTTTTGAACAAATCGATGCAGTTATTTTTCTGATGCTAACAATGCTAAATGTCTCTCTCGTGTTTCTGTTTACAGTCTTTTCTTTCTTTTCTTCACAGCTCATCAGGAGAAAACTTTATTCTCTCAACACTAATATATTTCCTTCTGCTAATATTTGTCATTAAATAACATTTAACATAAATACTTGATGAATATTAACGTTAATATTTGATTCTGATATAAAGACATAATGATCCACCTTTATTCGTCCTTCTCTGAAACCTTTTGTTCGTTTTATTCCTGCCACGATGCCTAATGTGAGTTTTTCCATTACGCCTTTAAGGCCTGTAGGAACGAGATGAGTTTCTCTGAGAAATAGTCACTTTTACCTCCTAAAGCTTCCTTCAGATGGGATTAGTTTCCTCCTGGGCAGGCGAGGAGAACTGTAATTATTACTTAATCTGTTTGT
Organism: Scortum barcoo; assembly: GCA_023238725.1. Taxonomy (NCBI): domain Eukaryota; kingdom Metazoa; phylum Chordata; class Actinopteri; order Centrarchiformes; family Terapontidae; genus Scortum; species Scortum barcoo. The sequence continues at coordinate 1,504,177 of CM041542.1, forward strand.
TAATTTTAATGTTATTCCTAATATCCCTCTATTTGACTTTAAGTATTAATTTAAGCTCCTGGTGGTCGGATCATTCTCAGCCGAAGCGTTCGAGGGGACTTCTGCTAATGTAAATGTGGCAGATGTACTATTTCAGCATCAATAAAACATCTGCACATTAACTCTGAGACGTTCGTATTATTACTGTAAAATAACAAGACCCTCACCGAGCCTGTCGCGGCCTCTGAATTTTACATGGTGACTTTTCTGGGGCAGACTTAGACAGAGAAATCTGCACGACTTGTTTTTATGGCACAAAACAGGAAGAGTTTTGTTTGTTTTATGGTGACCGAGTTCGCCTCCCAGAGGATCATTCGCACGACCGCCAACAACGTTTACATCACGACATAAATGTTTTTTGTGGTCAAACAAGATTAAAGTTATATTTCTGAACTGTGTGCTCATGAAATGGACGAACAAGAGACACCTGATGGTTCTTTTCTACAGAAGCTAAGAACTTTTCTTTTTTAGCGCCGTTATCTCAAGATCAGGATTTAATTATCTCGAGATCATCAGGAGAAATCAGAGTGTGTTTCCTCTTGTTCCTTGTGATGTTTCTGTGTTTATTTCCAGTTAGTCTCCATCAGCAGGTGTCTGTAGGCTCTGTGGAGATGCTGTGGGGGTCATTATGTACAGTGGATGAGCTTAATAATGTCTTCATTATTTCTATATAATATATATAACGGCTTTATTTGAGCAGCTGCTGGCTGAAGCAGAGAGATGGGTCAACCTCTCATCTTTGGAGACTATAAAACCAGATTGTCTGCTCCAATGAAGAAACTGCAGCAAAGCAAACTCCACATTTAGGCCTTAATTATTGATCAGTTATGGATCCTCCCTGACAGTCATCACAGTGATCTTGAAGGTTGAAATCAGCTGTGCTCAAATGAAACACACACTCATTTTGGAGCTCAACATGATTATTGAGTTATCATGAGAAAAAGCTTGTTATTGAGAAATTAAGACAATTAATTTGTGATCTTGAGATACTTTCCCATCTGCTCAGTTTGTTTAGACACACAGGATGTAAAATCTGAAGATGTGAGGAGAAGTTTCTGTTTACAGTTACACACAAAGTTTAAAGCCTAAAAATCAAAGTAATTGCAGCTTTTTTGTGTGTTGTTATTTTGGTCTTCAGTGACTGAGCATACACCCTGAACCGGGCGAAGATTTCACGTTCTGTCATGTCGTGTCTGTCGTTTAATTTGTGCTCTTTTGTAAGTTCCTGAATCAAAATTGAAACGTGCCATCACAAAAACAGCATTTTTTTTCAAGGTCAAGGATAAACAACCTTTTGTTCTGATGATGACATGTGGAGACCGAAGCAAACGGCTATTTTCTGACTGCCGATGGCTCATTTTTAAGCCTTTGCCAAAAAGATAAAAATAAAAAATCCCAGCATATTTTCTCTCTTTTTATTCAGGCAGACCCACGATAGCTGTTATTGGAGGCCCAGATGCCGCCTGAGAGAAGCTGTTTAACTGTAATTTCATGCCATTTTTCTAATATTTCTCTTCATACAATGTCAACGATATCTGTAGTTATTTAGCTGCTGCAGATTCATGTTTGCCTGTCTCCTTGTAAATCTCTCAACCACTCGAGGAAAAATACACACACAATCAGTCGGAAAACGAACAGATGTTGTAGTAAACACAACCGAGAGTCATCGTCCACTCAATTTCTACTCTTCTTCTTCTTCACAATGTACACAACGTTCCTCACTCCATTTCTTCTCATTTTTATTCCGGCCTCATCTATTTTCCTCCCTCTTCATCTTCCCACTCCCTCGTTCTCCATCTCTTTCCGTCCCAATTCCCTCGCCCTGACCTTGAAATGAATGGTAAAGGACCTCAGATAGACGAGACGAGGAAATGGAATTGAAATGTTACGGGCTTGAATTTAGAGAGGAGAGGAAACAAGGAAACGAGGAGAAATGATGAGTGAAATAGGGAAAGGAAAAAAGAGAAAGAGAGGAAAAGAAAAAATGGTAATAGAAAAGGAAACTTATCACTCGCTTGATCACATAATTATAGATTATATATAAGAAATGTAGACTTCTTTCTTGTAACGCTGAAACGATTATAATTAGAACATTTAATCTTCTAATTACGTAACTAATTCACTGATTAATTGTTTAGCCACAGAAAATAAGAGTGACAAATACTCAGTTGAATACTTAATTGTCAGAGGCAGAAAGGCGTTTGATATTAAAGAGCTACGAAACATGATTAAATATAGAAGACTTTATTAGATAATCTTCATTTTATCAGCTGTAAATCTTTCAACAATGATCACCGACTAGTTAAACCTGAATTGTAAAGGTGGAAAATCAGCATACAAAAGACAAATCAGTCTTTTAAAAGTTCAGTTGAGACGTCACTAATGTGTTTTGATAAATACGCTAATCCTGAGACTCGTGTGTGGTCAAGTTTAAGAAATATAAAATGTAAATATAATATGTAATTTACAGCAGATAAAGTCCAGATGACAAACATGTTTTTATGCTTTAGAAACGAAGAAAACTGCAGCACTCGGCCCAGTTTTACCTGAGCTGCCTCGTAATGAGCAGACATCCAGTTTCTGATGACAGAGGAGCAAGAAAAGCTGCCCATAACAACCCCCATTTGTCCACCTCGTCCTCTGCAGGCACCTTTCTGTTTGCAGTGCAGAGCGGAGAGCGAAGGGGAAGCCGGGAAAACTATTTCAACTAATGGCAACCAATACGATCTGCAAAGGTTTTAAGGGAGAATAAAAACAGGTGATTTTTCAGTTTCTGAATAATGAGCTGTTGTCTGCGGTCGTCACTCGTCTGTTCAGGCCAAACACAGTTTTCCCCCTGTCCCACCTTTCACAAAAGCCTCCGCTGTCCTCGTCGCTCTGAAGCCGTGAGACTAATCATATGTGTCAAAACGGTTCGGAGGCTGTTGGCCGCCTCGACAGATGAATAAAAACAGCATGACGGAGGAAGAGAGGGTGAAACTTTCACACTCGGCTGCTAATGGGGAGATGTTGTCTGCAGGAAACCATCGAAACGTGCGTGTTTTGTGCTGAGGTGGATTTCCAGACACATATTTGGCAGATTTCGAATATTGAGGAAATTTGCAGCCGTGAAGGCACGGACGGTCGTGTAGTGTTTCACATATTTTAAAGGCGAATATCAAATGTTTGGTATATCTGACAGGTTTGTTCACACATTCGGTGCGTTAAGAAGAAGAACCTGGTGTTACCTGGTGTTTCTGCAAGCACGAACCTACGAAGAATTCAGAGCTTCTCTTGAACAAACACTGAGTCTGGATTATATTTTTAAAGACAACATAGACCAAATATAAAACTCATCCTGCAACATATCATTTTATCTGTCCAATGAATATGACCTGTGAATGGAAATGGTTGTATGATATCTTATCATTACCTTTATTATACCATATTAAGAGACTATTTTTGCTGCTGCAGCCATCAGTCATGATGCTGCTGTACTCATAAAGGTTAGACATCGCTAGAAATAGACAACAAACATCCTTTAATAGTCTAGATAAACCAGAGTATGATAGAAAGTCATTGTGGCTGTCAATAAGCTGGGATCTCAGTATTTCAGTTTTACATCCATCATACAGTCACAACATTAGAAAGGACTCTAAAACTTTGACCAGGAAATTTTTTTGGACTCGTAATGTAAATTTAACTCTGAGATATACTGTACATACTGTAGAGATCAATGAAGAGCAGAGAAATATTATATTTTGCTCACTTCGGTTCATCTAACACCATAAAACTTGTGGGCACTTTGCAGAAAACCAACGTTTCACTTTATTTCAAATGTATTCCACTAATAATCATGGAAAAGCAGGACTGACTTATTCCAAATGTCGGACTGTACTTTTGGGAGAGAGGCTTTGATTCGACTCGTCTTTAGTTATTTTATTTATTTATTTATTTATTTTTTGCCTGAAGTGGCGCTTTTAACGTTCCTGGCTCTCCTGATCAAAAGCCTCCCGTCCTGCAGTTTGTTAGATGCGTCTCGAAGCGAGGGGGTGAGCAGGAGTGCATTTCAACAACGCACAAAGACTCGAGCTAGAAACGTCAAAAAAAAAACTTGGGTGTAAATTCGCCCCGGAAGGCAAACAACTGCAAATAAAGATGGAGACTCTGCTATTTTAGTTTGCACGGGTCAACGTGGAGCTCGGGTGTTTTTCTAACCCTCAACCTGAACTCGGCCTCGCAGGAATGCTCGGGGCTGAAAGACAGAAGAAGATAAAATAATGCTAAAACACCCAAATCTTTACTGATCAGGACATTTTCTGCTGCTGCTGATGAATTAAACTGTGTGCACAGATGGAGTATTGATCCTAAATACTTTCACGATGATCAACCTTTCATGTTGTTTAATCCGCCCGTCAGAAGCTCACATTGTTCATGAATTAATTTCACTTGCTGACGAACACGCTGCAAGTCGTATTTAATGCTGAATAATGTCACTGAGCAGATATATGAAACAGATCAGCAGTGTTTTGAAAGAAAGACGTATATTTTCTGTCACCTGTAAAGATGAAAAACGAAACCTAATGAATCCAGGAAGTTTCCAAATCACCGTTCTCAGTTTTTAACCCGATGACGACAGGATCGATTAGAGATTCATGTTCATGTGACTGTATGTGTTTTCTTATACTTGTACTTATGTGATTTCTAACATGCATGAGACAGAAGTTCCTAAAATGTAAGCTTTGTGATTGGTGATAAACTGACTCGATCTCTTCTGTATTACAGATTGTATATTTCATGTACATATCACCAACTTTTCTCTCTTTCTCGCCCACCAGGGTCAGAAGGGAGCAGAGAATCTGACACAGAAAACTCAGAAAACCTGTGAAAAAGAAAAAAAATTAAACACTGAGGTGCTACGAACGAGAAAACTTCACTGTTTCAGCTTGCTCGCTTGTCAAACGTACATAAATGCAGTGACCCATTTTCAGATTCAGATTTTATAGAAGAGAGCTTGGAGCACAAACCCGACACAGCCGACGGGAAACAAACACACACAAAAAAACCCTGCAGAAACAAAAATACATTCATTTGGAAGAAAACTGAAGAAAAGAATGAACAGAAGAAAAAGTTCATTTTGCAAAATAAAGAAAAATAAATGTTGAGGTCAGAAAATTTTCCCGGTGAACTCTCTTTGCTCCGAAGAAAAACAGGTTGGGAATCCCGAACAGACCTCACTCACCTCCAAACCCGTTTAGACGCGCTCGGTTTGCCTCGCCATCCCCCGTCGGCGGGGCGGTGCAGGACCGTCGCTCAGAGGACGTCCCCGTTTAGGAGCACCAGGCGAGGTAAATGAAGCACACCTGAGGCAGGTCAGAGATCAGCGGAGTGTCTCTGGATGAGGATTCGCCGTGTTCGCTTCCACTACATGAACAGACAAACAACCTGACTCTTCTTTCTCTCCGTTCAGCTGTTTATTCATCCTTTCATCACTACGTCTTTCTATGTTTTGCATTTTGAGGAAGTTTCCCTTATTTCTGCACGACAGCGCCTCTTTGTAAAACAACACGATCGGGTGTCCACATACTTTTGGCGATGTAGTATTTCTAATTTCCAGCCTCCTTTGTCATACATCCTTATTCTCATTTTTCCCTCCATCACTTCTTTTCCTCTCTCTCTCTGTATGTCTCTATGTCTCTCGCCCCTCCAGCGCTTGTCCTGACTCAGCAGTGTTTCTCAGGCTAATAACAGAACCAGCCAGTCAAATTAATTACTGCTGGCCCTGCAGCGTTAGCACCTCCAACACACACACTCTCTCTCTCTCTCTCTCACACACAGATATGCGAGTATTTCTGGGCGCTCAGACGGCTGAGGAGGCAAATCCAGACATTAAACACCTTCGGGCGACTGAACTGAACGAGACTACACTCTTTGTTTTTCTGTTTGGAAGAAAAAAAATATATTAAAAAAAACTCTCCAGCAGCATCTGAAAGCAGAAAAATGCTACGAAGATCTAAAACATCAGCAGTGGACATCTTTGAGCTGAACCAGGTCAAACACATCACTGAGCTCGGATGAACAATGATCTTCTCAGCAGTCCAAACTTTTCTTCTTGTTGGGATTCATACCACACCTGAGCTCTGCATTTAAACAATCACTTCTTTCTAAATAAAATGACCGTCTGCACCACAACTGAGAAATGTTTGTTTCCATCGGGCAGATTTCAGGATCAGATAAACAGACATTTTCCTCACCTTTATGTTTAGAGCTGTTTATTTTTATCTGTGTGAGTAGGACAGTAAAATCTTTAAAATTTAACATATTTTATTACAACATAAAATCTCAAACTGCTCATTTCATTTATGTGGATAGTTTTCTTCAGTTATATTTACTTCTTTGATTTGACGTCCACTTTTAGTTTCGATAAGATCTCCGTCCTTTTCTCTGCAGCTGACTGTAATTTGAGGTCAAACCTATCAGATAAGATCTCCCCATCGCTCACATTAACTGAGTCGCTGATGTAAGCCGAGGTAACGGCTGCTATTGTGCGACTTTGCCCGTAAGCAAGCGAGTTTGATTAGAAAAGGACAAAAGAAAGGAGACGTTTGAAATTTACCAGCAACACTGAGCTCTTACTTTATATTTATTTTAGCCTCTTGAATAATTTAACTTTACTGTAAGTTTATACTATGGCCATCATTTTTATTCATCTCAGCTTTTTTCAGATAAATCATGTTTGTTTTCTGTCACTTTGGTTCGGAGGCTGGTTTTAAATAGTGATATTTAGGAGCAAAAGAAATCAGAGCTGTAGTAAAATCAAAAGGCTTCATCATTGCTGAATTGATTGATTGAAGTCAATCTTTGATTTTGAGACAATTAATGGCATTTGTCAGACTTTGCAGCTCTCTTACTCTGAGTACAGGTCTTGATACTGAAAAGCTGTGCATTTATGGCCTTAAAATATAACGTACTGACATAATGGTATAAAAGTTTGAGTGTAGTTTTATGAATTCAGGCCTGTTGATAGTTTTTCATCTCTATTTCCTGACCTTTCCCAATAAACTCGTCTCCCAGTCGGGCTGTTTGTCGACTCGTCCCGCCGACAGACGGCTCTGTTATCCCCAACTTGCGCTCAGAAACCCAGGAGTGACATCCAGATGAGCGAAAGTTTGAAAGCCGAGGAAAGTTTGCAGACCTCGGGTTTTGCCAGAACTCTGCGAGATAAAACGGCGGCGCCTGGAGCCTGAGCAGGAGGAGAGTTATAAGGACGGGCGCTGCCAGCCTGCCAGCACTGTGACAATAATATCCCCACTTCACACATTCGTGATGGGTGCACTGATGCACAAATGTACTGTTACTGCTGTGTGTGTGTGTGTGTGTGTGTGTATACAACAACACACGGGCAGCAGCTTCAACCAAACTACAGACACTCAACCTTGGATATCCTTTCCATCTCTCCACATTAAACCCCTCAAGGATAGAAAGCGTGGTTTTTGTGAGTCTGTGTGTGTGTGATGGATGCAGGCTGTGATGATGTAAGGAGGTGTCCTGGGTCTTGCTGTCAGCCATCCAGAGGACAGTGAGTGACAGCCGCTCTGCGCTTTCACAGCAGGATAATGACATTAATATCTCAGGAACTTTTTATTTTTATGATCCTGTTTTTTTTATTTTGGAGGATAATTGGACAAAGTGTTCCTCTCCAAAATGAAAATATCCACTGTGTGAAAAAACGTAATGGTATTGCATTGATGAAGTGATGCTGGCATGAAAATGAAATCCCAGCAGAGTCTTCTGTTGAGCTTCTGAATCATCTGAAGATGTTCTCATGAAAAATGAGATATTTGCGGACGAGCTTCAGGTGGACGTTTCTCCCACCAAAATTGATTTAAAGACAGTTTAAATTACACGGTTCGGTTTGTGGAGAAATAATTAATTAGCGAGTGAAGGTGTGTTGAAATGCATCAACTTTGGACTGACGTGAATTTGTTTCAGACCCTCGCGGTGCTCAGAGCTTTTCATCTAATGTTGGTTAAACGTGTAAAAAACAACGGCGTACCTTTCACAGAAGTTATCAGTCGTTTCCATCAGACTCAGCAGAGACACAGACACACTGAACGTTAGTACAAAGAAGATTTTGCGATTCAAATTAAAGTAAATGAAATGGTTGGTTTAGATCAGAGGTGAATTTTTCTGTTGAAAATGTCACAGCAGTTTGAACATCTGAGCTTTGTGGTTCATAAATGTACAGAAACAGGACAAATACTGGAGGGAAATAAAGAAATAAGTTTCTGTTGAGTTCAGAAGGGGAAAAACAAAACTGTATCTGCAATATCTTCCAGTTAAGAGCAGCAAAAACAGGACATTTGATCATCTTTTATGTTGTATACGAAGCATTAGCATGATAATATACTCATACATGTTAAAAACAGCATGTAAACACACAAACAAGCCAATGGATAAACTAAAATAAACTAAACTAAACGAGCAAGTCAACTCTCCACTGAGCCGTCAGTCGTTTGGATCAGCTGTCACTGCTGTCCCATCATCAGCACAGACACAATTAATTAGCATGAGCTGCTGTGGATAAAAATATAATAAAAAAACAACCGACATGGACTCAAAGTGCACAGAAACACTGCAGTGATGAGCAACAAAGGTGCGGCTTAAAGTCCTCAGAAGTGAAAAACTTCAGGATCACCTCTTTAAAATCCGTCTGTTTCTTCTTCTCAGAGACAACCTGAAACTTTATTTTTCCATTTCAACCATTTAAGCTGCTGCTAAATCTCTTCCAGAGCGACGGCGCAACGGCGAAACACGCCTCGGAGGACATTTCAAGCGGCCACGTTGGCGTGTCCCCGGGACGATCATGTAAAGAAGAGCCAGCGGGGAGAGGAATAAAACATGAGATATACGAGAGGTCGAGGGAATTTCTGAGTGATGAGATCAAATTAGAGCGAGTTGATGGGGAGGAGAGACACACACGGGATGATTTGGATGGGAGAAGGTGAATTAAGGTACAAAACTTTATTTCTTTAAAGCTTTCAGTGATGGAAGTTAAAGGAAATAACTTCTTTTCTGACGTCCAACTTTGGGATCTAACTTTTGGGTTGAGCTTCGTCACATCAACTGTAAGAGGTTTTATATCAAAACCTTATAATCCACAACATCTCTGCAGATAAAGTGGAAGGAGGAGTGATGACTGAATATATATTATTGATAGATTATTAAAGGTACATCCCAGATTATTTCAAGTTTTCTCAGTTTTCTCAGTCGTCCCTTCGTTGTGGAACAGGATGAGCTTGTGGTCGTGTTTCCGCCTTCTTCGCTTCGCACTTTGCAGAAGCAGCCAGATGATTGAGGAAACTTTATTTCGAGGTCAGACTGAAAGTTAGAGAACCTGAACGGTCAGAAATAATCTCCGTTCACAGGAAAAAATGTGAGCTGAGCTTCAAATGTGAAGGAGGAGGTGGCTCAGAAAATTGTGAGGGATGATTAAAACGTTTGATTTTAAAGACGAACTTTCAATCACTTCAGTCCAAAATTAGAGAAATTAAGAATAGACGAGTAATAATCTGCACTGAGCTCCATCTTTCAGTTCTTGACAGTTCTCGATAGTTTGACATATTTATATCTGTGTTAAAAAATCATTGAGCTCCGAGTCACACGTGTTCCTTCAAATCTCCCGGCAGATGGATAATCGCCGGCTGCATTGTCAGTTTGTGGAAACGAGACAAACAGAGCAGAGCGACCCGTCACGTCAGCTTAACGTCACTTTTAAATGTGTGTGTGCGTCTTTTACGGCGCCTCTCGGTGAGTTTATGTGTTTGCGTAGAGGCGTGTTGCATCAAGCGTGTTAGACTAATGTGATTTTGGCAAAGAGAGATAATGATAACAATACGCCCCCCCCCCCCCGCTCTGTAGAGAGGATAAGATTACATTTGTGTAAAATTGCACTGCCTCCTAATTGTATCAATGGCTGATATTTGTCTTCGTGGAGTTAATGGGTTTTTCTTTTCCAATTAGAGACTGTTAATAAAGCTCCACAGCTGAACATGCTGCTGTAAACGGGCTGTTTGAGAGGCGCGATGTGTTCAAGAAACTCTGCTGCAAACATGCATGTTTAAAGGGGTTTTTATGAGTCTTAATGCCCCCGAGAATATATAAATAAATGGGCAATAAAAACTATAACAACCTCCATTTTTTGGCCTTGATAGAGTCAAACTTTTAATTCTATTAAAACATACTGAACTGATTTCAATTTAAAAGCAGTCAGATAAAGATGAAGATTTTAATCTAGTAAATCAATAAAAATGTTTCTCTCTAAATTTTAACTAAAAAAAGTAAAAATGCAGATAAGAAGGTAAGATTATAAAGTTGATAAAGAAGTAGAAGAAGGTGTCAGCGTGTCAGATTTGGGTCTGCTGACATGCTGAGTGAGGCTAAAAGTTTATTATCTGCAATTAAAATCCAGATGTTTTTCGTGTACTTACTCGAACCTGACAGGTTTTTTAATCCTGTCACACGGGCTGCAGTTACAGCTGAAGCAACGCGTCCGGCCGTCGGTGTATTTTTTGTAGCCGTCTGTCACTTTATATGACTGTATTTTTTTTCCAGCCGTGTGTGCAGGAGTAAAGTGATGGCGTGTTGTAATATCAGCAGTCGGGCCGCCGTCCCATCGAGGGTTTGTCTCTCGTTGATTTGTACTCTCGCCGTTAATATTTCCTCCTGTCATGTTTACTCGCCCGCTGACTCAAAAACACAGAGCTGCTCCGTGTTGAGGCAGCTGTGAGGTGCTGATATGAGATTAAAATGTGATAAAAATGTATATATATATATATATATATATATATATATATATATATATATATATAGTCGGTGTCTCGGAGGAACGCTGAACCTGGAGTGCCACTCGCTTCAGGAGCTCCACAATCAGAGCGAAGGACTGAGAGGAGACAGACACAGGAGGGAGAGGATTTCTTAAAAACCGAGCTTTCAGGTGTGTAAATTTTTCTCTCTCCCACAATGGCAGGAAAGTCCCAAATCTTGTGACATGTGCACAGAGAGGCAGGGAAGAGGAAAAAACACTCTGCTCTGCCGTGCCGAGCCTTTGCAGGGGGAGTGCATCTCAAGCTGAATGAACGTGATCCACGAAGGAGCGATGAAACAAGAACGATCAGGTGTTAACTCCCAGTTTTTATTCAGACAGCAAAGTGACACGTGCAGTGCAAAACAAGAATTTCTTTTCTTCAGGAAGGTTTTATTTGCACAGAACGACGCTTTTGGAAAACTGTGAAATTACATCTCGATGAACTCACTGTCACTGCTGCTGTGTGCTTCATGCAAACTAAACAATGTCGAGAGAGGCTCCGTACGTCTTCATCTAAGTCACATCTACAGATTATAGAGATTGTACAAAAATGTCAATGATCACACCACTGTTGAACAGAGCTGCATGACCAACAGTTAAATACAGGTTAAGATGTCGTCTGAGGACTTTGTCTATATTGATACTTTAAAATATAACAGACAGAAAGATGAGACGCCTCATTACACCAAACAATAAAAGTGTCCAGCACACTCATATCTGAAGTTTCTTGTGAAAAACATTTTAATAAGGAACATAAGAGGTTTCTTTCTGCACACTGAGCAAAATAAACTTACAGATCGCTGTATAAACGTCCAGATGAGGTGAGATTTAATGTTCTGCACGTCATAAATATTCAGTTCAGTTTCATTTTATCTGTGTTGTTGTGTTTTAATGGCGTGGAGGTGATGGTGCTTCTTTATTGTTCACTGCAGGTGGTTTAAGAGCAAACATTTGTTCATTATACCGTCCATTTTTCATCCCAGGAAGTGTGACTTTCGTCGAGGTAACAGCTAACGGGGACGCGATGAAACGATAAAACTCAACGGGAGGTACCGGAAAGAGAGGAGGAGGGCAGCCGGTGGAGAGGAAAGGAGGCGAGGAAGTCAAATAGGTGAAGAAGAAAGAAGAAGAAGAAGAAGAAAGAAAAGATAAGCGGTTGAAGGAAAGAAAATGAAATGAGAGAAGAGCAGAGATAAAATGAGCAACAGGACAACAAGAGAGGAGAAAGAAGAAAAAAGTAGGGAGAGTTAAGGAGGAAAGTAAAGAGGAGGAAGGAGAAGAAACGACACGAAAAAGAGAGAATTCAGGATATTTCTGTCTTTCTTCATTATCTTTACCTTTACATCACACACCCCGGGGTACATACATGCACATACACTCTCTTAATATTTCTCTTGCTCCTGTTCGCGACCTTAATCTTGGTTTTTGGCGAAGCCGGCGCTTGTCATTTCCATAATTCCTGTGATAGTGCGGAGGGGGAGGAAATGTGAAATTGAAAGAAGGGGGAAGGTAATCTGGAAAGAGAGCGGGCTGCTCATCCGTCAAGATTACGGCTCTGAAATCCTGTGAAATTCTTTTTTATCTCTCAAAGCGAAGGCAGACCTCCACCTTCTGCCGTGTAATTGGTAAAATAAGAGCATTAGCTTTCAAAGGACGGAGATGTGCTGTTGGTATGCGAGTCGGCGCTGCGGCGGAGGTGAGCGGCCGGGTCACGTGACTTGGACTCGAGTCAGGTTGAATGAGGAAGCTGAAGGAATCACCTCACTTTCACTTAACAGCAGCAGCAGCTTTGACTAATGGACTCTGAAGAAGCTCCTCTGACACACATTTTTAATGAACTCTCGTCTGAATATTTATCATTCGGTTGCTTTTACATTTCTGCAGGTTCTTTACTGTTTCTGCGTAATTGGGAAACACCCCGAGCACCTCATGTTTCATTCACATTTTAAATATGCTGATTTCAGGAAAATATGAAGACCTTTAAAACCCCTTAAGTTCAAGTTTCCCCTTTTCTTTCCCTCAAAAAGCTTTAAGGTTGGATGACCTAATCCTTTTACAACAAGATTACCATCATCATATCTCCTCAAAAACCAAAGAATAAGATCAAATTTATTAAAAATTATTCTAAGCTCTCTAGTTTGTCCCGCTTAAAAGTAATATACCAACATACTCGTACATGTTTCTGTGAACAGTTTCATTGATTTGTTTGATAATTGGCTCAGATCAGTTTACAACAGATCAAACAAATCAATCCACCTTCAGCTTTTTTAAAAGACGACGTTTGGAGTACTTATTGAGAAAAATAATAATGGAGAGAAATCTGAAACTGCGATGATCTAAAATGACATTATCTGCATTTTATACACTGCTGCTGCCCCAAAACACTAATGAGGGCTTAATTTTTAAAATAAAGAGGACTGAACAACTGCAAACACTTCCCTTTATTTTCCTTTTAAAGAAACTTTCCTCCTCTGTCCTGCTGCAGAACAGAGCCGGTCCTCGGCTCTCGCTCGCTTCAGTTTCCCCTCATTTTATTTATCGCAAATTGAAAATGGCCTCCGAGGTCCCTGCAGCAGCGAGGCTGATATCACTTTAATGAGGAGTGTAGAATATTCTGTTTAATTAGGACGAGGAGTTCAGGATTCTGTTTAATTAGAACAACATTAGTCCGAGCACATTGTTAACTTATTACTGTCGCTCTTATTAATACATTTTCAATCCGTTTAGAAAAAAATGTTTATCCCCAGTTTGCCCTGTTATTACATAACCCCCCCAATAACTGTATTATCACTTACAATAATAGACCTAATTTCATAGCATGTATATCAAATGATATGAGCATCACAGATTATTGCTTTTAATACCTTCAGATACTCATACAGCCCCCCCCTCTTCATTTAGTAACATACAGGCTGATTTGCAGTAACACATTAGCGGTGTGAAGCTGGTCTATCTGTCAACGTCCATCTGTCATTTGGAGGAGCTTTGAGGAGCGTCCTGGGATCAAAAACGACATCGCTCGAAGAAGAAGCAGAAGAATGAGGAGAAGAAGGTGGAGGAGGAGGGCGAAGAAGAAGAAGAAGAAGAAGAAGGGGGAGGAGAAACGAAATGATTCAGTCCTGTAATTAACCGTGAAGAGCCATTTCACACCCAGAGAGAGGAAGTTCCTTATGCGACATGTGCATCAGTGTGTGTGTGTGTGTATGTGTGTGTGTTTTCTTCATTAAGTGTGTATGACAGTATGGAAATTTCCCCGTGATGAATGCGTGTGTGAAGGTGTCAGTTTTAGTCTGTTCACGCCTGCGAAGAAGCATTAACCACAGTGTGACGGTCATTTAGGCTTCGTATCACGTACACAGACAGACAGACAAACAGGCACATTGATGAAATTAACTGGCAGCCGCAAACACTTCTCACAGGCGGTAAATCCCATCCCACCCCGCTGCGACTTTTCTCTGCGTGACGCTGCCGAACACAGAGCCGAGGGCGAGCTGACACTAATCCTTTTCAATTAAAATACCTTCGCTGTTAAAGGGGGAAACACACATTAAAGCACCTCAACTTAACAAGAGGATATGATGTCGCATCCTGATGACGGCATCAGGAAGTGTTTTTTCAGGGACGAAGGTGGTGTGTCCATCGAAAAATTAGCTTATGTTTGCTTGTGATGCTGTAGATCTGTCGTTAAGAGGTCGGGGTGGACGGATGCTGTACAAAAAACACATTTCTTCTTTCTTCTTCACTTCATTTTTCTCTCTGGAGCTTCTTCCCAAACAAATAGTCCCTCTGAACATCTGTTAGAGTTTATTGGTTATGAGGAAAAGTTTGCTGGATGTGTTTTTTGGATGGTTTCATTTGGATGAACTGACCTTTTCACCTCGTTTCAGCAGAAAATGCTCAAATGAGGTGTTTATTCATAAGTAAGAGTCCACATTTTATGAGGCTAAATGTGAAAGTCTACAGCTTTCTCGCTCACTCCTAAAAAATGCTGGATACTTGTTTTTCAGTCATTTATCTTAAACTCACTGCTGAAATGTGCTGCTGTAATAATAAATACCAGTATCAGGGTGAAGATGAGGGGCTGGTTTTATTTCATCGCTCCTCTGCAGCCACATTTTCATTAATGGAGGCAGTGGATTCGCGCAGTTGTTTCTAGAAACGCTTCGATTGTCTGTTTCAAGTCGTGTCACCACACAGAGATGCTCGAGAGCGAATCAGCACTTCATGTGGATTAAAAAAAATCAGACACACCAGTGAAGAGTGAGAATCCAGCACTTCATTTCAGCATGTTGAAACGAGCACCCGTCCATCTGCCAACCCCTCCTGCTCCCTCGTCTGCCCCTCCACCCTCCTTTTCTTCAGGCCACTGCTCTTATCCTCTTATCCATCAGTCAGTCAGTCTTCTCCCCACCCTGCAGCCGTCTCCTCTCCTTTTCTTATCTCATTCACTGGCTCCTCTGGCCGCTCATCCTTCCATCCTTTCCCCCCTCTCTCTCTTCTCTACCTCCATCTCTCCAGCATCAATCAGTCCTCTCCATGTGGATTGGTGCTGAGGCATCATAATGCCCCCCCCCCCTCGCTCTCATATTTATTTCATAGCTCGCAGGCTTTGGAGGAAGCAGGCCCCCGCTGGCAAATGAAAGGGTGAATTTCCACATGCATTATTCTCATGTTGAGCCGCCGCGGGGCTCGTCACAGCCCGAGACGCCCCGCGGCTGCAAACAGAGCGCAGGCGCAGGCTGCGAGCGCACATATGGACACATACAACACACACAGCAGAACGCAGGAATTTGCACATTATAGAGACACGTGTGACGTGCAGATACAGCACAACATGCAGAAGGCCCATCTGTGTCACACACAAACACACAGTGGAGAGAAAACTTCACCTGCCCTCAGCAAATACACAGAAACATCAACCACCCACCAGAGATGATGTATATGTACATGCCTGGAGAAATGTTGGCTGCGCTGTTTTTCATGTTCATGATGTCAAGATGCTTCAAACATTAAATCAGGGACAGCGAGCAGATTTAAACCTGCTCACTCGCATGTGATGCATCATCTGTTTTCTCCTCCTATATGTCACCTAAAGAAAAATACCTTTACTTTCCCTGTACAATTAAAACCTTTCAGCATCAAAACTCAAAGTCAAACAGAAACATACGGTGATCATAATTACACTGAAATCAGTAAGCTGCCCTTTCCAATGACAGTTGCAATAAGAAATCATAACACACTCCTGATAAGTTCAGGTCTTGATCATCATCACATTTAGACATTGGATGGTATGAAACTACAAAGGGTTTCCATAGTGACGGGATTTTTCCTTCTCATCATTTTAGACATTTACCTTTACCTCCAAACTGCCTCTTGTTTCTACATCAGCTCAAGTCAAGTCAAAGAGAGATGAGTCTAGTGTATACCTGCACACGCAAAGTTAGTAAAAGACAGGTAGAATCTCAGGTAACTGCACTTCTAGTCAGCATGTGTGAGAAAAGATAATCACACAAAGCATAAATAAAATGAAAATTTAGGCTTGAAAAGAAGCGCTGGGAATGTAGAATATATCATACAACATGCAACGGCTCCATAATGCAGCTTTAAGTCGTGTCTTGTTGGTGGGTATTGAATCGTGTTAGCTTGAATTTGCAGAGAAAGAATTTAGGATGAACACACACACACACACACACACTCTTTAAACAGGCCACAGAGCCTCGGAGAATCGTCCCCCCCCAGCAGAACCGAACGTCTCACATCTTTTATTGGAACAAAACAACAGGCCGTCACACCGTTTTGTCGCAGGGATATCTGCATGTAAAATTTCCTAACGTCCGTGTAAAACGCCCGGGTCTGCCGCTTTCTTTCCTCGACGATGGAACTTTTAAAGACCCCGTAAAAAAAAAAAAAGCCTCGACATCCCTAACGAGCCAGAACGAAAACCGAGAAGAAAGGCGAGGAGAGGAACAGGCCACGGGTGAGCAGCCTGAGCCCCTATTAACCTTGTAAATGATTCAGTCGGCCGGCTGCAAGATTGAAGCTCCGCCGCTGTTTATTTAACAGACGGAGGGATGATGTTCGGAGTCAGAGGAGCTGTATGGATTTACAGAGTGCCCTTCAAGACGCTGCGGCTAACAGAGTATCGACAGGCCTCCAGAGCCAATTATCCACATTAACACACACAAACACAGAAAGCCACAACAATGAGTGATTAAAGAAGCAAATGTACAGAAAAATGAAACAAAGGTAGTCACGAGGAAGAGAACACGTGCAAATGTGGAGATAATAAAAATAAATGGATGCAAACATGAGCAGATTTACAAATGCACAATTATGTTAATTTCAGCGGGAACACACCGTGAATCACAATCATGGTTAAAACAGTAAAGTACAAAAGCTGATGATTACAACAGTGTATGTACATGTGAGCACACACACACACGCACACACAGTGTTTGTGTGTACAGGCACACTCACATGTGACCGAACACACATCCCTAAGGAGCCCTGGATCAATAGGTCTCTCCATCCTATTTCACCCCACACAGCCATCGCCGAGGTGACCAATGGGAGTCAGACCACCGAATCTATAGTCTGGCCACACACACACACACATCATTATATAATTTTTTTTTTTATCAGATCAATTCAAACCAGCTTTAAACCTGATTTTATTTCACAAACATTCAACATGATGAAGACACATCTTCAGTAAAAGAATCTGGTTCACGTCACAGCTCAGAGTATGTTTTCACCAACATGTACTGATGTTTAAAGTCCTTTCAAGTTATTTAAATGAATAAATCATCTCCACATTCAGAAAATCTTCAGATTTCCACAGTTATTCTCCCCAATTACTGCAGATGAAGTCCTGTTTTTGCAAGTTTGGTTCTTTTTGGTAAGTAAGGAGGAATAAAGAAAAAACTCAGTCACTCAGTTCTGACTCACTGCACCTCAAATAATGACTAAATTTGTTAAAATAAATCAGAGGCAGGTGGTGTTTGTGCTCCTGCTGGTGGGGTGAAAGGTCAGAGGTCAGAGGTTATAACTGACATTTCAGGTTATATCCACATATATCTGCTCTCAATCAATAACAGACCCTGAACCCGATTGATTCTGATGCTGCAGTTTGATCAGAAAATATTCAAACAGTGTCCACTCACTCACTTCAGTCGCTCACTTCGCCGTTGTTCACTAAAAAGATGGACTGAAAGCACCTTTAAATGTTTATAACATATTATTATAATGTTTATTCATATTATTTCTGAGTATCTCAAAGGACACTTGAATATGTTTAATTCCCTCTCAGTTCAGCCACTGGTGAATCTTA
Organism: Scortum barcoo; assembly: GCA_023238725.1. Lineage (NCBI taxonomy): Eukaryota > Metazoa > Chordata > Actinopteri > Centrarchiformes > Terapontidae > Scortum > Scortum barcoo. The sequence continues at coordinate 1,522,392 of CM041542.1, forward strand.
TTTCCGCTGTGCTTTAAAAAAATCATTGCAAAGAATATACACTTTTTGCATGCTTTTCTTTTTGTCTTTAGTTCACAAATCTCAAATCTCTTCAGGGACGATCCGAGATCTGAGATTGGGATGCTGTAAAGCTGAGCGCTGAGAGGCCGTATACACTGTAGAGAAGTCAAAACCAATCAAAGCAGATGTGTGAAAAATATCATTTGTTAAGTTTTTGCACAAAAAAGTTTGGCGCTGAGCAGCCGACACTCAAGTCTTCGACGTAACAGAGACCTAAAATGTGCCAAAAGACAGAAATCTCCAAACTAACAACTGGATTTTAACTAAAAGAACCGACCACATGTCAGTTTCTGGAGACTGAATTTTGATATCTAAGGTGAAATCACACCCTTAGTTGGAAGAAAGGAAATCAGTCTAAACTCTGAAGGCGTCTGTAGAAAATAGCTGACAGGACTGTGAAGTATTTGTGCTGCTAAATCATTTACATTAAAATCTAAAATCACTCACAATGACGTAAAACATGAAATTAATCCAAATTTGAGGCTGCAGAGGCTTCACCTTTAACTTATAATCTTTCAAGTCTCTGGACAGGAGGTGTCACTGCACAAACATGAGGCATTTCTCCAAACAATTAACAAGACCTACGGGAAACCCGCATTAAAAAAATCCATTTTAACAAACGCTGCCGACCAAACAATGGCACAGAAATGAACAACTTTACTACGTATAGCACAAAATAAACAAATGCAGACATAACCGCACAATGTCAAATTCTCCAAAAGAGAGAGAGAGAGAGATTTCATTTGCATGTCAGTTTGTGAGTGTTTGCTCCCAGTGTGGCTCTACAGGCTGGCTGGAGTTCAGTTTAATCTACCCATCCTCTCCATGAAAGGACATGTCAGTCAGAAAACACTGCCAAAAACAAGAGAGAGAGAGAGAGAGAGAGAGAGAGAGAGAGAGAGAGAGAGAGAGAGAGGGCTAAAATTAGACGATAGCAAGATTGAAGTTGAGAGAAAAATGTTGACAGAGAGACAGATATAAGACAGGAGAGCATGTGAGATCAAAACTGTGGGAAAAAAAGATATCAGAGAGGAAGACTGATGCTGAAGAAGGTAGAAGTGTGTGTGTGTATGTGATCTATTCACATGTTGCCAGCAATAACTAAACAGCTCTTAGAAGAAAAAACCCGGCAACCAGAGGACAATAACAAAAAAATGAGCCCTCAAATTTTTTTCTCCACAAGAGCACATTTACATTTGACTTTCACTTATATTTCTGCATTCAGGTTCAGACGTCGACCGAAGTGGAACGTCTGAAGTCGCGTTTCTGTGCCAATCAAAGTGATGATGATTCACACGATAAATGCTCATTTTTAAGAAATAACTCATGGCAAGTTGAGATCATAACCCCCCCTTCCTTTGTTTCTTGGAACTTCACCAAGAAATGATTGAAGGATGATTTTCATTTAACTGTATGCTGGTGTTAATGGTACTTTGTGTGTTTTTCTGAATACTTTTGCAAGGTAATGAGGCGTGAGAGCATGCATTTCTCTGTAATGTTATCTAAAAATACCGCTGTAAGAGAGTAACTTCAGGGTCACAACCAGCAGCCCAAAAACCTCCAATCCAGGCTCCACTGACCAAACCGATAATCAAGTATCTGCTAAACCAGCAAATCAGGAAGTGCTGAGTAATTAGAAACCAACGAGCCCGGAGCCAATGGCAAACTCATTAAAAACCGACGAGCCTTTTCTGACTGAACCCGCTCAGACGGGCTTTAACACTTGATCAGTCTTACTCCAGTGTATTAACCTGCACGTTAACCTATTGACGACCACCGAGGGCTCACAGTAACACTCGGTCAGGACTTCACGGGCGTGTCCATCAACCGTCTCTTACTCTCAAGTGCGAATGTAAAGTTCAGGGACATTCAGGGAGAAGAAGAGCATAAAAATATGAGCTCAGGAGTCAAACAGATCCTGAAGCTCAAGTTTTTTTGAGAGCTTTCTGGCTCAGAAATCACATCAGAGCAGGAAGCGAGTTTGGTTTGCTTACCTTCAGTGTCCAAACCACAGGAGGAGGAGGAGTCGGCACATCAGGGCAGCACCGAAAAAGAAGAAATTTTTATCAGAATTAGTTTAAGAGTGGGATGTTTGGACGCTCGGTGCTGCAAACCAGGCAAATAAAAATCACCGACCACCAACCAAACACAACTAAATCCTTAAATCTACTTCACCGCTAACCAATCAGCTTCTGGAGCCGCACTAACTGGCTGTTAGAGCTGCGAGAGCAGCTGCTGCGGCACCCAGGTGAGGCCGTTAGTTTGGCAGGTAATCAGCCGTGACTGATTCTGGTTGGCTGTCGGGCAAACTGGGACTTTTGGTGCCGGTGGTCAAAGATGTCGGTTTCCTGCCCCGACTGCAAATGATTCAGACTTTTCACAAACAAACACACACACACACACACACACACAGGTGGTCATTTCCGTGGTAAAAAAGTGTCCCCGCTGTGTCGGCGTGGCGTCATTTCCATCCCAGCGATACCGGCCATCTGGGACAGATCACACACAAACTGATGGTGGTGAAGGCGAGCGACACAAATGACACGACGCAGAATGGAGCCGACGCTTTTCCTGAACTGTTTCACCACGAAAAGCAATGATCCATAAACTCTGACGCAGCACAGGTCAGCTGCTGCCAATATCATCCTGTTTAAGGTAGAACTGGGCTTCGACTGGATCAAAATATCACTATATGGTTGTTAATATTGAGCTGCTGCAATAAAATATGACAGACATTAAGGGATGTCTTCGTAGCATCATTTCTCACACAAAATAAAAAAAGGAAAATTATTTCTGACACGATGATTAAACCAGGCACAGACTTAGCACCATGAAATACGATGACAGAAACCTCAGACCCCCCACAACGTGCCAAATCCCGCTTTTTAGATTATATGCATCACTCATGCTGCTCTCCTCTAGGCTTTTTTCTCATCCTTTCATTGTTTTTTTTATTCATTCAGAAGAAGCAGCGCAGGTTTAAGGCAAACATGCAAATCGCGCTCCGTACGTGCTTGATGAATTTAAAGGGGTTGAAAGGTTTGACTGCTGCAGTCCCAACTGATTAACTACAGCTCAATTATGCAGCACTGCCGATGGCTGAAATCAATTAGTTTTTTTTTTTTTAATATTAACAATAGATTAATTGAATATGTGTAATGCAATATAATATAAAAATTCTCACCCACGCTGAAGCTTTGTCTTCCTCTCTTTGCTCACTGCTTTTTATTTTCCTGACCAACAAACTGTGCTCGTCAATCAAGACAGCTGCTTTCACTTAAAAAAGAAAAGAAAAACCCCTTTAAACTACCTGTAAACAACAGACAGACAGATAGACAAAGCTGGAGACCAGCTGGCGAAGAAAGAGAAATATCTGAAGAGAATAGGAGTCGGTGAAGACCAAACCAGAGCGAAGAAGAGGCTGAATATCGGACACAAACAAAACTCTGATAAAACGATCACATTGCTCAATGTCGGCTGGATGTGATGGTTAAATTGGCCCCATTTTCTGCAAACATGAAATGCATTAAACTTTAAGATAAAATCTGGACACCTTTCCAGTACGACTCATCAAACCAGGTCCTCTGACATGTTTAATCCTCTACCAAAAAGTGCAAAAAAGACATTAGTTGTTCGTAGTTTTGTTGTTAAATTAAAAGTTTGTCACAACTTTTGCGTGCTCGCTAACAGAGAGGTAAAGCAGCTAACACACGACCGCCCTCCTACCCAGAACCAGAGAGATAAAGGTGTTTCACTGCCTCGAAGCAAAGTGAATCCTGATCAAAAATCCTGATTGTAGTAGTTTCTCACCTTTTCTCTCTCTCCCTCACACACACCTACACACACACCTACCTCTTACCCAGAGGCAGGTAGATATGAGAAGGTTTAGCCTGTCACGAGCTTCTATTATTCTCAGAGCTGTCAATCATCTCCATCTCCTTCAAACCCCCCCCCCACACACACACCACCAAGGTCAACCATTTGCTGTTCACACACATTGTGTATTGAGGGTAAATATTGCCTATGTACACACACAAACACACACACACTTGACCACCCCTGTCTCTGGCTCGCTTTCAATCATAGCCCCCCCCCCTCCTGAGCTGACACACAGTCAAGTGTGGGAGGTTAAGGGGTCAGAGGTCACGCAGGTGAGAGTGTGCCCTCTCCAGCATCAGTGATAGACAAACAGAGAGGAGAGGAAGAGGAGGACGGTGAGGTTGTTTACTTTCATTTGACCCTCGGGCGGTCACAGTGGAGGTCACCTGCTCTCCTGCTGCAAACGATCGATGACGGCACAAACAGTGTGGAAATTTTAGCGTGCGAGTGCAGGGGTTGTGTGCCGCGTCACACCCGAAGAGAATCACACCCGAAGAGAATCATCGCCAAACTTTCGCCTCTTTTAGCTCGCACTTTTTTCATGGATGGTTGACTGTCAGTGCTCTCATCAGCATCAAGCGGCAAACAGAAAGCTGTTTTCAGATAAACAAACTCTGATGAAGCCACAGAACATTTAGCAGCTAAAGAGACAGATATTTCCCTCAGGAGGTGAAGGAGACCAAACATGGAGCTAAAAGACGAGATGATAATGCTGCTGTGTGTCTACAACATCAAGTTCTCTCCATGTTAACTGTGTAAGGTGATCATTCGTCAGGGTTGTTGTATTTTTAGCTTACTGTGCCCTTCTTCTGCCCCTTTGTCATGAATAAAAACAAAAATAAAACATCACTTCTCTTTGACGTGAAACAGAAGACTTTAACGACAGAATTACAAAAAAATGACAAAAAAAAGGAGAAATAAGAAGCTGAGACACATCTGCTGTCATTTATTTCTGTGAATCAGTGTGTGTGTGTTTTGTGTGTGTACTGTCAGGGTGTGCCAGCGTGTGTGCGACACGGGTGTCATGGCCACCCCGGGGACAGCGGAGGATCTCAAGAACGAGGAAGATGTGTGACATGGATTTCTACGCTCGGTGGGTGCAACAAAAGTCCTGTTTTATATTGTGTGTGTGTGTGAGAGAGAGTGATTTTTGGGTGTATTTTGTGAATATGATTACTTTACTACTACTGTATGCGAGTGCTCGTCAATGCATTTCATGCAAGGCGGCGCTGTGATCCGCTCTTCATCCACATAATTCAGTGTCATTTAATTTAATTCTAATGTTTTTAAATCGCGTTCTCGCTGCAGGCTGTGGCTGTTTGTTGTTTACTTGCAGGCTGTATGTCACTAAAAGCATGCAAGCAGATTTAAATTAAATTTGGAGGAATTTTAGACCAACAGGAGGCTTTTAGCGTGGAAGTGCACTGCAAAACGCTTCTTATGTTTTCTCCTGGAAGTCAGTAACGCTGTAAAGATGCAAAGTAAAGATGCATCAGTGAAGCTCCTCCACATAAAAACACAGTTTCTGTTATTGTATTTCTTTACTGCAAATGATTTTTCTAAACTGCCCTACACTGCTTGGAACATCTATGTCAGCTTGGAGAAAGGTGATTCATGTGTTTACATGCTGATGTCAAAATGCTGTTCAATCAAATGTGATGTTACAGCAAGATGATAAATATATAAAGACCCTCTCAGCGGTCAGTACTCTGATTGTACTCGCACACAAAAAAGGTATTATTCTCCAGAAATCATAGCAAGACATCAGCAAGAACTCGCTAAGAATAGTGTAGAATAGATCCACGTCCAGATAAAACATTTGTAAAGATTTTCTAGTGATAAAATAAAATGTTTGAGATCCACCAGAGAACGCACGTTTTCTCCTTATAAACCAGTGTGTGTGTGTATGTGTGTGTATAATGCTCTGCAGTAGTGTTTGCATTTAATCTTGTGCTTGCACAGTATTTCAATATTTAAACATTTGCAGCCATAACTCTAGAAACACACACCTTTCTAACGTACAGAAAACACCAAATACACTCATAACTCTGAGCATGATTCACATGCATGCACACACACTTCACACTAAGAAATGACCCCAGAAACTCTGTAAGTTCATGTGAAAACGGCAAACTCCAGACAGAACAGCCTCTGAGCGACTCGTCCTGAGAGCAGCTTAGCAGGCTAGCTGCAGCGTTAACAAGGCTAACCTCATGCATAATTGAGGAGCCGTGATCTTGACCCAGTTACACAGTGACTGTGATGATCACAGCGAGGATGGCTTCTTATTAAGTGTCAGATATCAGCCAATCATAACGCCTCGTCCTCTGACTTCAGTGTGACTGGTGGCGGACTGATGGCGGCCTGCTGGCTGCGGGGCGGATCGATGCTGAGCTGACAGTCTGTGTGAGGCACTAATGAGGCTTTTTCATCTGATTCCACTTCGGTATGTGTTAGCATGAGCCTCATTAGCTCAGGTTCCTTCATTTGTACCCCTGGGTAGGTCTGGTTCCCAGAAGATGAGGCATCCATCTTTACACACATTTTACAAACAATCAGAGGTAACAGACAAACGTGATAAAAGTGCTCGTGGCTGCAGTCCTGATTACTGACTGGACAGAAAAATAATCAAAAGAAAGAACAAAAAACAGTTTACATTGTCAATAAATCATGTAAATGATGTTAAAGAGACTTAGAAAGTGAAGATAAAATGATTATCACTGCAGTTTTTAGAGGATTGGACCCTTTTTCTTATTATCAACAAATCCCATAAAAAAACTAGACTGAAGCAACAAATGTGGATTCATCTGCCACTGAAAATAGTCCCCAACAAATGCACTTTTCCTTCCTCTTTGAGTAACATTTGATAAAAAGTACAGTGAGCAGCTGTTTCAAGAAACTACTGAGCATTAAAAAAGACATATAAGGGACTTTGTGTTGTAAACCATTCACTAAATGTTTCCATAAAAGCTTACGAATACTAAATAGGGGACCTAAATGTCAAGTGTTAGCCTGTTATTCAAGAGCAGATAATTGCAGATTAAGAGAGCAAATAATTGGACTAAAGTTTAAAAAAAAAAAATTAAAAAGCTGCCTCACGTGTGCGGTCAGCTATCGGTTTGTTATCAGGACAAAATGAAACAGGTCAGTTGGGATGGAAAAGGGCTTTCATTCATCTACAGCTTTATTATTTCTCCCTCCTACGTCCATCTTCTCTCTCTCTCTCTCATCTTCCACTAAGTTTTTCTTCATCTTTCTTCCCATGAAGTGTTTCTGCCTTCAGCCTCTCTATCACATTTTTCTCTCCTTTCTGTGGAAAAAGTGTCGCCGCCTGCAGCCGCCTCACAGAGCATGACCGCGATATAAACTGCTGTTTTACTACAATGATGTAAATTTCACTGTGCTGTGTAGTGTGTGTGTGTGTGTGTGTGTGTGTGTGTGTAATGTGTGTCACTGGGGTCACTGTTGTGCCTGACGGTCCATCAGACAGATTGAGGATCAGTTATTCTGGTCCACTCAGCTGTGTGATTGGCTGTTTAACCAACCAATCAAACATCAGGCTGTCAGTGCCACCGGACATGACAGACCTCTCCACACGTGTGTGTGTGACCTGTCCTTATCACCTCCATCACTTGGAGTTTCTACACTGGTACACTTCAGAGGTCAAACTAAGACGTATCGAGGTAAAGAAGGAGAGCATCAGTCCCCCCGAACATGATCAGATTATAAAGACCTCAAACAGCTGCAGCCAACAAGACGCAAAGGAGGAAGTCAGATGACGTTTTCAAGGAGCCACAAAGAGGTCGAGGATGGTCAGGACAGCAAAATGTGACTTTAACAGGGCTCATTTCCTACCTGTCCATGTTATTCCTCCACTTCAACTACACTGTTATTATATATTTAATTATCTCGAGATCATCATGTGAAAGTGTCATCAGTGTGTTTCCTCTTGTTCCTTGTGATGTTTGTGTGTTTATCTTCCAGTTAGTCTCCATCAGCAGGTGTCTGTAGGCTCTGTGGAGATGCTGTGGGGGTCATTATGTACAGTGGATGAGCTTAATAATGTCTTCATTATTTCTATATAATATATATAACGGCTTTATTTGAGCAGCTGCTGGCTGAAGCAGAGAGATGGGTCAACCTCTCATCTTTGGAGACTATAAAACCAGATTGTCTGCTCCAATGAAGAAACTGCAGCAAAGCAAACTCCACATTTAGGCCTTAATTATTGATCAGTTATGGATCCTCCCTGACAGTCATCACAGTGATCTTGAAGGTTGAAATCAGCTGTGCTCAAATGAACCACACACTCATTTTGGAGTTCAACACAATTATCCAGTTATCACCAGAAAAACAGCTTTGATATTCAGAGATAACACGAGGGCAGCCTCTCTGTTGCCTCAACATATTATCCCGTCAACAGTGGCATGATGTGTTATTTATTTTATATATTTTATTTCCCCAAGTTGACTGTTTTTTCTACCACCTATTATAATATTTGGTCACATCCATAAATCTCTGTGGTGTTTACTAAGTGAACACCATGAAGTTTGTCTGAGTTTGGTTCTTCTTTCACAACATCACAACATCGTCTCACATGAAGCTGCATATCAGAAGTTTATACAAATGTGAGCTGGAATAATGTGTTTTCTGTGTTATTATACCAGTAAGGTGACTGCAGGATCTCAGTTTACCCAGAATGCCTTGTCCACACAAAGGTATACTGCAGGTGTGTGTGTGTGTGTGTGCTCATGAGGATCTGTGTTTCTGTTTAAATTGGCACACTGTGTGTTTGTGGGTATGTTAGCACAATATGTGCACTTACAGATGTGTGTGTGTGTGTGTGCGCGGTGAAGGTCATTATCTCAGTGTTCTGCAGGTCAACAGAGGGGCAGCTTCTCCTCCTCTATTGATTGTTTCCAATAAGCTGCTGATTGATCAGCTGCCCTGAGACCTGCTGCACTCTGGCAGCTCAGACAGAGTTTGTTTACTGTGCAGGAGAAACCAGGTGGAATCTGCACAGGAAATATGAAACAGTGTTTAATGTGCAAATGTCTAATGTGGCGATGCATGAAAACTTCCTGATAAATCACAAACGGTTGTGCACATTTCTGTTCGTGCAGAATACAAAAAAGAGAATTAAAATGCTGTTTAAATCTCCTAAATATCGAATAATAATAATAATTCGTCATACTCTGAGAAAAAACATCAAACTAGCTGAGTTCAGTGTTCATATTCCTTCACAGGTCTTCACATGTAGACGGTGAATGTTTGGCTGCAGTCTTCATATGATTTCATGCCAGTAAACTAAACTCACTGTTCGCCGCTAACTTTGGTTGACTTACGTTACATATAAATCTACGTGAATCTGCTCAACAGTGGCCACTGTGGCCACGAGTCATAACTGCAAAGTGACTGCAGAACGATCTTTAAAGTTACACCTGAGCTTTTTTTGCACCGTGAAAAACTTCTTAGTTAATTACTTCTTCCCAGTTAATTCTTGTTTTAAAACAAATGAAATGAAATGTTCATTTCTGTGTAAAAAAAATGAAGCTATGAACACAAGAAGAGCTCACACAATAATCTTAGCTTATATTTGGCCTCGTTTCACACCATGAGTGTTTTGAAAAGACGAGTGGAGCATTTTATTGCTTTTAAAATCCATTTTTATTTCTACAAGTAAAAAAAAAAAGCACTTTGTTTGTACGTCATAGTTTCACCCTCACCTGCTGCAGTTATCTTTTCTCATTATAAAATCTTAAAACAACAAACTAATTAACAAGGTCGACTCAGCTCAGAATTTAAAATGAAGATTTCCCTGAAAGTATATTTGGATAATTTTTCTTGAACAGATAAAAAATTTGGTGATCAAGTCTAAATTTCCTCTGCTTAGATTGGAAGCCATAAAAAAGTGCACTTCCAAAGAAGAATTGGCCATAAAACGAGCATAAAGCCGGAATAAAAAAGACATCTTGTTTATGTTTAAGAGTCATCATGAAACCTGCTTCCTGAGATAAACAGCACATTAAGAGCCGAGAAGCCACAAACGGTCAAAGAAAACTCATCATTGCTCTGATCTGATCAAAATCAAACTTTACTAAAAGCTGCATTAAAGTGAGAGTAAATGAATGACGCCCCGCAGGCGGATCAGAGAAATGACGTGAAGAGTGAGCCGCGGACGAGACGAGGCTGTTAAGGTGAATATTATCAGCAGCATCGCCTCCCCCAGAAAACACATCTGAACACAGAGTAATGGATTTGGAGGCGCGCTTGTTTCATTACATGTTGTCAGCGCTAACAGCAGCAACGGCTCTCCCGACAGCTGTGGAGGAGAGAAACTGACACCGAGGTTAGCCTGTTTCATTACTCCTCCTCCTGATAGAGCCGTTCGACTTAACGAGGCCGCCGCGTGGAAACCTCGTTGCGAAGCTCGTGAGACGAGGAGAAAACGAACGAGTCGTTCAAATGTTCGCTCTCTAAGTCAGCACCAGTCAGGTGAGATAAATCCACTTTTTTCTCCTCTGCAGTCACTCAAATTTAGCATCAAATTGCTGAATATATTCATACATATATTCATGCCCGTAAGGTTAACATCCAGTGATTTCACAGCGGATGTTCAGCGTTTATCTGCATCTTAAAACTACAATATCTGTCTTTGTTTTGTTTTTTTTGGACACTTGTAGGCAGCAGTAGCATCTAACAGTGACCTATTTACACATTCAGCACATTATCATTTCATCATTTAGAGACACGTTTGTCACCTGATGAGCGTCCATCATTCACTCCCTGCTGTACAGATTCAGCTGCGATCGTACTCCAACACGGTGCCATTTTTTAAACTTATTAGCATGATTTTTGATGACCTCTGCTTGAGGATACTCACTTAAACAGTTTAAAATGATGCGTTTGATTTGTCCACCTCGACCTGCTCAAGCCTCATATCATCTCACATAAACATTTCTCACAGTGAGGACGGTGGAGAGAGAAAGAGTTAAACTGGGGCAAATCCAAAGCTTATTAAAAAGCTAATTAAAGTCATATATGTATGATGATGAAAGTTATAAATGAAACCAGGAAATAACACAAACAGTCCTCTTCTCTCAGATATATGCATTGAGTTTTGTCAAATCTTAAAGTGTCATTAAAGTTATGACAGTAACAAATACAAAACCAGTGTGAAGATAAGCATGACACAGATTAAGTTTCATTCATTCGGAGCTGTTGGCTGAACAATAGACTCAAAGCATCCTCAGAAACATGAGGGAGAAGATTTTACACGCCGACAAGACCTTTTCACCGAACAGACCAACGCATCGCTTTGGTAGAATGAACACAGATACACACTTCTGATTTCACGCACAAATGCTTGCTGTCTTACACAAACACAGTGGGTGTGTGTGTGTGTGTGTGTGTGTGTTGGAGCTTGTTAGCAGACATGTTGTCTTGTCCATCAAGCATCTCCAGCCTCCTACTCCCTCTGACCTTTACGTTAATTAACAGCCTCTCTCCCTCTCTCCATGGAGCCTAACTCGAATTACAATGCAGCAACACCAACATGTGTGTGTCTCTGTGTTTGTGTGTGTGTGTGTGTTGTTTACTCTAATAGATTTAGTTCACATCTGTTTGTGTCTGTTTGATTAATGCAACTCATCTTTATTTACGTTTCCACTCGTATGCGTGCAGATTTATTTAGTCGTGAAACATGCTGCTCACTCGTCGTCTTAACCCAAACGTCCTCCGTAGGTTTTTTTTTTCCCGCGTCGCCATGGTAACTGAGCGGCGCTGACTGACATGCCGCTCATAAATAAACAGAAGAGTTCAGAGAGTCTCGGCAGGTGATGGAAAACAGCAAAATGTTGAGATAAATGTGTTTGAAAAAGCCTTTCTGTCTGTGTTCATCACAGAAGGGAAAGAGAAGTGAAGTGCTGCACGTTACATCGAGAAGCATGTTGTGATGTTGAGGACGCTCTGCTGTAGTTTTCTGCTATTTTCTCTCTCGAAACAATTTTATGAGGCATTAACAGGTTAGAGTATTCAGCATATTTCAAGAAAAAAAAAATCTGAGAAAAGCCTGAAAAAATAAAGCATCTTGTGACCCTCTCAGATTTATCTCGAAAACCCTCGTCTCACTCTGACTCTCGAGGTCAGGACGCACACGCACGCTGTGTTTCCATGGACACGTGTTGCACAGCAGCAGAGGTTTGAATGAGGTCATCTTGTTTACTCGCAGCCCTGTAACCCCGTCCCACAATGCACCAGGGCCCGCGGCCTCCAAACAACACAGGGCGCTGCTTGTTGACAGAAACCCAACAGCGACCTGCTCCGCAGAGATGTTTGCATGGAAACGGAAAGTTAACTTGAGTCTTTAATAGATTTACTTTGGAAAAGTTCCAACAGTTTGACCTTTTGACAAAACGCCTTAATGTCAAGACTGATTTTTTATAAAAAGTTAATAAGACAAATGTTTTCCTGGAAAGTGACTTTTTGTGTGTTAGTTTTTTCAAGAAAGAAAGAAAACAGAGAACGCAGGAACATGTAGTTACCTAAAGATATAAAACTGGGTGCAGACTCAAGGGTTACCAAAAAAGTAGAAATTAGATAAGAAAAGATGTCGAAATGTTGCCTGGTTACCTGGTGGAGCAGATTTCTCTATGTGCAAAAACTTTGCCATCAACTTCCTCTTTGCTTCCAAAAAAAGAGACTTTTTTAGACCCACAGAAGAGCGATAGAAATGCGAACAGGTCCGCTGTGAACTTACACGGTCATGAGCAGCGGCTGTGAGTCACCGACATGCAGCAGTTTCACTTAAAAACATCATCGTCTGGCCACTGTAATTAGCTCGCAGGCGGTAAATGGAAAATCCCATTTAATAATCTGCAGGAAGCGAGCCGAGCTGAATCATTTCCAAAACAACAACACCACCACAGATGAACTGTACGCCCAGAGTTTCTCTGCATCGGCTGAACAATATATCTGTTTTTTTTTAACTAGATTGCATCACACACAAACACACACATATATATACACACGCAAACACACAACTCATTTCCTGCATCTGAACAATCATCATCCATCCACAGCACAGTTATCAGGAGGAACAGAGAGTCGTTCAGGTAAAATTGGAGAAAGATTTTGTTTTTGTCCATAATTAGAGAGCTGGAGACAAACAGGCATCGATTAGAGAGGAGGTGGGAGGAGGAGGGAGGAGGAGAGGAGCAAACAAAGGGAGCTAAACTTTTCATATCACTTTATTGATGCAGTAGTGAAGGGCAGAAAACACTTCAGGAGTTTCTCTGGATTAAATCGCTGAAAATCCTCCCTGACATCAGTAAAAGTTTCTGTTATAAGTTAACAAAAAGGGAACTGCGTTACCCTAATTTCTAATTTTTTCTTGACACGTCTGCACTAAAGTTGAAACTGACGACAATCTGATTGAGGAACACTTGACAACAATAACAATTAAGGATTAAGTGCATTAATCATTTAACGTGAATATAAAAATACATGAAGAAGAATACAAAGGTTAACTGCAGAAGGCGAGAATGGACGTGCTTGCAATTATTTATTTTAATGACATCTCGATATAATGAGATAATTAATTTGTTATCATTTCATCAGTTATCGTTTATTTCCAGTTAGTTTCCAGCCAACCAGTGTCTGTGGGCTCTGTGGGTGTCATTATGTACAGGATGAGCTTAAAAATGTCTTCATTATTTCTGTGTAGAGATAACGACATAATTAACTCATGCTATCGAGAAAATGGCATCAAAAAGTTCTAATTTCATCACAACAAGAGAAATAAAAACACAAAAATCCACATCCAATAAAGAAAAAGATTCCTTATTCAAAGACTCCATAAAATGGATGGTGTAGGACTAAAAGAAGGGATGATGGTAATGAAAAAGAAAGTCAATATAAATGTGCTTCCCTTAAATTTGATTTTATACAGTTTATCTGATAAGGACCGGCTGTTGCAGCACTGCAGGGAATGACAATGAAACTTAAATGTGCTCACATTACCCGACCTGCCAGCTCGAGGGGAGTGCAGAAATAAAATAATCCAACTAATAAATCCCTCCTCAGTATTTATCAGTGAATACATCTTAAATGGAACATGATTCAGGCAGGAAGGAGGCTCTCCCGCTGCGCTTTCACACTTTAACTGGGTGCTATTAATCATTTGTTCACAGAGGTGTCACAGTTTTCCAAAAAAAACTGGCAGGCGGCTCCGAGATATTACTAAACTTTTGGAAGAGAAAAAAACATCCAGGAAAGTTTCTTCTTTCCCGTTTTTGTTCTTTCCCATCTGTGTTTTACTGTCAGGACTGCTGCATGGCTGCTTCAGCGCTTCGTTAAAAACCCACACAAGAGTTTAAAAAAAGGTTTCTGCACAAATGATCCACCTTCATACACACAACAGGCTGATTATCATCATCTCCAGCTACAGTTTTCCACACACAGGCTGATATATGGGAGCTGAAAAAGGCAAACTTCACGTCTTGAACCATTCAAACACCAGTCCTGTCCTCATGTGAGCGGAACTTTTCATATTCAACTAACTTTTTGAACAAAAGCATGAAGTTCACACTGAGGAGAAACTTTTCCTAACTGCTGTTTTTTCATCATTACTGAAGCCGTGATGTGAAGATAATTCAGCAAAACCGCAGCAGCTCACGGCCTCGACGTACACACACGGATAAACACGCATTTATTTTCTTCACGCACGACGACACAAAAACAAGAGGCAGAAAACGACTTCAGTCGTACAAAACACAGAAGGAACCGCACAAAGGTTTCCTCTGAGCTGTAAGAAATCTCCGTCTTCTGTCACAAAGATGCAGATTCGTTTTCATCACATCACCAAAGTGGTTCTGTTTTATCATCTTGGTCTGATCCGTTCTGTTTTATCTGCTTTTTATCTGCTAAATGTCATCATCCAAACCTCCCCCCAAAAAAAAGAGAAACACCTAGTTCCCCTCAGTTAACTTTCACCAGGTGCACAAAAAAAAGTTAGTTCACAGTTCCAACCTGGATATTCGACTTCTGAATAGCAAACAGAGAGCAGGGATTATCTATTATCCCCCACACAAAGGTTTCTAATCAGGGCCTAACGGGTGTCATTGAAGCGGCGGGGCTCCTCTGGGTGCTGCTCATTGTGTCGCTGTTGTCTGACTCCATTGTATGAGCTGATATTTTGTATGAGAAATGCCCCGGCTGGCATTTAGTGAATAGATTTCTGCTGAAAGCTCCTGATGCGTAGGTGTTCTTCCATGACTGACCACCACCACGCTGTGTGTGTGTGTGTGTGTGTGTCGGTAAAGGGCAGAGTGGTGGGTTTAAGCCTGCATGACTGATGAGTGTAAAATCATATTTCCACTCTGATTTTTTGGGAGGATATCACAGGCTGCAGCAGGTGGACGGGGAATATAAAGTCGGTGTTGGAGGGAGGTGGGCGGCAAGCGAACCCTCTCTCCTTTCTCTGTTACATCTCTCTTATTCCACTCTCTTTTTTTACCACAAGCTTTTCTTCTTGCTTTTATATCTCCATCAAATTCTCTCATTCTGCTTTTATAACTACCTCTCTTTTCTTTTAGTGTATCTCTCTCTTTTTCCTCACTCCCTCATAATTTATGTACTCCTTCATGCCTCTGACTGACTCTTTATCTCCCCGATGAAGTTCCCAGTTATTACAGTGAGTCCTGTTGATCCTGTTCAGCCACAAGAGCATCACTAAAGTCCAGCACTGATTTTAGTGATCAGGTTTGGTCTTCACTTCATCCCAAAGGTGTTGGATGGTTTGGAAGTCAGAGCTTTGTGCAGGGAAATTAAATTTTTCCACACCAAACTGGGAAAAGCATTTCTTCAATCGTCATGTTGAAACAGGAAAGAGATAAACACGCTTTACAGTTTGGCTGTACTTTCTCCACTATTTTAACTTCTTTTTCTGTCTTTTTTCTGTAACTTTCTCCATCTTCATCTCCTCTCACAGTTTCTCTTGTTTAATCCGTCCTCAAAGCTTTAATTAGAAATTCGACATAAGGGCGTAAACCTCTGTCAACTCTAATGTCACCATGAGCTTTAACTTATTTTTTTAAATCAGTTTTAAACACTCTTTCCATCTTTGGCAGGGTGATATTTATTTTTGAATAAAAACTAAGATAGAAACCAAACTTTAAAGAGATTAAAGATGAATTAAGTCTCCCGTCTGGGTATCTGGATGAATATCATCTATTTCAAATAAATTTATTGCACGAGCAGATGTGACTCATTTCCAACTTTCCACAGAGACAAACTGTGAAGCGTGCATGAAAATAAAACTTGCCGGTCATCCTCAAGTGCACAAACATTTGAGCCGAGGGTGGCTTTTACCAACACGAAGGTTAATGAAAAACAACACCTCAGCGACGGAAAGCAGATGATCAACACAACAAAGTGACGAGAGCAAATGAAAAACTGTGTTGATGTGAAACGTCTCAGAAGATGTCGAAGATGCTATGAAATCCTGCAACAGCCCTGCAGACAAGCAGATCCTCTGAAGTAATTTAATAATGTGTCTAAAATAAACTTGTCAGTCCACCATCCGTGCATGTGATGATTCAAGTGGAGCACGGAGAGAAAAATGGAAAATAAAGAACATTTTTAAGGCACCAAATGTAGAAAAGCTGCTCTCTTTAAAACTGTAACATATTTAGGACTCCTACTTATGTACAAACAAAGCTTTAGGCTGAACATGAACCTCTTCTGTGAACCCTGCCTTGTTTTTCTCCCTCAGTTCAGGATGGTGGAGAATGTAATCTCATCCAAGTGTATGAAATGACCCCTGAACACGAGGGATTATAGCCGGAGGGAGATGGATGCAGTCTGTCATGCTTGGAAAGCCGAACAGAACAAAGGGAAGCTGCGGCAGAATTGACAACGGATTCCCTCGAGACGGGAGAGCTTCGCACTGCGACAGCCTGATGGAGAGGAAGACTAACTCTGGACAATATCCCATCGTTGTTCCAGAAGTCCGACTGAAATGCTACCAAATACCAGGCTGCAGGAAAACTACATGACCTTTGTTAAAGCCTTTAATTGGCTCCGAAGTGTGCACAGTGACATAAATGCAAAATGAATTAAACTTTTCATGACCTAAAGCTGCTCAAAGGTATCAATTTTAACCATTTATCTCCCTCAAAGCAGTCCAGCAGCCTCCGGTGGATGCAGTGATGAGACAGACAGACAACAGGACAGACAGCAGGACCTCACAGCGAGCAGAGTTTTAACATTCAGCTGCGGCCATGTTGGTTTCCACGTGGCGTTTTGTATTCTGCTGCACCATCCTTCAGGAAGCACAGCCGACGGTCCGATAACGCACCGGGGCCGCGTTCAAATCTGCTTCGTCTGTTTGGCCACGTTTCTGCTGAATAAACAGGCGTGCTGAACATGAACCTCTTCTTCAAAAATAGTGAATTTGTTTTAAAGCTCATTAGCTTAGCTTAGCATAAAGACCAAAATCAGAGGTACCATCTAGATTGACTCGCTCTAAAGTAAAAATACACCCATCTGCACCTCTAAAGCTCTACAATTAACACACGCTACCTCCTTCATTGAATTTGTTTTAAAGTCCATTAGCTTAGCTTAGCATAAAGACCACAATCAGTATTAAGTACACCCACTGATGCCTGTAAAGTCTATAATTAACACACAGTACCTCCTTTGCCTGAAGGGAGAGGTTAAAAAGATCAACTTAACTACTTGGACTTGATTTTTAGTTTATTTAAACCTCCTGTTGCCTTCAGGGGGCACCAACAAGCAGAACTGCATTTTAAATGTCTGACAAAATAAACCAATGTTATGTTTCTTTGCTGTTTTTCTGCACCTGTCCCCTCACTTTAAAGCCAATCTAGTGGCTCAGACTATAAACTGGAGCCCTTTAGCACATTGCATTATGTCCTGTGTTGAACACATTTTGAGTTATGAGTATGAAATAAAAGTAGAGCACTGGG
This sequence comes from Scortum barcoo, assembly GCA_023238725.1. Lineage (NCBI taxonomy): Eukaryota > Metazoa > Chordata > Actinopteri > Centrarchiformes > Terapontidae > Scortum > Scortum barcoo. The sequence continues at coordinate 1,540,319 of CM041542.1, forward strand.
CAACACACCCTGATGATATAAAATAGTAAAATAGCAGGTTGAGAGTTAAGAAGAATGAATCCTGCTGTCAGGAGAAGGAGCTTCACTGTGATACCATTATTGAAGCCATTATTTCCAATTTCGCCCTGGGCAGTGTTAACTTAATGCGATGATCTGCTTTGATCTAAATACAGTGGCTTGCCACTAATTGCTTAATCAATTTCCACGCTATTAAGCGGGTATAAGGATAATTCCCACAGAAACAATCACCTCCAGCTAATAGGAAAGAGGGAGATAAAGAGGAGAAGAAAGAAGGAGTTAATCTCAGCTGTCTGCTCCTCCCGTTTGTGTGTTACGACGACTCGACTCTGAATCCCAAATCTGGACCGATGATAGGATGAAAGTGGGTGCAACAGCCAGGAAATTAACCTCATGTTAAAATCTCCAGCTCAGCCAGCTCTTTAAGTGTAGTTTAGTAACGATCACCCTCAGATCTCCTCACACTGTCATCAACAGTTCAGGATGCTCGCTGCGTTTCAGCTCGAAGCGCTGCTTTAATTACTTTATTCATTAACCAGATTTTGTCACGTCAAGCTCGATCGGATGTCTGAAGACAGTTCGGTTTGCAGAAGACTTTACAATCCCTCTGCATCCACGAGCAACTCTGGTTTGTACGAATCAGTTCACTTTAAATTAGTGAGAACAAGTTGTAGGTGATCTAACACAGTGAGCATTTACTTACTGTGACATTACTTTACTCTCTAAGCTATCACTGCATGGTGCGCCTCATGTGAATGTGATAACTTGTAGTTGGCTTCTGAAAATCACAAAACTGACGAACTGCATTAAAGGATGATGCAATGTGTTATTGTGGTGATCAAAATTAATCTCTGTGTGTGATTTTAGATATCAAAGTGAGAATTTAAGAAAAATAATCCAAAGGCCAAGGGTATTTTTTCTGAAGAGGTGGTGATATAACTTCAGGGTCACTTTGGAGGCTGCAGTTCATTGTGCCGTCAGATTGTCGAGCATCATACTGAGAGGTGTGTTGGATCTTTAGTCTGTGCTGTTTAACAGAGATGAGGTGAACAAAACACAGCAGCCTCTAAAATGCTCCTGAAGTTTAATTCTCTAAAACACAGATCAACAGTTTGTTTTAGCTAAAGGTGGATTTAATAAACATTTAATAAAATGTTCACTCTGGAGGATGTGCAGACTAATTTAAGTGGATTTGTGTCACCAAATGAAACCAGCAGCTGCCTGGAAGTGAGGGAATCTGACAGTGTAAGATATGCAGAGCCACCAGACAAACACATTAGAAAGCAGCTTCTGGCCCCAAACGTGGTGCACAGATTTGGGCCGGGAGTCAGTTTCATCTGCGGCGCCAGGGCCAGCTCTGAGCCGTGGAGTCGGCCCAGGCAGTGGCATCGTTCATCACGACCGCAGCAAGCCAGCGTGTTGGATTTAGGTCAGCGTGGAGCCAAAATGCTGCAGCGACCTGGGCAGTTTTGGTTAGCGGCGTGCGAAAGTGTCGATCAAACTGTCAGAACCAATTACGCGACACAAATTTACCACAGGCGAGGCCGAGATAGGCCAAGAACAATTAACACACAGCAGAGGGCATTCGTTTTTCTTACCTTTTAGTGCAGAAACCACAGGAAGGAGGAGGTGGAGGCGCAGCCGGCACAGCAGGGCGGCACCGAGAAGAAAAAAGAAAAGCACATTTTTATTAGAATTCGAATGAGCTGCTCGATGCTGCCAACACGACAAAAAACAAGCCAAACACAGCTAAATCTTTTAATCTACTTCCCAGCTAACCCGTCAGCATCTGGAGCCGCGCTGACTGCTGTTAAAGCAGTGGGAGCAGCTGGTTAGCCAGGTGAACCAGTTAGTTTGGCGGGTAATCAGCCGCGACCGAGCAGCCCCGCAATCTGTACTGTTCACGGAGAGTGAAACTCGCAACGTGACGCCCGCATCTGAATTCCTAAACAGGATTCATTACACCTCCCGCACACCTGTTTATTCAGCAGAAACGTGGCCAAACAGACGAAGCAGATTTGAACGCGGCCCCGGTGCGTTATCGGACCGTCGGCTGTGCTTCCTGAAGGATGGTGCAGCAGAATACAAAACGCCAAGTGGAAACCAACATGGCCGCAGCTGAATGTTAAAACTCTGCTCACTGTGAGGTCCTGCTGTCTGTCCTGTTGTCTGTCTGTCTCATCACTGCATCCACCGGAGGCTGCTGTGACACAAAAGCAAATTCCTGCACTGGATTTGTTAAGGCTGCTGAATAAAAACGCCTCTGGGGTGAGATGGAGAGAGAAACAAAAGAGAAAATCACTGCAGAGAGAAATATCCCTGACAGGTTTTGGAAACAGAGATACGGACGGATTGAGCCTGTGGATGTCAACGACAATCAGCCCTGAGTGTTAAGTGTGACCGTGCAGCTCCGGCTGACGCAGACCTTAAAAAACGAGGAGTCCGACGAGGCCGGGGCGGTTCGAGCAGTTAAATGTTACGGCTGTCATCATCATTTGACTCGCAGAGACGTGAGACTCAAGGGGCCACCGGGAGGACGACGACCGACTCCCAGGAGGGATGAAACACCAAGACACAGACAGAGCTCAGCCAGCAACACACACAGAAAACACACACACACACACACACACACACTGAGAAGCTGAAGAGGACTCGGAGAATCACTGTAAATACTGTAACCGCTCTTAATCCAAACTGAGCGTTTACTCAGCGATGCAAAGCAAACAAAACCGACTCAAATGTTGCCCGCGGTGCAGCTCACTTCCTCACTTTCCAACGTGTTGACAAAGTGTTTCACTGTCAACACACACAAAAATCCAACTGGAAGAAGCGTCACATGAGCCAGTTTTTCTAATTGAATGTGATTCTCAGTGATTTGAAGTTTGCAAAAACAAAAAATGAACAAATCCAGGCCGAAAGGAGGCTGCAAGTAGGCTGCTTTTCTTTGTTTTACTGAAAATTAAAGTCTCTGTGTTTAGTAATCTTCACTATTTTCTGACAGTGTAAGTGATTTATGGATTGATTTAAAAAAAAAAAAAGAAAAAAAAGAAAATACATGCATTATGTGTTGTATATATTGTTGTTTATTTTATTCCTATTTTGACAAATAAGCCAGCGTTACGTCTGTTAAAGAGCAAATATACGAGCAGATTACATTTCACTTTTCAGTCCAAACAAAAACTGCAGAGAATTACGAGCGAAAAATAAACGACTCGTGTTGCTGATCCTCGCTTATCTGCATCATCTGTGTCTTAACAGAAAGACAACCTTTCACTATTTCATGCAAAAAAGTCAGAAATTCTCTTAAACGTTGCTTAAACAGAGCAGCGGGGGGTTGATTTGTAAAATATCTTTACCAGCGTGAAACTCAAAACTGCTACTGTGAGTGAAAAAAAGGGGAAAAAAAATTGCTGGAATAATACACGACTTTCATTCACTTCATTCACCACATTGGCACCAATCTTAACCTCGATTTGATGTGTTTTTAGGCACTGGGTTTATTCAGGTGTTATTCAGGTGAAATTCTCACGTTATTGAGGTCTCAGGGTCTCCCTTTTAACGTGAGGAGGATGCCTTAATAAAGATTAATTTGCTCAGGTAATAAACGCCTGCAGGATTAACTCAAAGTTTCCTCAAGATGGTCACCATAATGTTGAACATCATTTCTTTCCACACCTCAGGAGTCTATAAATCTAAATGGAAACTATGGCAGGTAAGTTCGGGTGTTTCTGAGCTGAACGACACGTCATGTGATCAGATAGTAGACAGTACACAGTAGAGGGAGCTTGATGTTTATTGGCCACAGTACCCGGCGTGAATGCTGACGCATCATTCGGCTTCATATTGTCGCACCCCCATTTCATCCACACACACACACATACACACACTCACACACATTCATCACGAGGTATTTGATAACCACGTTACGCAGCCACACTATAATAACCTGTGTAAGTAGAGGTGACATAATAACCGTCATTTGTCAGAGCTAATGATTCCTGCTTGTCACTGTCTCGGCTGCTGTCACTTTAATGGATGGCCTCGGCCCGCTCGGCTGGTGACACCAAAGGTTACGCCGCTGTTTGCTGGTTAATAATGAGAGGCGATGCCGCTGCTGATGGGAGACAAACGAGCTGTGTACTTCCACTGTCCCGGCCTCTTTTTTCTCCTGACGGATTCAAAGCGCTCGTCTGGAGGAGCCTCGCTGCGTTTGGATTTCTGCTCTCCAGAAAGCACTCGCCGCTTTACCACGCTAAACTTCAGCGCTGTGAATGAGTCTGGTTTGAAGAGAGATTTGAATCCCTGTCGCCTGGGTTTCTCTATGATCTGTACCTTGGAGCACTTTCTCTCCATACTCAAAGCTAAAAGAGTCTCTACCACCGCTGCTGCTGCTCTACTCTCGATGATTGACACCCTGTCAAAGCCTCGTGGGAAGTGTTGAGTAAAGCCTAATAACCATTATCGTTACTGAGCCTTTTCAGACCTTTGTTTTGGGCGTATGACATTCACTGACACCGTACTAACAGTAAAATATACTACAACATGAGCATGATGGAAAATGAGCTGGTGGGAACCTTTCAAAAGCTCAGATTGTCTTTACACTCTGCAAATCTGCATGGTTTACAACTCCACAAGTTATAATCACACGTGGTTGCAGTTCGAAATGTTTCATAGGTTTCTATTTTTATAAAGCTGACGTTTTATATAAATACTTGCAGCGGTTGCCAATGAGGCAAACTCTATTAAAAGAATCCGTGACATGAGCGTACGCTCGCTGTGACAATGATCGATGCGCATCATCTCTCAAAGAAAACAACTTTATTTATTATATTTGCTCTCAAAAGTACTTCTGTCTGTCGTGTGTGCTGCAGGCATCAACTGACACCCGTCAAATGATGTGTGTTTCAATTTCGTCTGTAACTCCATAGCTACTGCTCACTCTGGTCTGCTGTAATGTAAATGTCTGCTGGTATTGATAGATCCCTTATTTCTCCACATGCAGTTCCCAGAAATAACAATATAAACCTGTTGAGAGAAAGAGTCTTTATTTATGTCACCACTCAGGTTCAAATCAGTGTTTACGTTTCGCTGCTATTAAAACACACCAACTGTTTCTGGGAACGTTTAGCAGATGATGATGTGTTTCGTATCTACACCTGCTACTTAAATCTCGTTCTCATTATCTCCATTGTGCTCGCATTGTGATCTGATCTCAATGAGAAAAGTAGTTAAACAAGGCTGGGTGGGTTTAGGAGGCGGAGTTAGATGACCTTTCAGCCCGTCAGTTTGTTCTACAGGCATTCAAACCTCCTCAGATACAAATTGCAGGGGGGGAGAAAAACTGTTATTTATACCCCAATATAATGTACTCTTTCGTCATACAGCGCTGTTCGCCTGCAGCCATTGGGGATGCAGCAGCAGTAGTAGCAGAGGGATGGACGGTTACCGAGATGAAATCCCACTGCGGGAGCTTTCGGCAGTTCTGGGATTTAAACCGACAAACTTTTGCATCTTAAGCCCAGTTCTCTAAAAAACTTGAGGCAATGGCCACCCACCTCTCCTGGCACTCTCCAAAGGAAAGAAAGAAAAAGAAGAAAACAAGATGATAGCTCCAAAAATGATTCACAGTCTCTGCAGGGGAGGGGGGGTGTCATCCTCTGTTCAGCGTTCAATAATTCACGAGATACAGTGACGAGCGTCACCGCTGATGCCTTGTTTATATGTGAAAAGTCTTAAGATAGATTCGCTGATAACTCTCCAGTGAGTTTAACTTTATTGCCAGCAAACACTTCATGAGAGCAGGTTGTCACATTGATCAAAAAGCCGACATGTGGGCTTTTGGAAAGATGCTCCTCTGTTGTTTGACTAGTCGAGTTTCTGTTTGCTGTGAAGCGTCTGCAGAATCAAATGAGTAATAAGCCGGGAGGGTGAGTGTGCCACTTAGTAAACAGAAACACCAGAGATGGCTTTTCTTTTTCCCTCAACTTAGCTTTCATTCCAGGAAACATTTCATGCTGGATGCAGCTTTCCTTTTTCCTCCAGTCGGCCCATGGAGCCCCTCTGAATGCTGCAGCTTTCTGTTGGTGTAAAAATTAAGCAGAGTCGCTGTCATCCTGTGAATATAAAGACTAGAAACATTTATCAGCTTTGCTTTGCTCTGCAGACATTATGTAGGACAGGTTGTGACATTTCTCCAAATAACCAACGTCTCGCTCTGCACCGAGTTTGACTACTTGGCCTCCACAAAGCTAAATGAGAAAGAGGTTTTCTGTTAGTGAATTTAAACTGGATGCAGCTTTATTTTGCTGCCAGGAGTCAACGGAAAGAAAAGCAAGAACACTTTTTCATGTTTCAACTGCTGCCAAAGACTGAGCATACTGTCTCCCCGTAATGTCTCGATCTGAAAACATATTAATGTCACATCATCTGGAAAAACAGAGCGTGAAACAATCCTGCAGTGTCTTCACACTATTTCAACTTTAAATTCACTGAGCGTCACGCAAGCTCTGTCAACTACAGCTCGCATTCTGTAATTTTAATGTAAGTATTATCAATTTAATGTGAAAGTGTCCTGATGTCATCATTTACTTTTATCACTTTTACACCTTTTTCTGCAAGAAACTGCAAACATATGTTTTATCTTGCATTGTTGCTTCTCAAGACAGAAAATATTGTAGAAAACACTTGAAATTTAGACCAATTTAGTCATTTAAAAGTGATTTAAAGTCGTTGCACTCGGCTGCACTGCAGATGCAAACGTCCGACATTTATGTAATCAACTTCATGCACTTAGCAGATTAGAGGCATTTATCAGATCAGTCAGTCGCTGAAGGGGATTAGTTGGAAGGAAAATCAAACTTGTAAATGAAATCTGGATTCGCTCATTGCTCCTTTTTACTTTTCTGACAGTTTACCAAATAAAAGAGGGGGAACAGTTTGACATACGCAGGAAATACATTCACAAATACATCAACTCATGTTAGAACCGGAGTGGTCGATGTCAAGCTTCTTCAATCTATTATCAAGTGTTTTCTGTGCAAATCAAAAGAGCAAAGACAGGGCGGTTCTGTTTGCAGAAAAAGGGATCCAGAGCTGGTTATCACATCTGAACTTTAACTTCCAGCTAGCAATCAACGAAAGAAAAAGAAGCTGAAACATTTTTTAAAAGGTCAGCCAAAACCTGAACCTCTATTTTAGGGCTGTATGAGCTCGTGTTCAACATCAGATTTTGAAAAGGAAGGCTGACACCCACGTGCAGCAGGACGACTCCAGTCTTTTCCCTCGCGTCACTTTTAAGTGATGTGTTAGATCACGAGACGCCGAGACGAAGACTGAGATGTTTTCCTTGTTCTTCTTTGGATCTGATGAGCAGACAAAGGAGTCTGCAGTCAGAACGAGTGTCTGCAAACAGCTACGAGAGGCTGACACGTCTATTAAAATATTATTACTGATGAATAATCATCAAGTCTTCGCTGAGGCGGGAAACTAAATCTCGGTGCATCAACAACAGCAGCTGAGTGGGTTCACGCTGGCTGCAACGAACCTTCCTCGATTACTGACAGCATTTCTGAAAAGCTGTTTTCATGCTCTGTTTATGACTCTCCTCCATTCATATTCCTGAACTCCAGACTCATTTCTGCAAACAGCCACGTCATGGGCTCAGACTTCCATCATCCCGAGGTTGATCTTCATTATTATCTACTCGCTAATTCGGCAAAATGCTGTTTTGAAGCTGTGATCTAAAACTTTACACAAGAGATGAGTTGAGACATCACTGGAGAAAGATCAGATTCCTTTCATTGATGATCTTTGATGAAAGGAAGGGAACCAATTTGGAAACAGCAGTTTTAGTGCTCGTTACTTCAATAATGTTTCATGACGGGCACATTAGAAGAAGTACTACTGTAATTATAAACCCCCTGAAGCTACACTAGCTGCTTAGCTGTACAGACTGTAATTTGGTGGATTTGTGTGCCCACCTCTTTGGTCCAGTCTAAAACATCTCGACTCTCAGATTAACCAACATTAGATTTGACTTTTCTGTCCACACCAAACTGCAGAGGATTACAGGTAAAAAAAAAAAAAAACTCACATATCTGCATCATCAGAAAGACGACCTTTCACTATTCCTGCTAAAAGGTCAGGAATTCTCTTAAATGTTGCTTAAACAGAGCAGCGGGGTGTTGATTTGTAAAACATCTTAACAGCATGAAACACAAAATTAGAAAATTGAATTCCTGCAATAACTTCACCTCGTTCACTTTATTCACCAAATCTGCACCAATCTTCACCTCAATGTGTTTTTCGGCACTGTGCTGATTCAGACGTAATGTGGGTGGAGACAAATATTTCTGTAGAAATTCTCACATTTTATTGAGGTCTGAGGTCAAGTCTGAAATATCTCGACTACCAGATTAATTAACATGAAATATGATTCAGAAATTCTTCAGAAAATCTTCTCCAAAGGAAGAAACGAAGTTTAAAAACTCAACATTTTAATCTGTCCAGTACTTTTAATAATATTACTAATTAAAAACTGTGGCTATGTAATGTGTAAATGTTATTTACTAGTTTGTTGCTTGATTGTTACTGTAGTTTTATTTGACGTGCTGCAGCAGTTGGATTATCTGTTGAGGAATCTGTTTGGATATGAGAAAAGTCTGATTACATGTGGAGAGTGTCACTTACTCTCACTCCAGACTTCTGCTGATTTTACTTGTCTGTCAGCTTGTGGAAACAACAGATGACCAAATCCAGACTCTGAGGTCAAGCAGTCATCGATTTTGCACTTTGGCTTTGGACTTTCGCCCTTTAAGAGCTAATTTCAGTACAGTAGTACATTTGAATCCACTGCACAGAGTTTTAAGTCTCCAGCAGATTCGAGTGTAATTTGCTGTGTTTCGTGGAAGCCTGGGGTGGACGTGATGCCCTGTGGTAATGAATTATACAACCAGTGGTGATGCTTTGCCCTGAAGCGGCCCGTCCTCCCACGCAGGAGAAACACTTACATCACAGACGGGCGGAGAGAACAACGTCCAACCAAGGTCAATTGTTATTCTCCAGCACGGCGCTCCATCTGTGTGTGTTCGTCCCTTAACAAGCTGTACTGAACACACACACACACACACACACACACACACTCGCTCAGACACATGCGTGCTTATGTGTGGGCAAAATGACAACACCGACTCGCGGGCAGCTGGAGGGGCCGAGGTCGGGTTTCGGCTCATCTGACAGCGAGGTAGAGTTTTCGGGCGGCGCTCCGGGAGTCGAGGCTGCAGGATTTTAAATTTAGTGCCCTCATCGCCGCCTCTCCTGCTGTTTTATGAATCCCTCCGCACGGCAGCCAAAGCGGCCATTTATTATTTTAATTGTGCACCTGTAGGTCACAGGTGTAATAGGCGTCCTGCAGCTGCTAATGTGTGTTCTGTCATCTGAACGTACCGCCCGCCTCGCACACGAAGACGGGGAAATCTGTCTGTGGCAGATAAATCAATACAGGTCGTCAACCTTTTGGAAGCGTAATATTTAAACAGATGTAACCCTTTTGAAATGTCCCTGCGGGCCCCCGTACACTCCCTCTAACCATTATTAGATTAAATAAAAATATTCAGGCTCCTGATTGGTGGATTAAGATGCTTTGTTTCTCATAACGAAAGCACTCTTATATTCCAGTCAGTAAAAATGATTGTTGGCTGGGACAGGCTCCAGCACCCCTGTGACCCTGTGTGTGCTCAGGAGAAGCAGGTTAGAAGATGGATGGAAAAATTATTATTGATCCTTTTTTTTATTATACTATGGCACATTGGAATAAAGATATACCATCATGTTTGTAACCACAGTTCAATACATGCATTTACGTGTAAAGTGAAGACTTAAAATGCAACCAAACAGTGTCACCGGGCAGATTTCAGTTCTGCTTTTAAGGATGGAAAGTTGGTGATTAGCTGATGATCAGCCGGGACTATAAGAGCAGGATGGGACAGTTTCCCAGCAGTAAAGTATTTGAGCCCTGAGGCAGCTTCTGTGCTGGAAAAAAAGTTTTGTTTGAGCTGGATTTAAACATGTTCTTGGTTTCTCTTTTGTTTTCCAGCATGGTTTTATCTTACTAAAAGAACAGAAACAACAAATCAACTTTTCAACTGGTTCGGTTCTGCAGCTAAAAAACAGGATTTCTTGAGCTTGATAAATATAGCATAGCTACAGCATATAAGTTAGAGTAAGTAAGAGTAATAAAACCTTTTCTTTTTGCCTGTCTCCACCTGTTAACATGTTTGAAAATCAACCCAATCAGCCGTCAGGGGTCTTTTCTGCATAAAAACCATGATTAAGATGCCACAGAGGGACTTAATCCTGCAAAACATTTCAAAAATAGTATTTCGATTTCTTAAATTTGCATTCCTGAAATCATCTATTCCATTAATTCAAACTAGTGCCTTTAATAACTATTTAAGGAATACCCAGAATGAAATATCAGGGGTCCAGAGATTAGCTCATCAGAGTTAAATCAGTGACCCAGAAACATGAAGCTTTTTGATCACATACTGTACATACGGCTCATAAATCATCTGAATTCCTACAGAAGGAGTCATTTAAAGGACTCATCAGTGACCCTTTGACCTTCAGTCTGAATAAAACGTTGAACACGTTGGAAATGTGACTCTTTAAAATATTCATCTATAAAGGGTCATGTTTAGCGCTTCCTGCAAACTGTGTTGACTTAATCTGAGCTCTGCACTCTGATCACCGCAGATTAACTCTTTCCACGGCTGCTCAGATCTTTAACAGGAGCTTTACTTTGCATTTGATTGGCTCGAGTTAATTACAATGAACGCGTGTGTGTGTGTGTGTGTGTGTGTGTGTGTGTGTGTGTGTGTGTGTGTGTGTGTGTGTGTGTGTGTGTGTGTGTGTGAAAGGTCAGCTGTTATAATCAGGCAGATGGGCGACTCGACTCAGTAAATCTATTTATGACTCCAGCAGAAAACTTTCCCCGATCTCCTCGCCTCCTTGAATCATATTCTGTATTCTCCTCGCTCTTTTCTCCTCTTTTACATTCCTTGAATCATCCTCTGTCCTTGTTGAAATGTCCAACACCTTCTCCTCTCTGTTTTCGTTCCTTTTCAACCCCCCTGACTCCATCCGTCCTGTTCTCCTCCACTCTTTTCCTCTTAAACCTCTCGAATCCTGACCTGTCGTCTTTCCTTTCTCCTTGTCTCCTCTTGCACACCTTCGTTTGTCCTCTAATCAAACGTCTTTCTTTCCCCTTTAACTCCTTAAATTCTTCCTTTTTTACCTCTTCTCTCAGCTTTGAAAGCCCTTGAGTAATCTTTCCTCCCTTCCTCTTTCTTCCACTTCCCTCCAATCATCTCCTGTGTTCATCTCCTCCACCTCGTCCTCTCCGCGCTCTCGCAGATCTCGCCCTCTACCACCAAGCATTACTTTTTGATGAGGTGTTATAGATTATTCAGATCACTTTCCTCTCTCCCTCTCTCTCTAACTCAGCTATGTCTCTCTTTGTAAGCGTGCATGAGATTTTAACGAAGTGACGTCACATCCAGATGTTGCCGCCAGCAAAAAAAAACGTGTCCACTTTATTATCAAGAAATGAAACCGATCTCCGTCTTCTTCTTTCTTCTGATGCCGAGCTGCTGCTTCTTTAACTCTTTAACTTAAACTGAAGCTCAGCGAGAGAGAGAGAGAGAGAGAGAAAGATTAATCTGTGCTCCCCTCCAACAAGCCTACAAAGGTCCAATTAACTTGATGCAGCCATCATGTTAATTGGCGACTGGAGATGGGTTTTTGAACTTCTCACCTCATCTCCATAATGCAATATGGATATTGTATTAGCGCCTACATATTTCAATCTACAGAGGGCAGGCCTGGTGCTGACAGACATGAATTCAGAGGACTCTTTCCATGTGTTTAGCATAATATCACAGCTCGGTCTGATCGCTCTCACAGTGACAGGGTAAAGCCCTCCGCGATTAGCAGCAGAGATAATGGGAAGGCTGAGAATATACGAGGCTCAGAGATGAAAAGGCGTCATCGCAGCTTCACAAGCTGTACGATCGACATCCGGGAACACCAAACCTTTAATTTTTTCTTCTCCAAATGAAGTTCACACTCATGTTTAAGTAAAATAAAAAGACATCTCCATATTTATCATCATGGATAAAGAATATTATTCTAAAAGGGTCGGCAGTAATTGCATATTTCCTTCGTACGAGTCAGAAACCAAGCTTAGCAGGAACTAAGCTGACGAATATTTTAAGGAAAAGAGTTTTTCTGCATTTCTGTTTGTGTTTCCACCAAATCTGAACTCAATAGCTTCACCAGTAAAAGGTTGAGAAGCTGTGGCAGCAGCTGAGAAGTATTCTTCACACGAGGACAACATAACCCGGCCGTGTGTTAATCCTTAACTTGGATGTTTGAATTGAACATGTGAGGTGAAGAAGGTGGTCAAAAACTCTCAAGAGCAGCAGCCACCAAAGACGAGGATCCAGCGAGGTTCAGGGTTATTATCTCTTTAATGCCTTTCACTTTTATTGCTTTTCGCATAAAGCACTGTGTTGATTTTATTCTGCTTTCAGCAAATTTACTTTTAAAACTTCACTTGCTGCTCTGCTGTTAATTAGCACCAGAATCAAATACGAGAATACAGTACTTGATCCCTGAGTGGGAGGTCAGCTAAGGATTTAGTAAAGACATGCAATGGTGCTGCGAGTATGTACAAAAAAATTAGACTGTGATTATTCATTCATAAGCGAACATATCCTCCCCGGGTAGCGGGAAAAAAACAGAGCTGATCTGACACGAATATGGTTTCATTATCTGCCAACATCGTACGGCCTGTGATGCTGAGCTGCAGCAGTTATATTCAATATTTAAACGACTATATTTAACTACAGTAACTGATGGAAAACAAAAATCGGAGGGTATTATTTATTAGGACGGGGAATAAATGGCTGTTCGGCTTTTCTCATTGAGTGAATTTAGCAGCGTGTCAGAGTTTATGAGAGATTTGATAAAAGCTACAGCACTTCAATTCGCTTTTATTCTGTTCAGACCTCCCAGCACAGTACTTGTTGTAATCAGCTATAAATTGAACTCTGATTGTCACTTTTCCACCTGTCACCTGCACCTTTACGCTCCATCAACAAACCGCCGCCTGGTTCGACACATTTCTCCCACTTCCAGCTTTTCTTCTTTTTTTTTTTTTAAGACATCACATTTGCAAACATTCACAACAGCAGCCTGAAGTTACATCTCCCCGTCTCTGTCAATTTGTTCCTATTCCAGGGGAGCAAAGCCGAACACGTCCTTGCTTTTTTTTTTAGGCGGGGGGGGGGGCTGGGTGGTTCAGCGAAGCAACAGAAAAGGTGAAATCCCATTACAGCGGAGAGGAAAACACACAAATGCCCTCTGAGCCCTGAACTATTAGTCAGAGCAGGTTTATTTAGTTAAAAAAAAAGAAAAAGAAAGCTGGTGTTGATAATGTCAAGGGCAGAAAGGTTTTCTGCTCGTGTCTGCGACATTAGATGCTGGCCGCATGCTTCAAAACAAACACACACACAAACGGGGGCATCCAGGCATGAACACAAACTGAGGCCCAGATGGCAGCGTGACCATTTTTTACCAGACTGAAAATGGACAGTGCTGAAGGTGCTGAAGAGAGAGTGTGTGTGTGGGCATATATTAATGCATGTGAGTCACAGAGGAGATGGTGAGGGCACGGCATAGTTACCGTGGAAACACCCGGACTCATAATAATGTCCGCGATGGACACCGCGGGCAGCGTGTCTGTCTATCAGGGGGGAGAGGATCACTTTTTATAGAACTTATAACTTCACTCAAATTGATCATAGTTCACTGTGCTGCACTAAAGAGGTGTTTCCTGCAGAGGAGCTTCAGATACCTGAGAAATACAACGCGGTCACACATTTTACAAGTATAAGGGGGCTGTCTGAATGGCAACAACTGAAGTAGATTTAAAGATGAGGAGGAATAAAATGATAGTACTGACCTCTGCCCTGGTTTTTACTACAATGAAAGGACGCTGAAGCATCTTGAATGAGGGATTTTAAAAGTCTGACACAAATCATGAAAGAGAGTTCATAGCTGACGTGTGGATGTTTATTTGCAGTATAATGATATGCTGGAAAGTGTAAATCACAGTGCACGTGTCTGCGCCCAGAGTCACAACTGCTTTGAGAAAGAGTAATAATAATTTAGTCACAAATTGCAGCAATCAGTCACAAAGGACTTTAAAGTACCTGAACTGCCTCCACGAGCTGTGCGTCACCGTGTGTTGGTGGGTGGGATCAATCAACGGGCTAAATATAATCACTTCCTGTGCCCCTTAAAATGACGCCGTGCCAGCTCGTCACAGTTAAATATGTCTGAGCACTGAGTGATTTCCTCCTCTAAACCTCCCACGTTTTTCTAAATCAGGGAATTTGAGACCGGACGAGGTGAAACTGAAAACTTTCCTGTCACGGCCTCACAACCTCTCGGATGTCGCGGCGCTCCGTCCTGTCTCCTGCTCTGTACGAAGCCTCTTGTTTTTCCTTCTCTGGTTTATTAACAACTGCACTGATTTCAAGCTCTAATCAGTCACAAAGTCAAGATAACCGGCGCACGGCGAGACGAGAGACGGAGCTCCTCTTGCGGCAAAACACATCGACTGATTGCTGCTCAAATTTCTTCGCTGTTCGATCGATAGTTTTGTTGTTAATAAAGTTTGGCTCCGTCAGGACGCCGTGCTGACGCTGTGACGTTTGAATGTTTGATCACCTGACGGAAGCTTTTACCGCGTCTCTGTGTTTTATGGCGGATTGATACCCATCGCCGCTGTTTAGTTTATGTATTTAAAAGCCTCCCCAGCACCACACACACACACACACACACACACACACACACACCTTCCTGCTGTCCATACATTAACAGAATTAGCTCTTGAAAATGGATCAAGCCAATAAATTTCTACTTGAGTAAACGGCCAATTAGAGTGACTGCAGGGCTCAGCGCTGGGCAGCTTCCTTCAGCATCAGCACAGTTTGTTCAGATGAAGGACGAGCTTTATGGACGCGCTCTGGTTTCATGAGGGGCCTGATGGGATGTAATTCTTGTTGAAATCAAATTAATTCACAAAGGAGACTAATCTTTCATCTCCATGACCAATCTGACGGGGATGCATTTGTCTAAACAACAAAAAATACACTGTTCATCCTCAACATTTCAAGAAGACACAGACCTGAAACTCCTCCTGTTAACGGAAAATTATTATCAGCCATCAAATTTAAATCCCAGCTGTAAACCTGCAAAATTACCACACATTAACTGTTGGCATGCTCATTCACACTGCAAACATTTCATTTGGATTTCATTTCCATTTTCAAGTTAGAGTCCCATAATACAACACAAAAGGAAGTAGACTGGAAATTCGCAAATTAGATTGGAGGAAAAAAAAGGTGCAATCACACCAATGACAGCAGAGAAAACAAGAAAATTAAAGAACAGTTGAATTTTTTCTATTTCTTTTTGACTAAATTACACATAGAAGTAAGTACGGAGAAGTTTTAAAGCTGTTGAGTATCATTTTATTAAAGTGCGCTCATTTCTTGTACAAAAACAACCAAAACATGAGTTGGCTTTGAATATCTGTTCAGATTTCTATTCCCGTCCACTCGTTCTTTCACGAAATAACACTCAATTTGAACTGAAACTCTTTTATTTTAATTTTGGTGTTGAAAGAATTTGTAAAGCTTCAGATGAGACTTGACAAATATAAAATCCATGTCGAGATCAGAATAAACAAACATTTACGGCTTTCTACTGATTTTAACGTGAAGGCAAGAAAAAGCTGAACTGGAAAAACTGCAGTGGCACACACACACACACACACACACACAGGCCTCAATAGCCTGTGCGACATCATTAATATTTACAAATGCTGGTGTGAAAACTCTCTGATGGCATTAATAGATGAGATGCTGACTTCAATTAACCACCACTGAGAGTACTCACACAGGCACATGCACACATATTTCAGCACACACACAAACACACACACACTAATGATTATAGATTCACACACACATACACACTGCTGACAGTCTCACTGATGACTATTCTGCAAAGTGATGTTGGTTCTGACGGTGAATTAAAGATGACAAGATCTCGACCACAAACGAGTGTGTGTGTCTCATCGCTAATAAATCCACGTGTTTTTACTCGGACGTTGTGTCCACGCTGTCTTCAGAACATTCACACCACATACATGATCATATTTTAGTACTTAGTGTGGTTTAGTGAAATAAAAGCTGAACTTATGTGGAGTAAAAAAAAAAATCAAATCAAAATCAAATCTATTTATTTAAAGCCCAAAATCAACATTGTTTGCCTCGGAGGCTTTACAATCTGTACAGTTGTGACACCCTCTGTCCTTAGACCCTCGAACCGGGTCAGGAAAAACCGTGAGTCCAGGTGCATCTCTAGATGTTCTCATATGGAGCTCTGGCCATTAAAATATTCACATTAACAAGCCGAGAACAGCGTAGTTATCAGATAAATTGGTGATAAATCAGTGTATTTATGTTTTTGGAGGTTTACATATTTAGGTGGTGGCCTCCTTCTTGCTCCTCCTCAGCTTCATCCCTTTTAAAGAAATGAGGATTTTCTGGCTCCAGCAGACGACGATGAGCCCAAAGCTTTACAAGATCCCTCCAAAGAAACTTCAGACACCACAGACGTTATGTCTGTCTTTACGTCCAGCTGTTACACCTGTTTAATCCCACTAACAGCCTCCTCCTGCCTGGGGGAGGAGGTAAAGGTGGGGAGGGGGGGTGCAGGTTTCTCGCCTTTTAGCCAAATGTCTCTTGGCGGACCGGCGTGTCCGTTGGCAGGCTGAAGTGTCCCGGTGGCAGGAAGAAGCTCGGCAGCTGTCAGTCAAATCAATCGGAAATTATTCAGTCTGGAGACAGAAGCTCCTACACCCTCAACCCCCCAACCCCACCCCCCCTTTCTTATTAACGCTAAGATCTGATGTGACTTTGGCTAAAGAGTCAGACTGGACTCATAAATGTTGCTTTGGCTCCTCAGTCTGTCCACATTACTTCAAGTGTTGTGCAAACAGCAGCCTAAAATCTTTAGATTGGAGATGTTTGGTAAATTTTGAAATCCACATTGTTCACATCCATAGTTACATCATGCTAAATACATGCTAATGTTCATGCATGTGCATCATTGTGGAGGTGCATGACACAAACAAAACGGCCCCTTTTATAAGGACACTGAAAAATGGAAAAATGAAAAATGGAGATGTTTGAAGCTTTCAGCTCAAACATTTAAGGAGTTTAAACTGACAGAGTTGTGCATTGATAATTGAGGACAATCAAGGCCATTTTAGTGTTTAATTCCCTGTAATTTATTGGATTTGGCTTTTTGTTTTAAATCAATGAAGCATGTCATTGTTTTCAGTCCAAACTAAGACTCATTGTTTTGGTCTGTTTTATCCTCTAATCCGTACATTTTATGATGAATATGATGAATTCCTCTTTCAGTTCACTGTGACGATTTTCAACAATTATTTCACTTTTAAAAACACGACGTGCTGAAGTCGACGCCTCCATGTGTGAGTTTATTATTATTATTTTAAAATCCTTTATTCTGTAAGTCATGTTTAACTTTTTATCTCTTTATCTCTCACACAATAAGCTTCATCACCCATCCTTCCTCTTCCTCCCCCTCCTCTCTCCCTCTCATTGATCCCCGGGTTGATTTGCTGCCAGTGTCTTTGAGAAGTCCCTTTGTGGGGTCTCGCGTGCAGCGCCCTGCATTTATTAATGCCTTTTACTGTCAACAGCCGCCGCCGCCGCCAAGACAGCAGAGGGAGGACGAGCGAGACCGGAGAGATGAAAGGATGGAGAGAGAGAGAAAGTGTGGCCAAACATTTAAAGTAGAAAAAGGAGTTCAACCTCTGCACAGATTCAATCTCTCAAACCTCGAACCAATCACTTCCATCTGTGTGTGTGTGTGTGTTTCCACAGTAAACAGCTTAATAAACTCAAACGTCTTGCTGCGTCCTTGGAAAAGCATCTTTTACAGCAGCTTCTCCGTTCTCTCGCAGGGAAAAAAAAAGAACAACAATCAACAATCAACAATGTCTGTTCGTCTGCTCGAGCAGCCTTTTCACAAAGACTTTTCACAAAGACTGTTAACAAACCGTCCTTTACACACTGCACCGTCCAAACGAACAAAAACTGCGTCAGCCGGCAAAATTTAAACCATTCAGTCAAGTTCAAAGCTTCAGCAGCGATTAGACATTTTCAAAACTGCAGCTTCCATTATGGTGAACCATTATGGAAAAACTAAATGACATCAGGTGTCACTGTCCTCCAAATCCTTCATGATGCTTTATTGGAGGGACAGTGTCATTTTTCAGTGCCTTCAAACACCAAAAAAAAAAAAAATGTTTTCTAATCCAACATGGCTGCAGTTGAGTTTTGGTTAAACAACATACAAACAACACACAAACTTCATGTATAACATACAGAGCTGCTTTCTTTTTCAACATTAGACGCCCATCAAACAGCGATATTTTGTTTTCCAACATTTACAGTTTAGTTTTTCTCCATATGACCAGCTCCTCCATTTCACTTGTGGCAGTGCATTGTGGTAGAATAGTGTTCATCACACATGGGTATATTCAAACCAAAAGAAACCAACAACATACTAAAACCCTGCTGGAAATAGTAAATAGTATTAACGTGGGACACGCCAACGGTTTGGATATGAACATCCTAAGATGAGGAAGCCTCCAACTACTTAGTAAAGGCTAAAGAATGAGCATGCTTAAAAGAAATCTCGACGGCTGATGGTAGGAAACCTGAAATTCTCCATCATCAACCATCAACCCACCTGACCTCCTTATGTGGACGCTGACTCTACTTTCTACATGTCCTCATCAGAAAATATAAGCAAAGTTTGCTTTTTGGCATTTTCCCAAAAGATCCCTGCTGTTGTTTTTCTTGTAAATATCACTTTTTAGTAATTGAAGAACATTTAGATAATAACCTGAGAGCCCGAGCACAATCTGATGATGATTACAGATCAAAACAAACCTGACTCAGTTTGTGACTCAGTTTTCGGTGTTGATCTGAGAGAAACTTTCTCATCAGTCTGAAGCCAAATCTAATCTGAACCGCCTGAGTCACCGCTGATAGAAAACAAACTGTTCAGTTTTGAACTCTGGATGATTTTCAGGTGAAGAAAAAAAAAAAACATTAAGGAGTTTAAGTCGTTGGAGTAACAGTGTCCTCCGAGTTACATCAGGAGCTTTAAAAGCTTTCTGTCATAAACTCGAGCCCCTTCCCTCAGAGAATCATCTGCTTTTGTGAGCTGCCTCTCCAAAGAAACTAAAAAAGACATTAAGAAAGAGACGGTGAGGCGAAGAGAGATGTGTCGTTTTTTTTTTTAGGGGGAAGTTGGACAGATTTTTCCCTGCAAGCACTTTGAAACTTTCTTTAAAAGAAGAAGCTCACTAAAAAACAGGGACGTTACTTTCAGATAAACTTCATTCAGCCTGCTGGAGGCTGAACCCCCCCCCTCACACCGATGGATGGTCTCTCTTCTCTGAAGCTGACATGGCTTCGGCTCACCCACCTGTCCGACCCTCCAGAGACACCTGCCGCCGCCCCGCTGCGTTTTAAGGTCAGAGGAGTTAGTCCGGCTCGCTGGCGTTTCCGTGATGAAACGTTAATTTGCGGTGGCAGGATGCTGCGAGCGCCGTGCCCCCGCAGTCCGGTCAGCATTACACGGCCCCCGCGGTGGCTCTGACCTCTCGTTTATCAGTGATACCCTCCCCGCCGGCTGAGGAGCGTTTCCAGCTCGGCTCAAATGGAGAATGTCAGAGGAGTTTAAAGAGTTGAGCTCAGGCTGTTTCCCCCGAGTGCTCCACTGGACTGTGAAATACACCAAACTATGATAAAGTCAGACTTTCTTCTTCTGATTTTCTTGCAGTTGAGTGGTCCCACAGTGTGTAAGTGAGTCTATTTTCCTGTTCCCCTCTGTCCTATCAGACGTGATGAAGCATAAATCTCTTTATTTCAGACCATGCAGTGATGTGGCAAAAAAAAAAAAAAGTGAGGGCCTTGAGTTTCAAATTTTCACTTAGGTAAAGCACCGACTTCTTCAAGAGCACCACTCAGCTTTCTGTTCATTTAGAGTACAATACAAATGTGTTGGTATGTAAACTTAAAGATTCAGTCTTTGTATGAAAGAAGAACGAATGTTGGTGGGATGAACTAAAGATGAGTCACAAACTGTATCTTCTGAAACATCAACTCACATTTAACCTGAAACCAAAGAGTGGTTGATATTTTGCTCGTTTCATGACTCTAAAACATATTAAAGTATCAACATTGTTGTTGATTCATTTTCTTTCTATGAAATGAATGAATGAATGGGGTCATAGTTTCTACTATAAAGCTCAAACTGAAAGTCATTGTGTTAACTGTGTCATTGACTCCCATTATAAATACACAAAAACACTCAGTATTCAGCTGGCTGTTGATGGAGACTGAAAAACAAGAACCACGTCCTTTTTTATGCCAATCATGACCCACCCAAACAGAAAATATGCTGGTGTTTTTAAAATTCAGCTGAATTTAACTGGAACTGTAGTTGAACAGTTTGACTTGCCTTTCAAAATGCATCTGAGCCGTAAATTTCTACATGTAAGGTGATTTTAAGACACCGTGGTGGTTATAACAGGAGTCAGTGTTCAGACATACCTTGTCCAGGTGCTGAATAAAAAGCAAAAAGAGATTTCTGTTTCCCAAAGCGATTGCAACTCTGTCTTTAAAAAGTCTTAATTATAACACTGAGAATATTTCAGGCTCAAATTGGCTGTTCTTCAGGTCAAGAGAGCGATAATACCGGCAATAAAGAAGAATTGTTAAAAGGAGCAGATGACAGTTGCGAGTCCTCTGGGAGACACAATACGACATCATCTGAAGCTCAACAAGCTCAGCGATCGTCTCTGAGCTGTGACACGATATCAGGAAAAGGTAAAGAAATAATTCATGCCTCTGTGTGTCCTCCCCTCAGCCTTTAAAACCAAAACACAATCAGGCTGCAAATAACAGCAGAAACAGTCAACTTTTCATTTAAAGTAAACTCATTGCTGACAGTGACCCAGCCCCCTCGTGTTGCCATTTGAGGAATCAGAGCAGCTGAGAGCAGAGTTTTAGCTCTGTCAAGCATCACTCCGTCCTTGTTTCACCCTCTGAGCGGAGCAGAAAGCAGCGGGCCGCCCACGGCGGAGTGCTGGCTCTGGTGTGAATGTGGCGATAATTGGCCTTCTATCCACTTCAGCCACTGAGCCAAACGCCACTGGGTCGCTCAGGCAGCCACCTGTGGTGCATTATGGTCCACACTCAGCTCTAATAAGAGCTAATCCTCTGTGATGAGCTCCGGCTCGGGCCCTGTGTCAGCACGCATCCTCCACACAGGCTGCGTTCAATGACAGGGGACATTTTAGACACGTTACAGGTGGACCTCTTTCCAAACGCTTCCTCCACAATAAGGAAAGAGGGCAGCTTTTAAAAAGGCTGCAAATAGAAACAAGCCAGGCTGGATGATTTCAGCGCATGTTCAAGAGGCCTAATGCTGTCAGGAGTGTTGGGTATGTAAATGAAGCGAGCAAAGATAAACCAGAGGTACATTAAACAAGATTAATGGTTGTTAGAGCAGATTCCTGCAAGTGCGCACACTGAACTTTGTTAAAACAACAGAACATTTTTATAAGGGTTACTGAATCAACAGAAATAAACCCGAGATGTGTTTAAGAGACTAAAATGTGCAGGAAGGAAACAGAGCTGGATTTAACAAAGCAGCTCTCAGAGGTGTTTTCTGCATGTGCACAATATGAAAGCAAAGATCAACTGAAGGTACGTTCAACAAGAGTTACGATTGTTAAAAATGAGCACTGATGAACCAGGTGGATTCAAGAAACTGAAGTCCTCTTACAGGAAGGATCGAAGTCAGCAGAAAGAAAGTCAAACGCTCTGTGTTACGTAAGCAGAGATCAACAAGGGTGCGTTCAATGACAGACATCAATCAGCGGTTTAGAGTTAAAGTCTCTCAGGAGCTGATGATCATGGACATTAAGTGACGGAGAGAACAACTGGAGGTTCATTCAACAAGAGAAATGGTTGCAAAATAGATTTACACCAATAGAACCCCTCAGCCCAAAATAAGACATTTATTTTTTAGGTGTTGCAAAGTTTGAAATATTGTCAGCTGCACAGCAATTACAGTGAGGAAGTCAGCAGCAAGGCCCCTGTTAGCTCTCAGACAGACAGATAGACAGATAGACAGCTCCAACTATGTTTGACAAATTTAAAGTGTGAAACTGTGGCAGACAGAGCTGTGGGGACAAAACCAATTTTGCTCGAGGATAAGAAGGTTAAATATTTTCAGAGGGGCTACATGTGTAAATGAAACCCACATACGTTCAGCAGCGGAATAATCTTTGTTATAAGAGAGACAATCCGAGTGTTGCAGGAAGATATAAGGTAGGAGCAGATAAGCCGAGGTGCCTTAAATGAAACGTAACGTTTAGCAGCTCCGCAGACTGAACTCAGAGCTCAGCGGAGGTGAACCTGCCAAAATCTGAGGAGAGCATCTAACACATACACACACACACACACACACACACGCGGTGAGGTGATGACCTAATATCGAGGAAATCAACAGTGAGAGCAGCGGGTGTCAATGAGGCGGGATTCTGTTAGAGCAGCGGGTGTGAGGCGGGATGACACACACACACACACACACACACACACACACACAGTCCGCTCAGCGAGGTTAAAGGTTTCAGCTGCGAGAGCGGGTCGTGCACGAGCGAAGCCGCGACAGTTTTATTAGTTTACATCGAAGTGGCAGATGGAAAATATGTCAGCAGGTGTCAACAGGCTGCGTTCAAGGAGATGTTTACACCTTGGCATTTTAACGTGTGGAGGAAATGTAGTGTTT
The DNA here is from genome assembly GCA_023238725.1 of Scortum barcoo. Classification (NCBI taxonomy): domain Eukaryota; kingdom Metazoa; phylum Chordata; class Actinopteri; order Centrarchiformes; family Terapontidae; genus Scortum; species Scortum barcoo. The sequence continues at coordinate 1,563,374 of CM041542.1, forward strand.
TTTTTAGGTTTGACATTGGGGAGCAATGTCAGTCAAAGATATAAAGTGAAGCTGGTATGACAGTGAAAGTAAAATACAAATAGAGCTGCAAACAGAGTTTTAAATTACACTCTCAACTGACTTTTTACTGGGTGTTGTATTTCTGGCATTTTAATAAAAGTATAAGTAGCCTCCTGAGCATTATTCAGTCAACAAAATGTTAAAATATTAACAAATGCTGAGCACCAGAGGTCAAAAACTGCACAAAACATCCGAGCACAGTCTCAGAATTAGCTCGATGTGCACATAAAAAAAACTGTATATATAAAAAAAAAGTATTGCATTTTTAAACATAGCTTTTCATTTCCATAATGTTTCCCTTCTTGAAAATCTGTGAGGTTGTTGTGAATTCATTTAACATTTTTCTGTACGAGTGCCAAATTTTATACTTTCATGAAAGGACATATGTCAAACGCCTGACAACGTTTTAAATGTCTTGACAAAAGCAACCTTTCAACATTAAATTTCAAAGTTATGCTTTAATTTAGGAAAGAATACAAAAAAGAAATGAAAAAGACTAAAGATCTGATAGAGTTCCTACTAATAAAAAATGTTGCATGTTCACATCCATCATTTCTCCAAATGTGCCTTACTGTCATTTCATCACTTAATCTCTCATTTTTAGTTGTTTTCTCCACCTTCACTTCATCTGAACGTGTGTGTTCCTCCCTCTGAATCCATCTAATTCATATTTCAGTCATGAGGTGAGTGCTCAGCATCGGCTCAGGGATCCTCTGGAGGTTCAGGTCCCGCGGTGATGCGTTCACCGTGGGGATAAAAACACTTCCTGCTTCCTGCAGTCCCAGCCGCCCTCCTCTCGGGAGGCACGCACCAGCGCTAAGCTCCGTAATGAAACTCTGTGGTTGTTTGTCACACTCGGCTCGCTGTGGTTTGATCCGTCCTGATGGGAAATAAGGGAGGAACGACCACGGAGCTATTTCCCAAAATTGCAAATTTGTTTCGAGGAAGAGGAAAGCTACATTATTGAGCTTTTTTTTGGCTTATAACACGAGAAAAATGAAGAAGATGAAGACAGGAAAAGATAATAGAGAGAGTGGAAGTAAAATAGGAAAGGAACAGAAATAAAAATGTAGAAATGAATAGATACAGACAGATATGAAGACAAAACAACAGGAAGACAAAACCTTTCCACCAGATGCTGAAACCTGCCTGAAAGGATTAGCTGTTCATTACTGAGATAAAACACCGATGTTTGGTGATGAACTCCGTCTTAAAAACTGTGTTCATCCCAAAGCTGTTGGGTGGGATTGAGGTCGAGGCTCTGTCTGCCTTCAATCATCCAGACTAAACTGAGGAAACCATTTCTTTATGGAACGAACACAAACTGTCACCATCGAGAGTCAAAACTGTAAAAATACGTTCAATAAAAAGCTGGAGAGAAAGAACAAGGGCATCTTAATCTTTTTGATGAAGTGAGTGAATACTAACACATAACTACAGGACAACTTTCTTCTTGTTCATCCTGAATAAAATCCACAGTTTCGAAATAATGGCTCATCAAGGACAAATTGTGTTTTTTAAAGAGGAGAAGCCTTTATAAAAGTACACGAGTAGTACTAATACTAATACTTGTACTTTTTTGGTTCGTACTGGCAGCTACATCCCTCACCAGCTGGAGGTCAGAGGTCATCGTCTGCTGCTTCTTATTTAATTCGCTGCTGAAAAACCACCAAATGCACATGAATAAGTGAAGACTCAGAAAGAGAGGAGGTCGAGCCATGAAGCCGAGCGTGTGTGTGTGTGTGTGGAGAGGATGAGTGTGAGCTGCTCATGTCAGAAATGAATAATGGATGAACTTGTAATTATTAATCCTGCTTACAGTGGGAGTGTGGCGTGATGAAGCGGCGGGACTGCTAAAGGCAGGACAGAGCGCCGAAAAACCCCGAGACTGATGGGCCGACAGAGACCGAACCTGACAAGCGGAGTGTGAAGTGTGAGTGTAATAACACGGCAAAGTTTGTCTCTCCAAAAGAAATTATTCAAGTTTTAATCAGTGGGATCGGTAGCAGGGTGGAGTGGGGGGTAAAAGCAGACAGAGCTGCTGGGGAATTTGTTAAAAGGCATAAACGCCGGTACATTTAAAGCTTAACGAAGGCCTTATCACTTTTGACAGCGTGTGATACTTCACAATATAGTGATCTGAGAAGCTGTGAAAAACCTAATTAGAGGATTTCACAACATTTTAGGAGTTAATTTCCAAAATGCTTTGTCTCTATTGTGGAAAAAGGTGTTTTAAAACACATCATTACACTGTCGAACGGGGACTTTATTTTAAAAAGGACCTTAATTACTGACAATTAGACATAAAAAGGGGTCTTGGTGCTCCTGTTAGTCATAGCTGCTGCTCGTTTAAGTGATCATTTTCTGACTCTTAAGTCCAAATCAGACTCAGTTTGGGTATTATGTGAGGTCGAATGGGGGCAAAGCAGCAAACTGTGACAACAAAACACAGAAGGATCGGGCTGAGTCAGCAGCCAGCCGGGTCACATCTGTCACCGCAGCCACCCAAACACATATTTCACTTCCTCCGCTTACAATGAGTCAGGTAAACCGCCAAAATAAAGGTACAGTCAGCGGGAAAACACTCCACTTTGCATCAGCCTTGTATTAACCTGAGAGGAGGGAGTGTAAGTGCACAATAATAGCATGTTCACACCGAGGTCAGAAATAAACAGCAGCATCAGAAAACAACCGAGGAATCAGAGCCGAGGGGGCGGTGAGAGTCTGATGAAATGATACGGGACCTTTGCAGGCCTCCAAAGAGCGATCAGATGAAGCCATTGCAATGGGTTTAAACCTAAAAACAACACGTGCACATCCTGAAGGCCTTGTTAATGTCCGACTGTTTGTTACTGCATGTTATTTCAGTAAAATCAAGGTTGAAGTTGAAGTCATTTTTGTAATAACGGTGTATTCAGAATCACATCTGTTCTTTCCTCAACTATTTTCACCTTCATCAGGTTGGTACGAGTCACTCATCACTTGAATTCAGAGAAATCTTCATCAAAAGACAATAAAGATTTAAAAGGGAGGCAAATTGGACAAGGGAATACATTTTCATTGTCAGTACAGTTGATTACATTTTTTAATCAAAAACTAGATTTCTGGGAAGCATTAGTATTTTAAATGAAAGGGAACATTAAGATAAACTGTAGATTGAATTAGAAGGAGTTCAGTTCAGTGGCCAACAGGAGCAAACACTCACCCAGAGTCCCTAAAAACCAGTGTTGGTCATCTTCAGCCTCATCAATGGAGGTCATCTCATCGTCATTTCAATACTTGACCTACTGTGGGCTACACAGCGGCGTATTTCTTACTCTACAGACTTTAGAAATCATTAAAATGACTACACACTTTCACAGACCCTGAAAAAAGTTATATAAAGCAAAAGGAGAAGTCAGAAACACAATTTTACCAGTGAACCATTTCTACTTCAGTTTCATTCAACCCCAAACATCATCTGACAAATATCTCCAGTGTGGACACGTTAAACTAAACAGTGATCATCAATCACAATACCAGATCCTTTAGAACTAGCTCGAGTGAATAACCAGCTAAATTATCTCATTCATGCAATGCTAGACTGATAAATTTTCAATGAAAGTTGTGATGCTTCTCTTTCAATTCAGTTTGTGTAAAAGGTTGAAATTCATGGTAAAATGAGATATTCCCATGTATTTTTATTTCCACTGTAAGCTATTAATTGTAAGATATTACTTGGCTGAACATATTGAAAATGCTAAATTCTGCAAATAGATGAAAAGTGAGCAAAACCATCTGATGATGAAGATGATGACATTTCTAATTCTCACCTTGTGGCTCATTTTATCAGCCGCAAGCTCAAGAATGAACTCTAAACTTCAGCATTTTAAAATACTTTAACCATTTGACTTCAGCAACATGAGATGTATTTTGCACTGAAGAGGAGTTAAGCAGCTTGTTCAGTTTTGATTCATTTCATTTTAACGTTATTCTTTGCTGTCTTTGCAGAGCTGCTGATGACTTGATGTCTGCAGAGAAACAGAAGGTAAACTGAAAGATTAAGTAAGTTTTTGGAGCACCATTTGAAGAAAAAAATGCTGTTTTCAAAATGGATGTTTGGCCTTTGTGAAGAAATGGAGGGCGATGATAGCTGGAAGTTTATGACAACAATAACTGGCACGGGCAGCATCTCTATCTGGAAACACAAGCGGCAGCAGCAGATAATGGCTGACACAATCTATTTACTGTACATGAGATGTAATATCTTCCAGCTTTCAGCGGGGGAATAATTTGGAAAAGGCAGAGATTAAGACAGAATGAGAGTGAAAGGGAGCGAGAGAATCAGAAGGAGGGAAATTGAGAGCGAAAGAGAGAATGAGCTCCTCAGTGTGTATCAGTCCACATTGTTTTCACTTTAAATGCAGCAAAAATGCAAATTTGGCAGAGAAGAGGAGAAGAAAGAGCAACAATCATTTTCTGTGTTCCTAAAACTGTGTTTAGCTCCGGTGTGTAGTGATGACTCATACGCGCCCAGGGCTGCGATGGGAGAACACAAATTCAAGGAAAAATAGGAGAGCGAATGTTTGTGCTCCCAAATGCTAAAAAGCTACAGATAAAGTCCTTAAAAAAACAAAAAAACAATTATCCTTGCTCTGCCTCAGATAATGGCTGCCAACGAGCACTTAAAGCACGTTGGCTTGTTGACTGTCACACAGGACCGCCATGCTTCGTGCTTCAGGCTACAACCTGCATCTGAGACCACCACGGGCCGAGTGGAGCTGCAGCGAGTCCTGAAGGAAACACTTTGGAAACCAGATGAGCTCCAGTGAGCGGACTGTGGGAGGATTTCTCAAAGCAAGTCCTGATAGAGATAAAAACATGCCTCAGGTGATTTTGAATTTCAGTTTCACTTCAGCAATCAGTCAAATCAATCAAGTTTCTTAAAAAGCATCATAAAAGATTTGGACATCTTTTGTATGAGTTTCATACAAAAGACGTATGAAAATGTATGAATTTTTGCTAAATTTTCCACAAAGCAAGAATTCAAGAATAATATGAAGCATAACTGATTCAGCGAGGGTTGAAGTAGGCGATTACATCTACATCTGCTGATTGCTTTATATAATTACTGAATAATGGCACTGAAACGATCTGGATAAAAGAAAACCAAAACAAAAAGAAACAACGAAAGAAAGTGTTGGAAGAGAGAAAAAAAGAAATATTATAAAAAATGTTTTAGACAAGAGCACAAATCTAAAAACTGAACAAAGACAAACTTCATCAGTAAGCTCATCTTCAGTTTCAGACAAATAGTTTTTGTACCGTCAGGCTGTGTTCACAGCAGCACGCACCGTAAATAAAACAGAAAAACAGAGCTGATTTTCCTTTTCCATTTTCAGAATCATAAACGAAAAATTAGAAAACCAAATGTCACATGTAGATATGTAAAAAAGGGGTTCAACATAACGAACAATAAAAGTTAACATCAAACATGAACAATCATAAGCCTGCTTACACTTCATCCTCCAGACTTTTATTTTGATATTTTTACTTTTACTTCCGGGTCGCTGTCTGCCTCATGAATATAGTTATTAATGTAGTTTTATAGGAATCAACACATGAATTTTTTAAATGTACTTTAACATGTGTGCTTGCATAATGTTACATGTTTATCCTGGCTTTTATTTTAATATTTTTACTCTAACTTCCGGGTCACCTGTCTGCCTGTCTCCATCCTTCAGTTCAGACAGAAACTATAATGAAAGGAAGCACCAAAAATCCAAAACATTTCTCGTTGATTCTGAAAATAGAAAAGGAAAATTGGACCTGGCATGTTCTCTCTGCAGCATTTCCTCACTGAATTCATTTTATTGCACATGAGATAATCTCAAACAACAGGAAACAAAGCTGAAATGCAAACCGACATTTTGAACCTGAATAAAAACTTTTCCACTCTGTGATGTGAGAGTTATTCTCCGGTGAGCAGCTTGTGAGAATACACACAGATATAGAGGATGTACAGGTAGCAGATATTTATGTGACAGAAAATGAGCAGGCGTGTGTTGCAGAGAAACGCTGAAGCGAACAGACGACATAAATGTCACCTCACAGTTGGTCTGCAGCTAATTGGGTTTGAGGTGTTCGTCACATCTGCTGCATATGATAAGAAAAACAAGAAAAAAACTGACGGAGAGAAAAGTTTTGTGGTGATATTTAGTTTGCAGGGATTTTGAGAGTCACAGTTTTACTTGAAATGTCATGTAGGCAAAGCATCATCAGCTAGATAATATGTTTTACTATCCAATAATATTCAGAAAGTCTTTCTATAATGAAGACAAAAATGTTCGATGTAATCTCAGAACCGTATTTTCTGAAAGTTAAATGACAATCACTGTGGCATTAAAGGATTCTGTCACCTATCTTTCTGCCATTGTTTTAACTTAATGTGATTTACGTAGTTCAATAGAGACAGACTCTGAGGCGTTCAGGGACCTCGCGTTAACTACGGCTGCCCTCATTAACTTGTGAGGCGCCTTGGGTAAAATGATCCGACAAATGGAAAATGTTAAATGTTAATTCAATAAGGAGGCCAATAAAGACCGATATTCAATACCTAACAGCCTGCTCTTTTCTTTTTCCATTACTGTTTTTAAATGTTAAATACATAAAGGGGCTGAGGAGTGGGGGGGTGCTGAAGACCAAAGGCCACTTAGAGACGACATGAAGAGTTTTCTACAGGAGCAGAATCTCATTCAGTTAGTATGGGTCAGTTTTCTGATGCTAAACTTTGCTTAACATCATTAATTTGAGTAAAAAACTACATCATGTTTGTGCTGTTTTATCTTATATTGAATTACCAAACAGCTTTTTGCTCTGTTAGCTGATAATCTGGTAGTTTAGCTGCACCAAACTTATTTTCTGGTTACCTGATCGGACCAAAGTTATGTGAAGTTCATTCTCGATTATCTGAACTTAGTCTGTTAGTGAGCTAATAATAGTATTAAATCATACTTTACACATTTAATGACACTGTATTGCTATTTTTTTAAACTTTTCTCACACACTGAATAGTTAGTTGATTAATGGAGAAAATCCTCATCGATTAATCTAAATTAACTGTTGAAAATGAAAATAATTGTTTGTTCCAGACCTTTTTTTTCCCACATCACCAGACAACTAAAGATGACTGAACAAGTGCATTAACAATAAAGTACCAGAGCCATGATATGTGGGTTTGTTTAAAGTTCCTGACAAATCAGGTTTTCTCTGAGTAAATACAACATGAGCATGACATCTGCAAGTTGGAAACTGCCGCATGAAGTGTAATTACACTTCAATAATCAAACACATGTAGACCTCAGATTAACCCACACGTATGTACATAATAAACTCCACGCAGTCAACAACAACTATAAAATCAGCAAAGAAGAGATGTTGTCCACACGGTGGCTCCACAGGAAAGGTCAAGGGTCGCTCTCCTGGGCAAATCGGTCTGTTTGAAGAGATATGTGTCAAAAATAAGCTATTTTTTTGTATTTCTTTATGGCCTCTCTCCTAAACAGTCACCTACTGAGAGTCACCGCCACAGCAGACAACCTTCAAGTGCCTTGCTTCGGCTGCGAAGGAGCTTTACTCGTTCCTCCTCCCTCCCCGAGAGTTCCTGTAAATAAATCCTCTGCGGTGTTGTCGTCTCGACTTTGTTTCCTCCGAGGTTGGGCGCCTCTGTTAAGCCCCGCCGGCGCTTTATCTCGCACGCACCGTTTGTATTTGCTGTTCTCCCTCCCCTCCCCTCCCATGTGGTTTATCATTTTTTATTCGCAAGTAAATAAACTCTGAACTGTGATCTCCGAGCAATTCAAAAATTCATTCTGGTGCTGAGGTTATGTAGTGCGACATGCTACCCAGACGGCAGGTTCAGTTCAGAGGCCTCTCGGCTCTGCAGAGAGACGAAGAGGTGGAGAGATTTGTGGAAGAAAATACTAATATACCGTATCTTCTGCTGTTTCTGTGTGTGTGTTTATACACCACGCATTTCAAACAGCGGCGCTGCAGAAACACTCCGGACATACAAACACTAAATAAATCATGTGTTACTGAGAAACAAGCATGGAGCTGGTTGTAACACGTCTTCTGACATGTGGTCAGTGCATTGATGTACATGGGTGTGTGTGTGAGAGAGAGAGAGTGTGTGTGTGTGAGTGTGTGAGTGTGAGAGAGGAGAGAGAGAGAGAGAGAGAGAGAGAAAGGGAAAGAGAGAGACATTTTCGCATTCATCAGTGATTGTGCTTATATTTGTATGCATGTATATCTACATAGAAGATCTTTGTGTGTGTGTGTGTGTGTGTGTGTGTGTGTGTGTGTGTGTGTGTGTGTGTGTGTGTGTGTGTGTGTAGGGAGGGGGCCCGTGCACGTCTCAGGTCTCTACATAATGGATGAATTCGCTGCAGCGAGCAGAACAGGCCAAGCTGGACTCATTTCAAAACGCCTCGAACGCTGCTATTTATACAGAGAGCTGGAAAGACTTCAGGAGCAGCAGGAGGAGGAGGAGGGGCCGCTCGTCGGCACGGCAACGCCACCTCACCTCACCGGCAACGAGCACCACCCGGGTCCACGTCCGCAAAGAGCCAAAAACTAAATGTGACTTTGGGCTTCACATGACGGAGCAGGAAGGAGAATTTATTTCCATAAATGTGATTGTTGACTGTTCTGCACATTTTCTAACCTTTTTACTGGAGGTCATTTATAAAGTAAATTCTCATATAGAGGAAAGAGGAAAACCAGACCTTTATTTGAAACCTGCTTGTACTGTGTAAATCTTTATTCCTAATTTCTCCTTTTTATTGCTGCATATTTTAAAATCTTCATATTAAATATTTTTTAAGTGTGAAATTTCTCCTTTTCTGATCTGCTCTTGTTAAACTAAACTTGATTCATTCAGGATCAAGTGTGTTTATTTTATCTGTGTAACAGCAATGTCATGCACTTCCTGCACCTTCCTTTCACATTAAAAGCTTTGCATAACCCCTCCTTTTCCTAATAGGCCTTTAATGTTAAACATCTGCTTAAAGTGTTGACTTTCATCGTTGGTCATTTTAAAAATTATCATAAAAACTGCAACTTGAAATAATTAGTGACTAAAACACCAGTTAATTGAGAGTGTTGAGGATGATATAACTGTATAACTGGTGTTGTGGAAATAACATGAATTTCTGTATTAATATTTCAAAGATGTTCTAAATTTGATGCAGCCGCCATCAGTCCGGCGATGAAAACAATTCATTTATCGCTGGACTGATTTGTTTTAAAAAAAGAAGCAAAGACGGGGGAAACAAAATAATGCACATCAGAAAAATAATACAGCCACAGTCAGCGGGTAAAGGGATTGGCATGCTAATTTTAATCACTTATTTGGGCGCTGTATCCCAGGGGCACGTCACTGACAGTCGCAACCGAGCCGCCGTCGAAGCTTCGTTTCTTTAATTTCACATCAGAGTGTGGAGTCACAGAGCTGTTTAGATTTGTCAGCAGCTTCTGATTAGAGCAGAAGAAAAGGAATAAAAAGGATTTAATGAGAGCAGCACGGAGCACGAGGAGTCTGTTGTTCAGCAGCACGTCGACACTGCTGAAGACGACGTTTGCTTTTCAGACAGATTTGTGACAGTTTGTGATGTTTTCTGATAGTTTGGGATTTGTGTGAAGTACTTGATGTTTTTCAAGATATCTGTAATACTCAGCTGTGTGATTTGTGAATCTCAGAATGAAAATGTTGAGTGATTTATAATTTATTAATGGCACTTTTGGGTATTTTATCTCACTTAAGTATTCTTGTTCTATTGTTCGTGGCATTTTATTATACTCTGTGGTACTTTAAGAAACACAGTCAATCGTATTTTGTCATTTGTGGTGGGAAGGGATCAGGTTTATGGTGTTTTGTGACACATTTTTTGTCATATCTGATGTAATATCTGATCACTTTAAGCACTATACAAGTTCAGCTGATGTGAAAGAAATAAGACACGCAGAGACATGTTCACTGTTCATGACGATTAAAGGGTGATTCCACCAACTATACCGATGAAGGTCAGTTTACTATCCATGAGGACAGCTTCATATATAAACGTTTTCTGTGGATCTGGAGAAACTTTGGTTTCTCTGAGAGATTAGCCACTAATGATATTATATTCATGTTGTCTCAGTTTAAGCTCAGACATTCAGAAATGTACATTTACCAGGTAGATAAAACTACTAAAGAGATACCATTAAGTTGCATCATGGTACGTTAATCTGTCTCTTGCAAAGGCCCAAGCTTTATGGAAATGCAGTCCTGAAAAGTTTGAGACTGTGCGAGCCTTAAGCAGCCACAGACTTTTACATCCACAGCGCAGAAAGGAGCGCTATCGCAGGTCCTTCAGTTCAACATAACACCACTGTTTATCACCACTGTTTTTGTCATCTCTATCAATATAATCACTCTACTCCATTCAATGTACGATCTGAAATTGTATTTATTGACAATATATGGAGGCTGTATATAGTCTGTTTGTTTATAGTGTATTTGTCATTTACATTTTCGGGTCTCTCTTTTGTTTCTCTTTTCATATTTGTTTTACTGTTGAACTGCCGTGACAAATTTCCCAAAGAGGGATCAATAAAGTTTATCTTAATCTTACAAAAATCTGCGTGATGTTATTGAGCGATCAGCCGCCACACCTGGAACATGTGATGTTACCTGACCTCCAACATCTCTGCCTCGTGATGGTTTTAAAGTAAAACCTGAAGTCCGAGGTCGACGTCGTGTTTTCTGGTCTGTTTTATGATACTTTCTACTTTGGAGTACTTTCTCGAAATGCTCTGTGGTGTCATACCGAGGTTTTTATGGCCGTGTGATTCCTGGAAAATGAACTAAAATTGGCTTGTGAGAGCAGAGAGCAGCAGACCCTGCTGTTTGTGTCCATCTGTCCGTCTGTCTGTCTGTCTGTCTGTCTGTGACCGCACCACCAAATAAAAACATCAAGCCATCCTCTGCCCCGCCTACCGACCCCCGACCTCCATGCCGCCGTGCCGCCACTCACACACACCATTAAGGCTGTGAAGTGTGTGTGAGTGTGTGCCTAATCAAAGAGAGTGTGTTTACTAGTGGAAAGAGACACACACACACACTGAAGAGGAAGATGATCAGTTTTTCTGTGACCAACTTCTTCTCTTTTCACTCGTTTCCAGCTGGGACTGTTTGCCATGTTTATGTTTACATGTACACAGAGAGAGACCAGACACTAATGTGAGCAAATAATACAGCACGGGTGACATTATGCTCACAGTTGGAGACAAATCTAACAGGATTAGCATGCATGTTTCTACTGGTGTGAAGAGACAATAAGAAGTGCTCTAATTTTTTTTGTCATGCAAACAAACAGATTCAAGGGTCGAGGATGAATAAAAATCCAGACTTGTTATTTATCATAATCTAATCTGTATAAGGCTATAATCAGCATTACATTGATTTATCACCAAGTGCTTCTAAAAGTAAACTTTGAAACCAGGTCAGACCTTGAAGATAAAGTAAAGTTGGACATCTGGACAGGAATAAATGCAAACTTTAATTTCCTGGCTGCTGCTCAGCCTGTAAATGAATCATTAGCTGTGACATTTGGTGGCTTTCCACCAGATATCGTACATAACGTCCTGCAGAGTGTAAGCATGTATCTGCCACTTATACAAGGACATAAAAAAAAAAAGAAATTCCTCTGCTACTTCTGAGCATTAATATTATATAGCATCTTTAGTCTGAAATCGACACAGTCAGGACTATCTCCCCTCATCCATCTCCTCCATCCCTCTCACCTTCACTCCAAACTCTGTAACCTTGCCTCATCTTTCTCCCCCTGTATCTCGTCTCCTCCTCTCGTCTCCGGATAACCAGCGAGGACAGTAAACCGTGGCTGTAAATTGTTCCAATCACAGACGTAACGGGGCTGTCCGTCCTGACTCTGCCGCTTGTAAACTTTCAAACAAGGCGGCCCGTCTGATAGGGTCGTCCTCGGGGGACGCTCTTTGCTTTAATAAGCCATTGACGCTCCATTCTTCCAGCTTCCATTAAAAATCCTGCAGCACTGTGGAGGAAATCCATCAGAGGAGAGGAGACAGACACAGCAGCAGGAAATAGGCCAGAATGCAATGCAACTGAAAGATAGATTAGTCTTTTTTTTTTCTTTTTTCACATGCTAGTGAACTCAACAGATGACTTGAACAATTTCAGACATCTTCTCTGAAGGCTGTCCAAAGGCATTGTGGGAGATGTAGTGGACCTCTAACTCAAGGAGAAGTAAATGAGTTGAGCTACAGGAATATAGTTTCCCCCAGAAAGTAAAGTTTCAATCGAATGACGTACAGAGCTGAAAAGTAAGCTGCCGTGTTCCAGCGCTGCTTATCCTCTTCTGTGGGTTGGATTTTATTCTTCAGGGATGGATGCTGATTTTATTTCCTACATTACAGGTCAGACTGAGTTTAGAACAAACCCCAGTTTCCTGACAGGGCGTCTGACAGGCGGAGCCACAGCCAGAGTTCATCACTGCGCCAGAAACTGCTGCTGACGTTCAGGTTGGCAGAGGGAAGTTCAGCTTTCTCTTAGTTCAACCACACTGTCAACCTAACGTAAGCATGTTTGTGTGTGTGTGAGTGAGTAGGTGGTTGTACAGGTAGATTCCACATTGAACAAGCGACTGCTAAAGAAACTTCACGAAAACTAGTTTTGACACAAACTGCAAACTTTTGAAATGAAGGATTAGAGACGAGAACGAGCACGAACATACTTTTTGAATCTTACCTCAATTTAACCTAAAGGACTTTCTGAAGGTTTGTTTAACGTGTCACTGTGTTTAACTGCAGAAACCAGAGATGGTTTCTTGGAAGCATTATGTGTTTAACTACACATGCAATAAGTCTTACAATCAGGGTCATCAAATATTTAGGCCATTATGGTAGTGACCTCCTCTGTGGGATTACTAAATTAGAGCTTCATTTCATCTATTCGACCTGTAAAAAACATGTAATCACTGTGTTTAATGTTCGACGTTTGGATTACTGTTCGCCTAAAGGAGGAGCTCCATGCCCCCCATTATGACCATTAAACAGCAGGACCACTTCCTGGTCTTGGTCCCATTTACGATCTAATTATTCAATCAGAAGTTAGAAAGCAATCAGCAATCAGCAGGTCAGTATGACTGTTTGAGACTTGAGCAGTGTGTTTTAACCTTCATGTATGTGACCTCAAACTGTGCAAATGAGCCTTTATTATGACCAGAGTCAAGCCGGCTCACCTGACACTGTTAATGTCAGAAGAAAATGATTCCATTGTCATGAAATACAACATTAACCTTAAAAGAAAATGTACCACATCATACAGCAAAGGCCAGATATTTAATGATAGAGGGACCTGTAGATTTATCACAAGACAAGGTCACAAGATATGTTTCACCATCAGTGGGTCTGCGTTAGTGACTATTATCAGAGTTATTTTAGATAAGCTAAAATCAATCAGTGACCTGGATACAGCAGCCGATCCACCTCCAACTGTGCAAAAGCAGGTAAAGCAAAGAACCATTGTACATTTTACAGAAGCATGCAGTATGTTTGTTTCTTATGTATGAACACACAGCCTCCATTATTTTGCTCCCTAACATGTAAAATATTTGCGTTATATATTCAAATTTAGGAGATACCTCGTTTTTCGCTGACAGAAGCAGCATGCAGTGGATCTTTGAGTGTTTCCATGAGCAGTCACGATCAGCTCTGTGGACTAACTAACCTGTCACTTCAATGTTTAAATCTAATTTCCCGCTGGGCGGTTCTGTGATGTGACGCCACCTGTGTCGCAGGTTAAGAGTCTGCAGCGCGCCGCCACGGCTGACGAGCAAAGCGGCTCGACTGGCAACAACAAAAACCATCACCCAACCGCCGCCACCCAGTCCAATCTAATGTTCAGCTCCAGCGCACCCCTGATTTTATTTGCCCTGCGCTAAGCTAGTGTCTGATTAATACAGTACAGGCCAGGCAAAGGCCGAGAGAGAGAGAGAGAGAGAGAGAGAGAGGATTGTGGGGGAAAAATGAGAGGTGGGAGGAAAGAGAAGGAGAGTTAGGGAGAGAGAGAGATGCTGTTTATTTCCAGACTCCATTTTTTTTCCCTTATTCTGGGAAAACAAGCTACAACAAGAAGCCCATTACACTTTCATTCCCCTGCAACTTCCCTGAACTGTGAAATCCATAAGCCAGGAGTTCAGAGCGGAGGAGCGGCGAGGGAGTGAGCAAGGATGAGAAATTAATTATTTGGCGGAGGCGTCACGGTTCATTTGGCACAGAAAAGGGTGTATGTACACGGAGCCGACGATGCGCCGGCGTTCATCACGAGGCGGCGGTCGGTTGGCTGAGAGAGAAAGACACAGACCAATCATTTTCTATAACCACCTGTGCCGCCGTGTTCAACAAAGTCAGCTTACATGAGTCGAATTTTCATTTCATTCAAAAGTATGAACTAGTAATCACACAAAGGGGAGGTGGAGGGGGGGGGGTATTATTAGGAGATGGAAGAGGAGTGAAATGATTAAAATCCACTGGATGTGTAATCCATGAGGTGCAAACACCAGCTGCCAGTCATCCAACATAAAAAAGCAAAAAGTTCACAGCAGCACCGACGCCTGAAATAAATCAGGAGTGTTTCCACAGCAGAAGGTAAGCAGAAAGAGAGAGGTAAATACAAATTGCAGGAGTGAATGGCGCACTTGAAACACATTATGGTGGACAAGCGGCTAAATTATATAGCATCATGGTAGGTTCTAATTAACGTTTGGTGGCCACCAGCGGCGCTTACCCACATGAAGACCGGCTGCATTCAGACACGGGGGCTGTTTGAGACTGAATGCAAACGTGAGCCAGCATGCAAAAAACGGGATTACACACCTCCTGGCTAACAAATGTGAAATGTTTCTTTAACGTGCAGATCGCACTGAAACGATGGCCTGCAGGTAAGTCAACACAGTCATACAGGACAGAGCTGCTGCTGATATTTGGGATGCTTCCTCACAGTTTTGGAGCAGCTTATTTAGTAGGAAAAGTCTCTTATCGCCAACATTCGCTTGACGCTTCGATATTACCACACTGTAAAAAATGACCGTGAAATTTACATAAAAAACATGTAAAATCCCTACAGAAAAGTATTGTAAATTCCAAAACATATATTTTTTGTTTAAATCACAGTGAACCTTTGTAAACTAATAAACAGAATGTTTTTGTAATATTTACAACAACAATATATTCTTATAATCAAATTTATTTGTTAAAACTACAAATATTGTTAACAGAAACAAAGAAATAGTGTAATACTCATAACAAAACAATTTTGTTAATTTGACATGCAACTGTTGTAAAAACAATAGTTTTAGTCAGTTGTTTATGTTTTGGTTTGTTTTGTTTAATTTGTTTTGTTTGCATTAACAGTTTGCCATTCAGTTGTTTCATGCAGTGGATGCCATCATTACCTAGTGGGCTATTGCGATCACCTATATTTGCATGACAGATCCCTTTTAAAGTAATTCACATATATGGTTTTAAAAGAGTTTTGTAATAAAATTGTATTTTTAATTATTTTATTAAATTTTTAATTATTGAGCTCACATTTGCTGAGCTATTGGAATTACTTGTAATACCACCTATATACTTTCTCCTTAAGAAAAACTTCTGCTTGCCACAGATGCAATAAAAATGTTTTCACAAAAAATTTCATTGTGAATCTGAGAGGTTGCACCGAGTCCGACTAATTTTGAAGTTCAGAGTGCTCGTCTCTGATTGGATAGCGGGAGAAGCTGCTGACGTCATTAACGAGCGAGCCAGAGCGAGCAGTCTTCAGAGGGAGAGCACAGGAGCAACTTTTTAAAGTTTTTAGGACAAATCTGCGATTTTACACACGTTTTTGGAGGGTCTGTGGCTGTTCAATCGGAAAGTTTGTACGGTAAGTTTCAAATGTACTTTTTTTCGAGACCAAGCGAAAATGCGTGCTGATAGCACATGTTATAAGCTAGTACCAGCTGGTATTTAAGACCAGATCAATGTGTGATAACTTAGTTCAGCTGAAAAGCACAGGCAAACACTTAAAATCCTAAAAATGGTCACATGCGTCTTTTGTAAAAAGAAATTGGACACTTTAAGAGGTTATGTACTACATTGCAGAGTGCATAGGAATGAGCCTCGTTGTCTGTTCAAATGTGTTGGCGCCAACTGTACTCAAACATTTACCACTTACTCAGCTTTCAAGGGCCATTTTTATCGTGTGCACAATGCACCTGCACCTCAAGCTGCTCCTAAAGCTGTTGTTGCAGATTTAAAATGTGCAGTTTCATTATGTGCCCGCCATTTTCACACGGTGAAAGAGCTAGTGTCTCACTTAAATGATCATATTGGAGAGGGCAGGTCTGTGTTATGTCCAGTCAGTGGTTGCAAGCATGTCTTTACTAAAAAGTCATCATTTACTTCTCACATGTGTAGGAAGCATAAAGCATGCTCCCCTGATGGTATTGATGACATGTACAGGGAAAACTCGCCCCCAGCCCTCAAATGTCATTGCCAGTACAGATGATTCAGAAAACACACATGAAGCCATGCCAACAGCTAGTGCAGCCAGTGATATGCCAGAGAATGATAGTCAGTCTTATCTCAGAAATGTGTGTCTTTTTTACCTTAAACTGCAAGGACAGCTGCTTATCCCTGCCTCTACTATACAAACTATTGTTGAGGAAATGCAAAATGTGCATGAGTTAGGTCAAGCCTACACAATAACTAAAGTAAGTTCTTTATTAAAAAATGATATGAACCTATCAGATGAAGCAGTCACTAAAATCTGTGACTGCATTAAAGATTCAGATTTGTTCTCTGCTTGTCATCAGGGACAATTAAGAACAACTTACTCCAGAAATCAGACATTCGCAAAAATTTTGAAATACACGGAACCCCAAAAAGTGGCGTTGGGAATGGATGAAAACATGACACAAAAATTTGCTTACTACATACCAGTGGCAGAAACTCTGAAGAACTTTTTACAATCACATTTATGGAGGAATACGCAGTCACAACAGTTTGGAGATCCTGATGTAGAGGTTTTTACGGATTTATATGATGGACAAAATTTCAAATGTCACCAGTTCTTTAATGAAAACCCTGAAAGCCTTAAACTGATTTTGTACCAAGATTCTTTTGAAATTGTGAATCCCCTGGGTTCTGCTAAAAAGACACACAAAGTTCTTGCAGTCTATCTTTCATTAGCAAATTTACCCATTCATTTGCGTTCAAATACTGATAATATGTTTTTAGTCTTGTTGTGTCTTGAGAATGACCTTAAGCGTTTTGGAATAGCCAAAGTTTTCTCAGAGTTGTTGGCAGATCTGAAATCCTTGGAGACAGATGGAATAAATGTAGATGGAGAAACAGTAAAAGGGGGTCTTTACTGCATTGCTGGGGATAACTTGGGCTCTCATTTCATAGGTGGGTTTACAGAGAACTTCAGCCGCTCTCAATATTTTTGCAGGTACTGTGAAATCACAAGAAGTGAGTTTGAGGCGGATCCGAATGCCTGTGGTCCTCCACGCACCACAGAGACGTATGACGCAGCTGTTGCTGATCTCCAGGCTGATAACATCCAAAACGTTAGAGGAATAAAGGTAAACTCTATCTTTAATACCCTTGAGTCTTTTCACGTATCCCAGCCTGGTCTCCCTCCTTGTTTAGGTCATGACCTCTTTGAAGGAGTCTTGTCATATGATCTAGCACTGTACCTGAAGAACTTTATAAAAAGAAAAAATGGTTCACATACTCACTCTTAAACAGGCGCATCAAGCAGTTTAAGTATAAAGGATCTGAAGCACTCACAAAGCCATGTGCTGTCAACCCTGACGGAGCCAAGTTATCAGGGCAAGCCATTCAAAACTGGAACCTTTTGAGATTGCTACCAGTTTTGATTGGTGACAAAGTGCAAAACCATGAGGATGAAGTATGGCAATTAGCTCTCCAGCTAAAAGACATTGTCGATCTTATTTGTGCTCAGAAGATTTCCTTGTCCCAGATAGCATATCTTGACATTTTAATCCAAGAATATTTGGAGTTGAGAAAGATGTTGTTTCCTGAAATTCAACTAAAACCCAAGCACCACTTTTTGCGCCATTATTCAGCACTGTTGTTGAAATTTGGTCCATTGATGAGGTTATGGACGCTTAGGTTTGAAAGTAAACACAGTTATTTTAAAAGATGTGCTAGACACTTGAAAAACTTCAAAAACATTTGTCAAACTTTGTCAGAGCGTCATCAGATGTATCAGGCATATCTTTTAGCTGGGCAAGAATGCAGTAAACTACTGCAAGTGAAGGACAGCTGTGCGTTTTATCCCAACCTCTACAGTGACACGATTAAACATACAGTTAAGGAGTTAGCCTTTTCAGAAAGGAATACAACAGTTACAACAGACATTCAGTACAAGGGCACTGCATATAAAAAAGGACAGTTTCTTGTGTACAGTAATGATGAGTATATGGAGTTTGGTGAACTTCTACTTATCTTGATTCAAAATGACACATCTGTGTATGTTCTGATGGATATTCACAAAGGCATCTTCCTCTCAGAATACCATCTGTATTCTGTGACAAAGGACAGTCTTGGGTTACAGTGTGTTAACATTAATGACTTGCCCGATTTCTATCCTTTGGTATCATACATTCTCGATGGATACCAAGTCATTCCACTGAAACACAGTATTGTGGCAAAATAAAGTCCAATTGAAGCTCACTTACTTCTCATTGTAAATAGTTCGACATTAAGTGTTACCTAATGCATATCCCTGCTCTGTTAAGTGTATGTACTGTATATTTTTTCTGTTTTGTTTGAAGGTGGCATTTCTTCATTGCAAATATGAGTGACTCAGAGCGAACCTTCCTAGATGTTGTCATCATGGAAGTCCTACCACAACTTCCAGCAGAAAACAAAAACATCCTGGAAGAGCACTTGCAGTCCATTGGAGTTGAGACGTACGATGATCTACGCTTTGTAACGGAGGCTGATTTGATGACAGCATTAAGACCTGTACAAGCTAGAAAGCTTCTTTCCGCTTGGAAACAGGAAATGTAAGTAAAAACACCACACACTGTTTTTCAACATATAAAAATATGCAATCTATTCAAAATCAAAAGCAGACATGGACATTGTGTAATATTGTACAGTGTGAATCATAATATTTTTTGTCCTTTAAAGACCAAACTCCAGAGAACAGCTCACCATCATCTGTGGAAGCCTTACCTACCCAATCGCTGTCATCGCTCTCTGTTTCACCCCGGAAGTTCATCGTCAACCTCTGCCAGCAGCCCAGGACTTGACACACAGTGGGACGACAACTTTGAAATTCCATGGAGTAAATTTCCTGAGGAAGTGACCCATGCTTTGGAGAGGGGAAAAAGGCCAGGCCCGAAACTGAGGAGGCAAATGGTCCGGATTGTTGTGACTGAGATGATGGAAAAATGCCCTCATGTAGGCAAAAAGCACTCAACTGATGTTGCAAGAAAAATGGTGGCAAAATATCCCAATTCTCTGCAAGATGTAATAGAGGGCGATATTGTTGGAACAGGCTACCATTCCCTTGTCAAACAGTTGCAAAACAGAATTGAAAATGTAAGGCGCACTTCAACACCCAAAATAAGAAAAAGAAAACATCAGACTGATGACTCAGACCACACAGATGAGATCCCATTAGAAGAGAGAGCAGCAATGCAGGACATTTACGGATGCATTAAATGGAATGTAAAATTTCTGCCCTGTGAAGAAACTCAAGAGAGCCAGCAGCAAAA
Organism: Scortum barcoo; assembly: GCA_023238725.1. Lineage (NCBI taxonomy): Eukaryota > Metazoa > Chordata > Actinopteri > Centrarchiformes > Terapontidae > Scortum > Scortum barcoo. The sequence continues at coordinate 1,583,287 of CM041542.1, forward strand.
GATGGAAAAACTCAAAGTGATGTTCCAACACTCTGATGCCAATCCAGAGGAGGTACAATGTCTAATGAAGTCCACTTTTTACACACAGCGCCAACATGTCAACCAGGGAAAAAGTATCAAATGCCTTAGAGAGGAGTGGCCGTTTTGTTTTGATGAACTTGGCATGTCAGTCCACTTCAAGGAACTTACTGGGATTGACCTCAAAGAGACATTCATACGAAATTTGGATTTGAAGGGAAAAAGGCTTCTCAACTACATGACCACAGTTTGTGTCAACAAGAGCAAGAAGATCCTTCAGACTTATGCAAGGCTTCAGAGGATGCGGGGACAGCAGAGTGGCTGCTCAGATGATGTGAAAGAGATGATCCTGCTTCTGCTCAGCTACTTTGATGAGAAGGAGGAGTCCATGTTCTTCTATGTAGAAGATACATGTCTGGCAGAAGAGGTCCAACTGGAGCAAGTGCCTCTGACACCCACTATTATTGTCTGTGGTAAGTCTGTTTCATATCTCTCTTTTTTAATTGCACTGTTTATAGAATTTGTCATGTGAGTGCAGCTCTTATTAATACAACCTTTTAAATAATTTATTCATAGGACAGTCCTGCTATTCCTCAACAAGGTACATGCTGAGTCTGGATCGGAACCTCATCAACACAAACATCTCCTCTTTCATTTCTGCATTGTGCCTCATGTTCGGGAGCTACTACTGTTTCAACATCCACTATCCATCTGAGCTGGCTTCCACTCTTGAGTTTCTTCAAAGGTGAGTAAACATGGCTCATTTCTCAAACATCATTTCTTAGACCTGGACTCAGACCTGGGACCTGGAGTCTGGCTCTGAGTTCCCCGTCTTAATCCGGACGTTAACTAAGACTAGGACCCAGACCCAGACTAAGAGTGGGACTCAAGCCTGGTCTTAGTCTGGGTCTAACTCTCAGCCTTGACTCTGGGTCTGGTCTAAGTCTTGGTCTTGGTCTGGTTCTGAGTCTTGGCCAGGTTGGACTAAGACTGTTTTTAATATACAGTATCTCACAGAAGTGCGTACACCCCTCCCATTTTTGCAAATATTTTATTGTATCTCTTCATGGGATAAGGCTATGGACATGAAAATTTTATATAACTGTGTGCAAGTGTACAGTTTGTAGAGTACTTTAGATTTATCGTGCATGAGCAAAAGGGTTAAGGCAGTTGCTAAATCAGAATGGTTGGCACACAAAATATTGACACTTTGGGCACAATTTGGACATGTTCATTATAGGGTATACTGACTTATGTTGCCAGCTGTTTAGATGTTAATGGCTGTGTTTTGAGTTATAATCAAAGGACGATAAATCTATAGTACTCTACAAACTATGCACTGACTACATTAAGTTATATTAAAGTTTCATGTTCATAGCGTTATCCCATGAAGAGATACAATAAAATATTAGCAATAATGGGAGGGTATCTCACTTCTGTGAGACACTGTATATATATTTGTTTTTTCTTGTCTTTTATTTAACTGATCAGTTAAATAGCTTAATAAGCTTTTATTCTACAGGTGTTTTTTCTCAATAAACCCAGAAAAAGGAACCAAAGTAGAGAACAAAAACTCGAAGCGTCGTCTCAACGTGAACCCTCGAGTCCTCACCCTGATACAGGAACTCGCCGATCACGAGTGGCGTGAAGCCTAAACATGGACTTTTTCTGTGGACTTATGGTAATTACAGCACAATATGTAATTTTTGTTTTAAAGTCTTAAAGGTGCACAAAGTAACTTTTTTTTATATGATGGACAAAATTTCAAATGTCACCAGTTCTTTAATGAAAGCCTCAAACTGATTTAGTTAAATTCCAATGTGTATTATGGCAATTAAGGCACAATATGTAATTTTTGTTTAAAAGTGCACTATGTAACTTTCTGGTAGAGGGTCCGCCACCTACTTGTTTCATGAAGATGGTCTTCCTTTGCAGGAATGTTCCACAGTATGGTATAAAACTATCTTGCTTTTATTCAATTAGAAGTGAGGGGTCTCTCCACAGATCTGACCTCTAGCTTGGCCTGTTGGCATCACCTGATTGTCTCCATGGAGATAAGTTTTATGCAACACAAACTTTGAGAAACTTTGTTAAAGTGACAGAAAATTATTCAACTTTGCATGTTGTATATGTTGAAAAAAAATGCATCCACTTGTTAACAACTTTTGATGCTGCCTGTTAAATAAATTTCCCAAAAAGTGATATTTTCCCCTTTTCTTTTCTGAAGATGTATTTTTGCATGTTTTGGTGTAGGCGTAGTAGTAATCATTTTGCAGGTTTATAAGGTAAATTTTACATTATAACTTGATTATTAAAACATAAAAATACAGCATATTATGAATAGATTTTATGTGTAATATACAGAACACCTCCATTAGAAATTCAGTTTAAATTAGTTTTTTGTTTGATATTTTTCTGTTAATTTTACCATTTATTGATGCATAATAAGCAATTATTACTTGTAAAAAATACAGGAAATGGGCTATTTATATACAACACCGTTATGCAAAATTAACAAATTTTTTTGGTAGACCTTAACAGTTTTCTAATGTGATTCAGACGTGATTTCACTGTAAATCAATTTACATACTTCGTCAGTAAAGTTATCTACTGTGCTGCTGTATTTTTTTACAGGAATTCTCTGGTAACCACAGCTGCCAGCGTTTTCCTGTAAAAACAACAGTTTTTTTTTTTACAGTGCATCAAAGGTTGCAGCACGCCCCTGATCTTTGATCCAGAAGTGCAGCTGGTCAGAGGCAACTAGACTTCATTCATTTGATCACTTATTTAAGACGAGCAATGACCTCCCAACATATCAGCTTTGCTCGGGTAACTTCGTTATCGTTCTGTAAGACCTTGACAGATAAAAATCTTCACAGTCAAATTTTCATCGAGCTGCTTAACTGAGAAATCTTCCTGGCCTCTAGAACTTAATGAAACAGGACGCTTTTTTCACATGAAATCTTCCTCATGCAGCTCGTCTGTGCACGGCTGGATGCTGCGCGGTAAAACAGTCCATGCAATTAACTTAAAGTCGGGATGCACTGACCCGATCGGTGCCAGCGCAGATACAAATCTTAATATCCACGTTAAATACAGTTTCTTCATCAATGCGATTTAAAAATATCTCTGGATGTTTCTCCTGTCAGTGAGGTACTCAGCCACGATAACCACCAGTGCTGTTTTTGGTGCCACAGCAAACCCTCCTCATTTTCCTTTGCATAGAAACACTGAGTTGGTACTGGTGAAGTGCTCTGTATTAGCTCATATAATGCAAATGATATTGGAGAGAGAAAACACAGAAAAGCTTTGTGTTCCTAAATGAAAGCATTTTTTTAGTGTGTGTTTTGCTGCAGCTTTGGCTTGAGAGGTAGATCTGGAAGTTGACAGATAACAGGTTTGGAAACCCAAGGTCCTCCTGTTCGCATGTTGACGTGTCCTTGGATGAGCCACCGAACCTCACATTGCTCCTCATGGTCAGTCCACCTTGCATGGAGTTTCACTGCCCTGTGTGTGAGTGAATGGGGTGACTAAGAGGCAAATTATAAAACGCTCCGGATAAAATATAAATGCAGCCATTTTCCATTAAAACAGCCATTTGAGGTCAGACAAATATTTAAATATTAAAAAGGTTGTAAAACCAAAATGGAGGAGCTCGAAAAGGCCAAAGAGGTGTTGGTGCTCTGTGGGTTTAACAAGACGCTCTATTTCTTTCATTTCCACAGTCCTTGGATCCATTATTAACATGGATATACATCAATAAGGTCTTACATTACATTTCTATATAAGCAGATCTTTTACGGACAAACTGACCCAGATCTGGATCACCTTCCTGCAGGAGATGCCATGCTGTATCTGTTTGTGTGTTTCTATTATCTACAGGCTTAACGGGCTGACCTTTTTAGCGCGCCTGCCTTTAATAAAAAGCATTCATTAAGTGTTTCATTAGCAACCAAGAGCTTGTCGATTAACAGGTCCTGAAATACAAAGATTTAGCTCTTTACTGGAATACTCTCAGACACTCAGCTGTCCAATGGGGACAAATGTCAGCGCTGTGACTTACACAACCGCCCTCTGAAAATTCAACCAAATCCACGATACTGAGCTAATCTAAGCTAAAAACATCCAAAAGAAAACGACTCTCCAAAGTACTTTAAAATGGGAATGCATGCAGGAACAAAATTCCAGCAGTTTCTCTTGGAGAGTGGTCGTGTAGGAGGAGGAGGAGAGAGAAACGAGTGCTAACCAGCAGCTGAAAGTTGGCAAATTCAACTAAATTTCGCTGCCAGCAACCTTGGCAGGAAGCCAGTCGTGTGTTACGACTGGAGGATTTACCTGGTTGATAAAATGCTCTAAGTGCTGTGGACCATGAAAGAGAAAAAACTCCAGTTTCCTGCCCTGACCTCAGCCGTTTCTTTGTCATTAAAAAGGGGAAATTGGCTCTTCTGCAGGACGCTGACAATGTGCATCAAAGTCCTCCTGTGGAGTCTTGTGTCTCTGCTCTGTTTTCGCTCTCTGACCGGCTCGAGGACTGGTCAGGTAATCGGTAATGGTATCCCGGCCCCTGATAAAAACCCCACCATGCTCTCAGGCCTGATTGTCCCCTATTGATTCGTGTTGGAGGGCTTTAAATGAAATGCCACTAGAGTTGAACCCCCTCGCTCCCCCTGAACAGCAGGCTACCTCCACTGCTGTCACTCAGGACCTTCTGCCCAATGGAAATGAATGAACTCCGAGCACAAAAACAACAATCGCCATCTTCTTCCTATTATCTCCTTCCAGCCGTCCCCCTGTCACTTCTCATACTCCACTTCTTTCTCTCCTTTTGGCCTCACCTCCTGAATCCACTACTGGACTTCCAGCGAAGCTTTAGAGCCTTTTCTGAGCTGACAAAGGTCGGCTTTATACCTCTGTAAACTGAATATCTTTGGATTTTAGACCATTGCAGACAGAACAAGGCAAATGAAAATATCTCTTGGACTCTGGGAAACTGTGGGTATGAGCGTGTTTCATGAGTCACAACACGTATTTGATATAATAAAATGAAAATGCAGCCCAGGCAGTCATCGGAGCAACTTTTGCAAAAGACGAGTTAACCAGGTGAACACGTTTCAAGGAGATTTAATCAGATTAAGACATGTTGGCTCATGTTGTCAAAGGTTTTCTCTTTTTCTGACACATGGTACGCATTGTCCTGCGTTAACAGAGTGTAAAATATTTTACCTTTATTACTTTACTGCTCTAATGACTGGGTACACACAGGAAAAATCTAATTACTGACCTCACTTATTAATACGGCTGCTAAAGACTCTGCTGAGACAAATTAACACGGATCCCCTTGCGTTTTATCTGCAGTATTTCTTCCCTCCGCCCAGCTTTCCACTCCTCTTTCATATAATGGTAGAACTGTTGAAATCAATGGGGATTAAATGGTGCCAGTGTCTAAACTGGCCATTGAGAGGTCGCAGAGTTCGTCGGTTCTGTAGCAGTGCCACCGCTGGACTGCTGCCACAGCAGCGCTACGTGTCAGCTGCTGAAGCCGGGGTCTGATTTAGAGATTTCCAATACACCAGTAACACACTGTGCTATACTGAGAGCCTATTACAGCCATAACTCTGCATCAGCAGCCTTCAGGTTTCCCAGCACAAAGCGAGTAGGTGTAGAGTCAACTGTGGAGCTGAAGTGGATGGAAACCCAGCAAGAACCTGAATATGTTCATTCAGCTGCCACAGATGAAATGAAAGAAAACCCCAATCAGTCAGTATACTGTGGTTCAAGCATGAACAGTGAGCAGTCACTTGGAATTACCTTTAATAATAACTTCATGCCATTAGTGCATCAAAGATGTGATTAAAAGAAAAGTAGAATTATTTGAATAGAGATATGGGCTCATTACAGATTATAAAATGGCAAATCCAACTATTTAGAGAAGACTACCTTATGAAGTCTTATTAGGAGAGATAAGTCGGTGGATTGTTACAGACTGTGGAGGCTTGAATGATAAACAAACAGTCATCTGTTGATTTCTGTGGACTAATAAAGGAGTTATTAGATGATATAAGGCAAGTTAAGTTCATTTTGTAAAAAAAAAAAAAACATTTAAATGAAATGCAGCATCCTTTGTTTGACGTATTATGACAGTGCTAAACTACTGCTGAGAGAAATTAGAGCTTTATCGATTATAATCCTCAATATAAAATGTACTGCATCAAATTAAAATGAAAACTAAAGTAAAACCATCGCCTCAACCCTTCATCCTAAGTGGAGCATCATCATTCTCAATCAGTTAGAAATTAAAGTGACCACAAACTTCAGTCTGTCCTGGAAATTCAACAACTTACACAACCACAGCTGTTTTACCATGATGGCAGAATAACAGCTGAGTGTAAAACCTGAGCACCAAAAACTAAACGTGTATGATCTCCAAAATGTGAGAAACACTGAAATTTCAGACGTGAATCAGTCTCGAGGACTGTAAACATGAAGTCATGGGAACTCTTAGAGACCAACACTAATTATTTGGAGCATAAAGCTCGCATGAATGTACTTAACACACATTTAATTTCCTCTCGCAGCCTAATTACCCTTCCCTGCCTCTTTTTGTTTTATCCCCTCTGCAGCTCCGTAATGTTCGGGACGTAACGACAGTGGTGTTGAAGTCAATAGGGATTAGAATTAGGGGCTAAATTGACCGTCCAGAGTCCAGCGACTTCTGGCGGTGCCACTCCAGAGCCGGTGCCAGACCAATTAGAGGTGGAGAAGGAAGTCTGAGCCTGAGGTTGGGGGGGCTTCTTTGGTTTTAATTACACAGTAAAATGATCCTGAACGTCCCTTAAGAGAGTCACTGCGGTGTCATGGTGTTGGAGCCTCGCTGGCCTATGAGCAGCACTTTATACCCAACAAGCTGAAGAGGAGGAGGAGGAGGAGGAGGAACCGAGGAGGATTTGCTGATTCTCCATTTAGACTTAATGGGTAAAGATGTCACCAAGGACACATTACACATTTGTTTTATCTACTTAACCTTTATTTAACTGGCTCGTCCTACTGAGATTAATGTCTTGATCTGAGCGAGGCCAAGAGAGCAGCACCTCGACACGCATCAGAGCTGAAGACAGGCAATAAAGAAAAATGCACAAAAGCAAAACTACAGATGAGACTGAGGCTGCGTTCATACCTGCAGTTTAAATCTTTCATTTTAAACCAAAGCAGGAAATAATCCAGATTCTTCTTATACTGGGACCAGTTTGTGTACCAACACAAAAACTAAAGTTTTCTTCATGTTACTGAGATGTTCGTAGGCCTGAAACAATAACTTAATTTATCCAGAAGTTAAACAAGAGAAATTAAATCACTAAGTATTTTGACAATCATCATAAGTTCTGTTTCCTCAAACTGTTTCTTACGGTTATTTGACTTCACATAAACTCAGGCCTTTGCAACCTAGAGGGGAATTTCCCATGCACTTTTTTTACATGTAAGAAAGAGCAGGTTTATATGTAATAATTATAATAATTATTATTATTATTTCAACCAATAATGTCAATCAACTCTTTCACTTTAACAAGGGCATTTTTCTGTGTGAAAAAAAAAAATTATTTCCTCTGCTGACAACGGGAACATCTGGCACACAAAAACATTCAACATGATGGATCTTCTGCTTGTTTTTGGTTCACAAAACGCTTTTATGTTAGATCCTATATTAATAATAAATAATAATCACATCGGGTCTGATGTGAATAAGTGTGTTTTTTTGTCTGCATTGTTCTTGGTGTGCTCCTGAAATGAGATCACCTGCAGCCTTGATGCAAAAAAAGAAAAAAGACAAAAAAACTAATTCTGCCTCAATAAAAAAAACTGTAAAATTAACAGAACTGATTAAATTTAAGTTCCATTACAAAGCTTGACATTCATTACTCGACAGTTTTTAACACCACATATTTTGGTCAGTTACTAAATAAATCATTAACCACTCATCCTTATTTTCTTTCCTTTATTCTTCCTGTATAAATTTTAAGAACAATTTTAAAGAAATGACACCAGGAGACACGCTATCTTGGTAATTAAACATTTGAAATAATCTTTACTGATGTTAGAAATCCTGTGTGGGTCTGTTCTTGCCAATCAGATCGTCAAACAAGATGGCATTTAAAAGAACTGGATGAAGGATTCGTGTGAAATCTCTGTCTCTACTCTTCTGGAGGCTTTGTGGGTTTAATTTGACCAAATATATGAGATGTCAGATGGTCTCCAATACGCTGGTGGAAACCAACAAATCTCCACCAGCTTGTGTTTGGACACTGTCTCCACAGCGATCAGCAGGTCCATCCCTCTCTGACCCGTTTATCTTGTGAATCGCCCGACGTTCATTCCTTAAAGCTTTTTCTTGGGCCCTTCAGCTCCAATCTCCCGCCACAGCCAATCCTGGCGCTCCGGTGACATTAGCACTAAGCCTCTCTCTTAATGCCTGAAAAGAAGCTGGAATCAAAAGTACAGCAGCCATCAATGAGCCGCCGTGACCTTCAAACTCTCATCAGAGAGCGCAGAGGCCGAATCTCTGGGAGAAACAAGGCTTTCACTTCACCTAATGAGGCCATTAGGAAACATAAATTGCAGATGCTGCGTCTATCAGTTGGGTGCTTCAGATGAGTCATGTGCACTAAGGAACGAGGGGCATGCAGACATAAAAATGGGTTAACTACCTACATTTTGGCAAAAGTACAAGGCACACAAACACCATTATAAATCCGTTAAAACGATAACGATAGCATACACGTCTATCTAACTTGGGTTAGAGGGGAGGGGAGTGTGAAGGGCAACACATGACAGCAGTGTTTGGCACATCAAAACACCTGCATCCATTGTTTTTTCTGTAAGCGCGCATTACTTGACAGCTGTCAACCTGTCGAGATACAGCACTGTCCCATTTCCCAGCACCCGTGCACAGCGACTCTCTTGAAGAGCAGCAATTTTGGGACATTTTCTGCAAAAAGCAGAAAACACAAGCACATTAAATAAAATGACAAAGCCGTTTCATGTCGCATTTGAATTGCCTGCGCGCTCTGTCAATAAAAGCGCTGTTCTTTTTGTCACCCACAAACATGCCTCTGACAGCCAGACAGTCTTCAAAACAGCAATGTGATGAGACGTGGCAAATGCCACAACAAATGTCTCCCTTGGTCTTACAGCAACTGTGCAATACAATGAATTATTCAAAGTGCTGCTATTAAAATTTTTAATTAGCCTTTGCTGGAATGAGTCTTCCCACCGAGGCTAATCTGGGCAACCTTTGTTCAGACAGATGGCTGCAGTAAATTGCTGCTTACAGTTTTTAAGTATGTATGAAAAATTATTAACATTTAAAAAACACAAAGTCACTGTGTGTGTCTGTCTTAGAGACTTTCCGAAGACCCAACACTGTTATTTTAAATCATTTGGAGAGAAAAGTGTCGGGTCAGGTCATCCTTCCATCTGTCGCTCCACGTTTGGGAAAAGGCCAAGTGTAATATTTTGCTATTGTCAACCCTCAGAAAGCTGAGTCATGTTGATTCGCCCCCTTTTTTACAGCCATCCAAAATGCATAAACAGCCATTAGATTCAGAGTTTTTAAGTAGCAGCTCCCACTAACAGTAAGCAACATCTGCTGGAAAATCCCCGCGCTGCACTGTCTGTAATTAATACTCGCTCTTTGCCACGTTTCCCTCCCATACAATCTTATCTGACTGCAATAAAGTTACTGACTGCATATTTATACATCACACAGCTGATTTGATTCTGCTTAATTACTTTTATAGTTTTAAATATATTTTGTCTTTAATAATTTTTAATAATTTTAATAATTATTAAAGATAACGGGTTAAACAATTTACCTGCACTGTACCATGAAAAGCATTAAACAGCTGCTGTTTTTTTTATTTGTATTATTTACAGGGAGTCTGCAGACAAACCAGCTCCCTTTAATATTTAATATTCACACATGTTAAAGCATCCAGTGTGAGCTGCCACATTTAAAATCCATATCCCCTTTATCAGATCCCAGATATGCTTTTATCCCGGCTATAAAATCTGGATAACGCACTGGAGGCATGATATCATCTGACAGAGTGATGCACGTAAATGTCATCCAGTTTACTGCGAGTTTTATTCATCGTCATCATCCTCATTTCAGTCAACCCCATAAAGCTGATTCTTTGCAATTCTTCTCATTTGTGCAGCGAGTCTGAGGCTGAATTCCTGCATAAAAATAAATATTTGTTTTCTTGGCTGCAGGCAGCTTCAGAGAAAAAAAAATTGAGGTGCACAACATGTTTGAATCAGATTATTAACTGCACTCAAGTGTCAAACTGCTTCAGATCCAGCAACTTTTTGGACATGCTTTTCACTTATTGATAACTTGTGGGAGAATCTAGACTGAAATTCTGTTTGTTGATATGCAAAAGAATAAATTTCTCACAGCAAGCAGCAGATAAACAAACTCTTTGATGTAAACCTCACCGAGGACAAAAACCTGATGCTCCAACAATGAGAATAAAAAGTGAGTTCATGTGAGCAGTCAGCTCCACGTCTGAGCCGTAAAACAAACGGACAAACACAATCGGGCTGAAGCACGCGCTCATCGACCACGTTCACTTCATAATTATCAAACCGTCTCAGTGGCGAGTCTCACGCGGCTTGTTAGAAGTGGACGGCGACAGGTTCTCCATCTCGCGCTCTGACCGCAGAGGACAAATCAAAGGCGATCCATCACACGGGCCCTTACAGTGAGGTGAGCCACGCAGAAATCAATATTGACGCCCTTTGATTTACACGCCGACACTCCAGGTGAAATATCTATTGTGATGCCCATATCACAGCGATCAATAATCATTTCACTGAGTGACCCGCTGAGAGGGATACGTGGAGACGAGTATAAACCCTCAAACACACAGACGCTGCTCGCTGTTAGTACTGACGCACAGGTCATATTATGTAGATGAATCATCTGTTAGTGATTAGGTTGTGATTAAAGCGCCAGTGTGTAAATGTTGTGCCTCTATTTCCCATGAATCCCCTCATGTCTCTTTAAAACAATGTCAGAGACCCAGAAACAAGACTAAGAGCCACGTTAGCAGCTCTGTGACGGTTTTAATGTTCACTGTGAAGAAAACTGTTAAACTGAGGACCAAAATTTGGAATAAAAAGTCAAAAGATCACCAGAGTTAATAAAGAACATCGAACTCTCGACCAAATGTCATGACATAAAGTGATAGCATGGCTAATATCTGATGAGATTATTAGAGCAAGAGCAAGACAGTGACGTCCATCAAAGTCAAACCACGTGAAAACAAAGTCAACTACAGGAAGGAGGAGGAGCTCAAAAAAACAGAGCAAAGAGAGATGGATAGTAAATATGATGAATATAAAGTTATGATAAGTTTCAATGGAAACTAAGAACCGTCAAACATCAGAACTACTGTATATTTTCATAGTCAAAGAAAATATTTGTACAGTGGGAATGAGAAAAATGTCATCCGTCTACTACTTATCTTTTATTTCACAAAAATAATGAATGGGAAGAAACGAATCATCATTTCATCTTGGTGAAAATATTTCTATCCACTAGAAGTCACTCATTTAACCAGAAGGAAACACACTGAGCTTAGTCTGGACCGAAGTGATGGCATTAAACGTTTGAATAGTGTAAATAACCTCACAAATGCAACAAGAGGTTTTCAACAAGAAAGAGAAAAAAACAAGGCAGTCGAACTTTGACAGGCCAAATGGATGAACCAAACAAAGGAGAGGAGAGCTGGAAAAATGGTGGACAAGAGGGAGAATAAAAACAACAGAAAAGACAACATGAACGAAAAGAAGCTCAGTGATAGACAGACTGGAAAGAGGAAAAAAACGAGCGGAGTGAATCAGCAGGATTTCAAGAGCCAGAAATAAAACCTGAGAAAACACGAAAAAAAACCAGGAGAGAGCAGTGACAGATATGATGGGCGAGAACCAACAAGAGGAATGAGCACGAGCTTCGTTTTCATCAACCACCTCACGGCGGGGGGATTTCCATCAGAGCTGCTGGTGTGTCGCCGCCATCAGGTCATCAATCTCTCTCCCTCTCTCTTTCCACAAACCGCCTTCGCCTTTTTTTCTCCCCAGCTCCTCTTTTATCCTCCCCTTTTTCCTTCCTTCAGTCTGATGAGGCCTGATGCTGGATTGATTTTCAGATGGAGAGAGTTAATTTTAGATCGCCGTCAGTCCGCGATAACGTGAGAGAGCAGTAAGTGATGGGGAGCTGTTGGTTGGGGGGGTTTAATAATTTCTGATGGCTCCCATTGTGCAGCTCACTTCCCAGGATGCATCAGGATAAATGTGATTTGTTGCTCGGTGACAATGACGTGCCACCCCTGAAAACATACCCCTCTTCTAAAATAAAAAAAAAAAAGCAGAAAAAACCACAAGTAATTTGCATGCCTGAGTGAGCGGCGGCGATTGATGCGCAGGATGACATTTCTGCTTTACAGTCGTCTCGGTGGAACGAGGAGGTAAAGAATGAAGGGAAATTAGACACAGATGGGTCCAGTTATTAACAAGCCTGGTGTTTACCTCAAATTGTTGAGGGAAAACCCCAGAGCATGGTGGGAAATTACCAGCAAGCCACCTGCCAAAATGAGCCGGTGTCACTATTCGAGTCTTTCATTCGCGCCTCCAGTTAGCTGATAAAATATATAAAACAGCTGGAGCGTTTTGAACTTTCCCTGCTGTCTATTTTTTTTACATTACAGTTAATTTACGGTGTTTCTGCACTCGATGCCGCATGTTTCTGAAGGCAATAAGACGGCACTGCTGCCAGGAAACAGGACTGATGATACGGCTGAAAATAATGTTTCAAAGTCAAATCAAACGCACTAATCTGTTCCTGTGATTGTCACTGACAGCTGAAGTGGTGACCTTGTTTTGCTCTTTAAAAGAAAAACAGTGCTTAAGAAAAGTTTCTCCTTTCAGCCATTTTTCAGCCGAAGGTATAAATACATGTGTTTAATCCAAGCCAGCCATTACTGCTCCAGGATGTCGCTAACGTCTGTAAATGAGGAATTATCAATAATCCATCAACGGCTTCTCCTCAACTTTAAAAAGTCCTCAGCCAATAATCTTAATTCTGTTGTTCTGTTCTGTTGTAGATAATGACTCATCATCTGTTAAAAACCTGAATGTGATTAGCTGACTGTGATGTGCTTGTCTCTTGAATAATCAGGTTTAAAAAAATCCAATAAAGACGAAGTCGATGATTGGCGTTTCCATCCCTCCTCCAGCCTCGGAGCCGACGGGACATTAATCTCCTGGTTCGCGCTGTGAGACTTTGACAAGGAGGTTCCCAACACGAGGCTTTCGTGAAAGACCCCCGATGGAATAGTTACTACGCTGTGGATGTCCTTTAATCCAAATCACTGAGAGGCAGCGGGAGGGAAAGTGTTTACAGCATGGGGAGGTCACAGCGGGAATCAAACACTTAACTGTGTTAACGTTAATACCAAACACAGTTCATTAATGTGGACGGCCTGAATCCTTTCATGTGGCTCAACAAGTGACTCAGCTGATGTTATCTGAAGAAAAGCAATATTTTCTAATTTAGTCTAATCCACAGTAACATTTTGTGAACCTTTGAGGAGTCTGTCACTTCATACAGCTCTAAAAAATAGCTGAAGTGCAACACAGACTTAGTTTTTTTTTTACTTAAACTTACTAATTATCTTTCATATCATCAAAAACAAAATTAAAAAACCCCACAAACAATATATGTTAGTCCATCATATGATTTCCACTCAGCACGATGGTGCTTGGTGACAATGTTAGACTTTAACAAATGCTCAGTAATTTTCCATAATAGTTGTTTGTTGTAGTTTAGAGGAAATACAATCAGCAGGAAATAGGGACTATTTTCTGCGGCGGATTAGTCCACAGTTTGCAGCAGGAGGGAGTGTGTGTGTTGGACTGAGTCAAAATAAACTACAGTGTGTGTGTTCATGATGTTGAAGGAACAACAGTGAGGCTCATTGATGTGAGTTTTAATGGTTTTTAATGGTTTTTAGGACACATTCATTGTTGGTTTTGGTTTTGGTTTTTATATTTGATTTGACAATAAAAATATGACAATAAAAATATGTGTAATTCCTTGGTAATCTTGGTAATCTAAAAGCTTCCGTTTCATCGTTTTGAAGCACTTTTTCTCAGGAGTCGCAGGTTAAATGTCACTTTTCTGTCAGTAGCTGGACACACGATGCTCCTTTGGGGTCACACCTCAAACACGTTACGCTCACAGTCCCACAAACAGACGTCGTCGCTCGCTAACAGCAGCCGAGAGCGGCTTCATTCACAAATGAAGAGGGAAAAGTGTGAATGGCGGGCTCCGGCTACGGACTAGGGATTGAGACTTTAAGAGTCTTACTGGCAGCGAGCTTATCTCCAACCTAATCCAATTACAATAACCAACAGCCCAGTCATAAGGCTGTCAGGACTGTAAGCCTATTACAATAGATCCCGTTCCCTCCGATTGGTGGCAGGGCGGAGGGGTGGAATAGGGATAGAGGGATTGAGAAAGAGAGAGAGACAGAGAGTAATTGGCTTTTGATGAGAGAGAGAATGGTATGAATGAGTCAGCATGTGAACAGAAAGGCACACACATGAAAAGAGAGTGGTACGTGTTCGAGACGCATTGTTATGTTTTGTTCGCCGCCGCAATAATACAACGCCGATACGGCTCCGCAAGAAGAGGAGGAAAGGAGGAAAATGACTCAAACTGAGAGAAATCACCCTGCACCTTTGGAATTGGATGAAATTCATTCAGAGAGGTTTGTCGGTTGAAGCTGCCATTATTTCTTGGACAAAGTAGAATATTTTGATCGGACGGCGGCGACGTGAATTGAGGATTTGTTGTTTTAGAGGTTGTTGTTGGTGCTTTTGTGTAGCTTGCATCCTTCTCACCTCCATCCAGATGAGATACAACTCAAGACTTTGCTCTAATATATTTTCATATTCTCCACCTCATATTGAATTGCCCTGTAATCGTATAGTTAACAACCATTTTTCCGACAAACTGAATCAGCCTCGGCAAATTCTCTGTGTAACGGGCACGCTCCATTTTACTCTATAGGCAAAATGATTATAGGCAAGAAAATTATCGGCTGATTAATAGACGATGAAGAAAGCGGTTGGGTTGAGCCCTATTTTTAAACATTTCCCAGCACTGATTTCAGATTTAAAGGCGTTCACTGTGAAAGGTAATCTGCCACCGTGACGTAGTGTGCATTTTCAAATCGATGTGTGCTTTAAACTACACAACCATGGGAAGGGTAGGATTGATTTTTCATAGTATATTAAATTAAATTTAAACCAGTGGCTTCCCTGAGTCGCCCTGAACATACAGTATGCATTGGAAGATGTTTGAATAACTGCTATTATTATCAGTAGTTTGCATATCTCAGTAACACTAACGTCTTTTAAAGATTCTGCCAATATGATCTTTGATTATCAATACAAATATGTTTTTTATTGAAACTTTGAGGAATAAAAACATGTTTGATCACACAAAAGCTGGTTTCTTTTTTTGAGTACATCACAAAATAATGAGGATCAATAGCTTGTGGACAACATTGCACTGATTGGATTTTGGTCAACAGTCCCTACATAGTACCTTTCATTCCTCTCAACATACAGACTTATGAATCAATCATCACTTTTAAAATTCATCCATCATTTGCTTTTTCTGTCATTTTGCTGTAAAACACAGTTTCTGTTAATTGAGCTCTATTAATAAAGTTATGTGGGAGAAAGACGGAGAGAGAAAGAGGGGAAGGCAGATAGACCGAGTGAGAGCGGCACAGACAGAGCGACAGGCTGCCTGATAAATACACTGCACACACACACACTCACACACACAGAGAGTCTCTAATCCTGGTTGACAATCTTTATCCCCAGACCTCTTAGAGACCCTCCATCACACAGAGGTTACATCAGAAAGCTGTCAACCATCAACATACCAATTTCAGGCCTGGGACACTCTCTCTCTCACACACACACACACACTCATGCTCACAAAAACACACACACAGGATAAACACAAGCGATTGCACACAATGCATAAAAGCTTGGATGCACTCACAAAAAAACTGCCACCGCACACATAAAAATACTGCTGAAATAACTCTACAAAGACACACAACAGGCACACCACATGGAGACACACAACATTATGACACACACACAGAGGCTAATAGCGTGTGATCAAGCTTATCAAACTTTCCCCCCACAGAGACGAGCTGTCACTTCAAACCGTCACCTGTTGTGAAGCCGTGAGGATGACACCAACGTTTTGTGCCAACAAAGGTGTCCTAAAATAAAAAAGGTCCCATGATGCACCTGTGCACTGCTTGGGTCACCTCTAGTCTTTGTTTTCAAAGATGCTGGCTACGATTTCTACAAGCTGACTTTTGGATGAAGAGACAGAAAGTAACTCAAAAAGTCTGTTAGTGATCATAAAAAATCATCTCCACCACCACAGTCAGCAGATCAGAACAGTTAAGAAAATAAGAATAATAGATATAAAAATGCCATGAATACGCTGTAAATACAAGTAAATACACTATAAACATCCTCCATATATAGAGATTGTGCAATTTATTATGCAGTGCAACACCAAACATTTCCTATTTCAGTTAAAACCGACTTAATTTCACATTTGCAGACTTTAAATCAGAACACGTTCAAGTGCAAAGTCATAACCAGCTCTCATTTTATATTTAGAAGTCCACTTTAGATGAGTTGCGTTTAATGTCAGTTTTGTGCAGAGTTTCTGATGCGTGCCAGGGAAAGTTTCCACGTCGTGTACCCGTCAGACAGGCTCTTAACTTGACAAACTTCACAATTTGTCTCGTCAGTGGAGGTACGCAGCGTTCAGCCCGAGAGTACATCATGAATTTAAAACCCGTCACATCTGTATCCACGCCATCCTGTGACCGTCCCGGCGACTCAGGCGGAAGAGGTGAAAAAAAATTTAAAAAATCAGCACGGCACCGGAAACTTTCATCTCTTTACCTGCAGGTCTGAGTCGATAGCTCACTTTCATTCACCGTCTCCTGACACGCTGCAATCACCATTATCTGTGAGGTAAACCGGTCTCACTGAATGTGTGACATTTACAGCATCGCAAGGTAACTCGAGCACTTTATTGCTGTCTTCATAAAACCCATAAAATACAGAGATAGCGTTTTATAGATATTGAACAACTTCAGATAATTATATTTCCCCCCCCAAATGGATTCTGCAGTGTCGGGAAGAGCAAATATGCAAAGAGAAGATAAAATTATGAGCTCCTGTACAGAAATTAAAAGGACTAGAGGAGAGCAGTTCTTCCTTCTTATATAATCGGCGGTTTATTTCTCTGCACAAAAGCTTTGTTGTTGAATCAGCTGCTTTAATTTTACATTCATTTGCTGTGTAATTAGGCTGCAATTAGAACAAAAGGTAAAAAAAATGAAAACTTCAAATTATCTATACGTGTGTCATTTTGGAAGAGAGCTCTTTCTTTGCACCCCGCGGAGTGCCGGGACCACTCGGTAATTAGGCATCCAGATAAGCTCAATCAATCCTAATGGTCTGAGTGATTGGTAAAATTAGCCACGGTGATGAAGCCGGAGTTATGCAGAAACCTCAGAGGATGTGGACATTAGAAGTTAAGGAGCTTCATCCTTTTTTTCTTTTTGCACTTTCAAACTCCACGATTAGTTTTGCTGAAGAAAAAGTTAAAGAACCACCTAAAGATATTTCCACCTGTGGTCCGCACACTGAAAGTCCAAATTGACTGAGCTATAAATATCCGTGACCAAAGGAATTAAACTGTTCAGAGGTCATCAGAGCAAGAAACCGCCACAGGTCTTCCACTAAAAAACTCACCTTTTACCCCTCCATGTATCATAGATGTACCTTGTTGGTTTTCGTAGTTCACCCAAACCAAGTGTCAGTGAGGTCTGTAAAAAGGACAACTTCCTGATAGAAGAACGAGTTAAAGTCCATCCATTCATTTTCTTCTGCTCATCTGAGGCCGGGTCGCGGGGCAACAAGCTAAGCAGGGTGGTTCAGACGTCCCTCTCTACAGCAACACTTTCCAGCTCCTCAGGCAGGACCCCGAGGCGTTCCCAAGCCAGATAGATGATATATATATATATATATATATATATATATATATATATATATATATATATATATATATATATATATATATATATATATATATATATATATATATATATATATATATATATATATATATATATATATATATATATATATATATATATATATATTTCCCTCTATTTCCCTCTAGCGTCTTCTGGGTCTGCCCCTGGGGCCTCCTACCTGTTGGACGTTCCCAGAGGATCTCCAAAGGCATCCTGATCTGATCCCTGAACCACCTCAACCGGCTCCTTTCGATGCGAAGAAGCAGCAGCTCAAGTTAAAGAGTTGTGTGTAATTACAGACTATCGTATGTAAATGTCTCATATAGATCAACAACATTTTAAACTACACGTGTGTTTTCAGATCTTGAGGATCCACAAGCACAAACTTGTTTTGTGATGGAGATGGTAACAGTTTTCTCTCAGGGAAAGCAGCCTCAGGTGTGCCATCAACCCCCCCTAAAGTGCAAAAAGACCCTGTGTAAAAACGCTGATCTGTGGCTGTTACTTCAACCAGTTTCAAATCATTCAATCCAAACAACGTCCATCACCTGACGGTCCTACTCTTAATCTGAAAATGAGCCTGCAGGAAACTTCAAACCAAAACTCGCTCTGTGCTGAAAAAAAGTTTTTGGGAAATAAACTTCTGAGGGATGAAGGTTGGATTGTTGAGACAACACGAGCAGATTTACAGCACATTTACCGAAACGTGTTTGTGCATATATATTTGTGTGTGTGTCTGTGTGTGTAAAAGGTTCACTTCCTTTCTTGGAGTGTGTCCAAGCCTCCTATCTCTACAGTTTGTCCCCCCCCCAGTCGGCCCAGTTTCCGTCCCAATAACAGAACCTGAATCTGAGCATGGAAAAGTCGCAACAAATTGGCTTTACTCAAAATTATTTCACTGGTTTTATTTGTTGAATAGAAGAAAGGAACCTGTCTCCTGACTGCAGTGGAACCAATTGGCTAAAACATAAGCACCTTTTTGTGAGTGGAAGTGGGGGGCTGAAAAGCTCACAGTAACCTCGACGTTACCTCACTCGCCCCTCTGCAACAAACACAAACACACACACACACACACACACACATTGGCCTGACTGGCAGCCACGAGCTGGGCAAAGAGCTGTAGGACATTTGTGCACTGTGAGGCAGACAGGCAGATCTCTGCATACTGCACCATGCAAGCACACGCACACACACACACACACACACACACACACACACACACACACGGAAACACACACACACACACACACACACACACACACACACACACACACACAGCTGAAGCAGTACAGATAACAGCTAAAAGGACTGCAGTGAAAAGGTAATCAGGTCTGTTCAGCCATGCAGAGTGTGTGAGAGAACTTCAGTCGAAAAAAGTTTGCCGTTTGATTTTCAGCCGGAGCCGAACATCCCTGATGGGAGGTGGAGGTCTGCTCTTCAGTCTGCCAAAAGTTTGACAAACTATGACATTTCTGGATTAAATAATATAAATATAAACTGCAAGAGCTGAAACGATTGTTGAGTGATCAATTAGTCGATCGACAGAAGGTTTAAAGCTAATTTAATTCATCACTGAGAGTCATTTATCAAATAAAAGCATTTGTAGGTCCCAAAATCTACTGTGAAGGTTCCCTTTGTAATCACAACTAGAAGATGATCAACAGGAACTTTTCTGACATTTTATTATCAATTGATTCATCAAGCAACATTATTGATGATGCAAATGTTATAACTTTCATCCATAAGACATTCACATTTTAACATGATCCATCTCTCAGACTTTTCCCTGAACAGTTTTACTTCTCTGTGTTGTATAAAAGCATCAGAAACCATTTTATTTTCAGCATCCACGCAAAGATGGTGCAACAAACTGCAGCAAAGGAAGAAGTTTACATTGCAGCGAAGCCTCCAACGATCATCTGCAGACACCCAACTGATTAAAATGTCAAACGGAAAAACTAAATTCAGGATATTGAAAGTCAGGCATTATATTCACAGCTGTAAATGTACAGAATGACAATTTATTCCTCACAGTGACAGGCAGTATTACTTCCTTTCTTCCCCTTCTTACTATCTGTCACACACACACAGTGTTTACTGAAATATGTTAAAGAGTCTATTTTCTGCTGCATGAAACTGAAGCTTCCCTCTTCAACTTGTCAGACGTCTCTTTTTCTGTACTGAAGTCACTCTCTTCAGTTAACTCTGAAAAGCTGCGAATTTAGAGTTTTGTCATCTGCAGCCTGTCGAGGAAAACAACAACCACAAACAGAGAGAGTACTGCTTTCTCCCAGCTCATCCTCCAACCTGAATTTAAAAAGCTGCACTGAAGAATTCACCTGATGAATCTGCTAAAAACAGCAGCTGCTTCCTCATCGCACACGGAGGACGCACCGTCTCATCCTGGTTGTCCATCACGACTCAAGACAAAGATCGCTGCATGTCTGTTGTTTTGTTCTTCTTAAAAGTTTAAACAAGCAACATGACTTCCTGTCAGTCACATTGCACATTGCATTCATTCACCTCTGCAGGTGAAAAGTCTGATTGAAAGCAGACGTCTCAGTTATTGTAGTTTAAATGAGTTTATTCCAACATGTAGTAGTGACATTGAAATAAAATTAGTTTTTGCTCTTAATCTTTATGTGTGATATAAACTAACAAATTCTTTTCAAACAGATTTAGTTAAATTTTAACATCACTGACAACCTGACCTCATGGGCCTTTGTGCAACACGTAAAAAACAAGATGTGGACTGAAAGACACTGACATGAACTTCAGAGAATCACTGTGTGTTGGAGACGAGAAGCACCAACGCTGACAGTGACTTTAACAACAGATCGAGTCAGTTTGGTGCGACATCAACAGAACTGGAGCCTTTTGAAACATCTTCTCATCTGCTCCACAAACACACAGTTTGCAGGAAAATAAAACACAGACAAGCAGAGATCGCTCTCAAGGCTGCACTTCCTCAAGAGGACAGAGGAAAAAAAACATGTAGAGTAAAATTCCTGGCAAACAAAGTCAAGGTCTGTGGAGCAATTCTTCCATTAAGTGAGAAATGTTTAATCGTCTCTGTGCTGCAGCGATTTCATTGAGGCCCCGGGTACCTGAACAACATTATCACGACCTCTCTCTCACACCGAGACGCGATGAAAACAGCCACCGAGGCCCGGAGGGAAATAACCGTCGGGCCAGGCGAGGCAGAGAAAAGAGGAGAGGAGCGAGCATGGAGAGATGCCAACATGAACGGAGAGACTCGCTTCTCTCTCTTCCTGTCCTTTTCATTACGGTGAGAGAGAGAGAGAGAGAGAGAGAGCGCTCCCTCAGCCAAAAGGTGAGAGGCAAAACACTAACTCACCCTCCATTTCTATTTTTCCAGCTCTGTTTTCTTCAGACTTAATATTACCTTTTATTGCTGAGCCAAATTCAATAATCACCTCTAAAACAATGCTGGAGCAGCGGCAGAGTTTTTAAAGCTGACCAAAACCAACATATGAAAAATAAAAGCTGATAAAACTCCACATATCCAAATCTAAAGACTCTTCATCAGATGAGGACACAAAGATCTGATCAAGCTGGTTTATTGCTGCTGTTTGTGGTGAACCAGGGATCCAAATTACACTGAAATATGAAAAAAAGAGTTTTATTTCCCACAGGTACGATGTTCTCTTCATTGATGAGCTAACAGGCAGCTTGATGGCAGGCCTGTTGTCGTCGTGACGTTACGTTAATTTCTACAAGTCAACACAGCTTCACTTTGATCCACCACACGTCCGTCTGTGGCGTCGAATGCAAAATGCTTCCGATTATGATGCGTGGAGCTTTCACACTTTGAATTCAGATTATTACACTTGAATATTGAAGTTTTCCCACATCCAGCAGTCTGAATTTGGAATAAAGTCATCTCCAAACTCTGTCAAGCTTCAAAAAAATAAAGTTTGGAGGTGGAGAACAGAGGATTCTCATTTATTCACAAGTCAACTGAGTCTTTGTTGTGTTTGAGTTCAAATAAGACTTCACTGTTATTGACGTGTTTTTGGCTTTTGTTGCCATGGTGACCTCGGACAGTGGATGCACTCACTGATGCGTCACCGGTGACATCATTTCACTGATTTAATTGGTCAACAGCTTAGAAAACATCACAAAACATTACAAGATAGATAGATAGATGCTGATATACTTTATTAATCCCAAGCTGGGAAATTAAAGCCGCCGAGCTGGACAGTGTGTGTGTTTACGTGCGGCACACAGCGTCACAAACAACGACCGCAGTGCGTCCGTCCGCTCCGCCCAGGCCTGAAGCTCTGCCCACCTGAGCAGCACCCGGCCCGAAGTCTGCGCCGACCGCCACGCCGGCTGGACGAGTCCGATAAGGCCGCGCTGCAGAGGAAAGAATACACACTAATGTACACAAGCTGAAAACACACACGAACACTAACACACACACACACACAGGCCGGCTATTACAGCGAGAGACTTCCATCTCCGACTCTCGCCTCCTCTTCACAAGCTCATTTTTCACCCACTAGCTCGAGTCCTCCTCAGGCTGCTGTTTGTTTCTGTGTGTATTGTGTTACTGTGTGTGTGTGTGTGTGTTACTGTGTGTGTGTGTGTACTGTGTGTATTACTGTGTGTGTGTGTTACTGTGTGTGTGTTTCTGTGTGTGTGTGTGTTACTGTGTGTGTTACTGTGTGTGTGTGTGTTACTGTGTGTGTGTGTATGTGTTACTGTGCGTGTGAGTTACTGTGCGTGTGTGTGTATGGTGTTCTTTGTCTGTACCTTGACTAATGATCTAAATAAAAGGATTCTGCTATCTTTATTTATATTCCAGCTGTCACATACCCGCTAAATTCCTCCCAGTCTGCGGGTCAAATGAACACTTTGATGGCGAACGTTACGCGTTAAACGACGAGCGCCCTCTACACGCTTCAGGCCCAAAATAAGCTCAGCAGAGAGTTTTACTGTGATGTGAAGACGTGATAACGGCTGTGTCAGCTGCTTTACTGCCTCCAAGTGTGTCAACATAAACGTGATCCAACAAAATATCAACAGTGTCACTGAAAAGAATAATCTGAAATTAGATGCTCAACTAACAACTGCAACTAAATATTATTTCAATAATTCATAAATCTATCCACTATTTGTTTATAGATTTAACTATTTATCATTTAATCCTTAAAATTTTAAATGTCTGATGAAAGATAACAGCTTTAAATGTCTCGTTTTGTCAGTCCAAAATCCAAGATATTCTATTAATAATGATGTTAAACTGAGGAAATGAGCAGATTTGTGCAAATAAAAGGGTGAAACATCACAGAGATTCACTCTCACACTTTCCTCGTGTTACAGCGGCTGAAATCTGCAGAGGGCGGCACTGATGAGATTTTCCTCCTCAAGGTGGGGATGAAAAGAAAAATCCTGACCTCACACATTTCTGTCCCTGACACTGAACCTCATCAGCCGCTGAGGATTTTATTCCACATCATCACATTTTGTTTGTGAAGGCAAAGGCTGCACAGAAATACTGAGCCTGGAGGGAAAGGATGAAAAGTGAAGAAGAAGACTTTGATGGAGTCACAACAAGTACAAAACAAAGTCCAAATCAAACAGGTCATACCTCTGGTGACATGAAAGCCGCAGTTTAACGACCTTTATTTTTGTTCTGCCTTATCAAACAGAAGAAGAAGCCCGAGAGGAGTAAATGTTTCCCAGCATGTCGGCTGCAGAGGAAAATGGCGGACGTTAAGCGTCCCACTTGAAATGCCATTTGAGTCACTTAGGGTAATAGCTGATAGCTGCTCTTTTATTATCGACTGTTTTAATACAGGGGAGCGTGGCGAGCGACGGGGTCCGTATAATGATGCTGTGGGTAAGTGCTGTGTAGACGGCGCTTTGAATGCCGCATCGAAAAGGCATTCATAAATAATGATGAGGCGCATCGCTGACGTCCCGCAGAGAACAGGAAGAGGAAAGTTTGTCCGTCCTGCTCCGAGTCTCCTTCATCAAACTGTCCGCTCACTTTAAAACAAACTTTTTGCAAATGGTGCAAAAAGTTTTAAAGGAATTCTGTTTCCATCAGCTGGGCTGAAGTGAATAAATTGATTTCTGGGAAAAAATAGGGCTGAATTGATTGGTATTGGACAACTTTTTTATCATGGCTGTCAGCTGCTGCAGCCATATTTCATGCTGTCTGCAGACCAAAACAAAGAAATCCATCCGGCAGCATTTAAATACGCTTAAAAAAATCTTAGACACCTTAATGAAAACTCAAAGGTGCATCAGCACAAAAACACAGCAGATTGTGAGAGGATGTGTTTTATTCTCTGTATTTCAGGATGTTTAACGGTGTTCGAGATAAACAGTGAAAACTGTTGGCTGAAAACACAAAACTTTAACAATCTATTCATGACTCCTCCTGCAGCCAATCTGTAGGAGCCTGATTAGGACAGACTATTGTTTGAATTTATTTTGTGCTCGTGCCAAAATAAAACCCGACTCTCAGTCCTTTACAGGTGTCAGAAATCCGTCCATACCAAACAAACCTGGACGATATCGAATTGATTTTAAGAGCCTCTTTCCAAAGTGAGTCATCCAACATCAACCCTCCTAACTGCTGCCATGACAACTGATGAAGATTTGTGATTAAACGGAGTTTTCCAATGAAATGTATACAAGTGTACATTTCTTTTAGTTACTCTACAAGTGGCCGATAAACTGCATCTGAAATATTTATGGACCAAATATATGGTGGTTATTTATTGGACCAATGGGTTTACTTCACTATTTCACCTCTATTTATTCAAAGTTTATGATTTTGTGCATCATTAAAAGTTTTCTATCCCCTTCAGATTCATGTTGTCATGTGAAACAAATTTTACATGTACAATTTTACCTCAGGTCAAAGAACAAGCCATCGCAGTGCTGAAATGATTTAATATAGACAAAGGATTTCTGAAAAGCCATTTTTTCTCATTAACGAGGACGTTCACTCATTCAAAGAAAAATAAATGGATCCTCTGATTGTCTGTTTCTATCTGCATTTTAATTCAGATTCATATCCAGATTAGTAGTAAAAATATCCAAATATTTTCCGTTAACATAACAAATTAATTTGCAGCTTTGGCAGAGGTGTCAGCTCCAGTTTGCGTAACAGCATTTGGACAGAAACAACCCCCCCCCTCCTCTGAATGAGTCCGAATCACACAAACACCATTACACAGGCGCTGTTTAAACACACCACCAGGTAAATGTGGACATATAGACATGAATAAATAGGTGCACATACAGTATGTGAGTCTGTGGGTCTCTCTAATAGCTCGGCTCTAATGAAAGATTCATGAGGATTCATGAGGTTTCGGGTAATAAGGTCGACGTGGATTCTGCTCTTCTCCGCGGCTGCAGGATCCACATCAGGCCGTCAGCGGCTCTGATGTACGAGGTGAATCAGAGACGGACCCGACCCAGTCAGACCGAACCTCATCAAACACACACACACACACACACACTTTAACAGAGAGAGAGAGAGAGAGAGAGAGAGAGCTGATTTGTTCAGACGGAGATCAGTGCCAGCAGAGATTGAATTTGAATTGCATAAATTTGAATTTGTCACGCTCGTGCTGAAATGCTGAATCTGGAGAAAAAAAAATCTTTGTGGAATAAATGAATTTTAAAATGCAGTTTGTAAGGCAGAAACTCACACTCACACTAACGGAGTTCAATTAAATAAAATAATAAAATGATGTTAGCAGACGAGTGTTTTGTCCCTGAGCTTTAAGTGGAGGCAAAAATCAAGAAGCTGTTTAAGAGGTCTGAAGTTTGTGTTTGTGATGTTTCTGCAGGTCAGATGTGAGGGATGCTGCTTCATGAAAATATTAGTTTTATATTTATAATACTTATCTTAGTTTTGTGAACGAAAAGGAGAAAAAGATGGCTCCACATGGACAAAACGTCCTTATTAATAACCTTCTTTTCCATTATTTTGCAGAAGCTGCAATCCAGAAGTTAATCCATCAATCTGCAGTTTATTCTTTTATAAAGAGGTCACTTCTTCTTTTCCTCCCTCTAAAATCTGACTCTTCGTCCTCTTCTAACCTCCTAACCATCCTCGTTCTTCCCTGATTAAAACAGTTTTCCAAGTAATTTAAACTCCTGCGTCCTTTTTTTAGTAGGAATGCAAACAAACTGTTGGATTTCACCAAAGTTAATTGCGTTCCTCAGAGTCTTTTTTGAGTGCGGTGCACTTATAAAATATGTAAAATCATTAAGATGTCCCATAAAGGATGCATTCATTAATCTGTATGGAAACTGTGAGCGCAGAACGAGCGAGCTTGCGTTTTTTTTCTTCCTTTTTCTGAACTTACAATGGAGAGATAAGCGCTTATTGCTCTCATTACGCTGTAATCATGGCGTTCATTTCTTTGTACGGAGGCCGACGTGGCGTCTTTTTACTGTGCTGAGTCAGTCCGAGGCTTTAATTGAGTTCTCCCCTCCGTTTGTTTGGCTCATTTTATTTTACAGCTTTATTTCCGATAAGTGCCGCGAACAGAGCCGAGAGCGGCGACACGGTTCACACGCCTCTTTTTTTTTTTTTTTGATCAGATGAACAGTTAAGCAGATACAACACGCTGATCTGCACGTCTTCTCCGCCACGTTTATTACCTGCGTTTCGTTAATGGGTGCTTGTAATTAGCAGCTGAAATCACACTGCTGCTGATAGAGAAACTTAACTTTTAAATGACTTTTATTATATCAGTTACATCAAGAAAAAAGAGACAGATAATTATTGTTGTGACTGTTTTTAGCTCGACTGTGTGTATGTATATCCGAGTTTGCAGCTGTGAGCGCAGTCGTCACGGATCGGTTCGGTGAGTGGGCGAGCTGACTGAATCCTCGTTAACTCGCCCAACATCTAAATATGCTTTTTAAAGTCGATTATCATTGTGTTTTTCCTGCACGCCGATGAGACAAAAGACTCATTACAGCAGCAGCTGAGTGACTGAGAGTAGTGACTCATCTGGAAAGAGCTGGTTTTAAGTTACTTCAGGCCAAAAAACTCAGATAACACTCACTGAACATCTTTGATTGGTTTTTTCGTGACACCATAATGAGCTGAAGTGTCCTTGGTTTGGACTCAAAGGCATCTCGATGGTATCTTATGGTCTTCTCATGTTAGTTTTATATTTTCTGAGTCTCACACAACTGTTTCCATGTAGATTTTATACTTTTTTAGACTTTCTCTGCCGCTGGTTCGGCCTAATCTTAATGTTGTTATATGGTGTGTAATCATTAAAATAACTCCACTTTGCACAATCAAGTGTTGACGCTGCTGAAACTGCTTCTAACTTTGACACGTGTTGCTGCGGAAATTAAATTTTCCCATTTTTAAACTCTTTTTGTGGCCTTTATGTTTCCCCGCAGGAATCATTAATGTTTCATATACCGTAAAAATCTCAGTTTTTTATGAGCTTGTTATCAGTTTGAAGAATATATCTTTATTTTCAGGTTGTCATTTGCCTTTCAAAACACCATAAATCTGTATTTCGTGGTGTCCATCAACATCTTGGAAGCACAGGTGTGACTTTTCTAAATGTTCTCCTCTCAAAAGCACATTCTCCAAATTGATGCAGCTTTTTTTCGGATTGATAGTCATGAATGTATTAATGCTCATAAACAACATGCGTACACCCCCCCCACCCCTCGTCTCTCCGTCCAGCTTCCTCATTTGCATTTCAATCTCTTTCGTCTGTGATCCCTGTGTTTACCCGTCTCTCCTCTCCATCCTCCCTCCTCCGCCTCCTCTCCGCTCATTTGTCTCCTGACGAGGAGGATCGAGCTTTGATATCGGAGGAGACTCGAGACCTCTCGCCTTGGCTGATGGATGAGGAGAACGGGAGGGAAGGGTGGGGATGAAGGTGATAACACAAATATTAGAGATTAGAGTGGAGAGGTGCTCATGTGGATCCAGAGAAAAAAGAGAATGACTGAAAAATACTCAGATTATAACTCACTCGCAGGCTGTGGCGCTCCATGCTAACACTTTAGCATCATGTAAGCAACCGTTTATTTCTTTGAATGCTCACACGGTGAAGTCTTTATTACGAACACACATTTTTCATTTTTAAAGTAACCTGCCTCATCTTTTCCCTTTTTTTTTGTATTACCTGACTTTTTCCATATAATGTTCTCTCATCATACAGCACAGATGGGTGAACACCTTTGTTAACATTATCACAAGGCTCCTCACAGTTATAATTAAACCTCACTCGACCACCTCCAATCACACAGCATACAATATAGAGAAAGATCTAGTTAATCTTGGTTCAATTACCAGCAGTAATTACCACTATTGTGAATGTCTGAAGTGTGTAACAAGTATTTTAATGTAATTTTCTGATAAATGATGAGACTATACGCACAGTTCAATCCTTTTTTGACATTAAAGTAGACTTGTTTTAGTCTTTGAAGGTTGAATGAAAGCATCAGTTTCACATCTCTGAAGATGTGAGTGTGTTTTTGTAGTCTGAAATATTTTGCATTCATTTAGGCTGTGTGTGTTCGTGGTCCAAGGTCGTTCAATCATCTGTGATTGGTCCATTAATACTTCAGTTTGCGAAATTAAAAGCAGAAAATCCTCCCATTTGAGAGTGTGCATCTGGATAATATTTGGCATTTTGCTCGCTAAATGACTTAAACTATCAATTATAAGAAATGCTGCCCATTCATTTTCTGTTGATCGACAAATGAATTATAATCATAGAAGCACTGAACTCGCATACAAACCACCTAAAAACATGCGAACAACAGATAGCAGGATGTAAACTATCAGGGAACAAACGTCGGTCGTTCAGATCCACCGACATCACGTCCCAAATAAGAAATGGGACACAGAGAGTGATGAGAAAGGAAAAATGTGAACACCAAAGAACAATACACACACACACACGTGGGTTGCTGTGTTGGCATGTTTTTGAAGCTTCACCATCAGCAGTCTGTCAGCGTTCGCCTGTAAACTGTAAGTTAGCTGACACCAGATCAGCCCTCAACATGCTTACACTCGCCGCTCTGTGTCTGTGTGTGTGTGTGTGGATGCGCCTCATGCTCAGCTTATACGTCTGACAGTATTTTGTTTTTTAACACACTCGGTCTTCACTCTGATTGTCCTCTCTCTCTCTCCCACAATCCCCTGCTGCTCTGGTTTCACACATGTTTACAGTTTTTCCAATCCACAGAACATCTGATTAATGCCGTCACCATCAAAGTGCAGCTGTTTATGTCACGTTTATGTGAAACACTGGCTGCCTCTCACATACAGTCAATCTGAAATCTGCCTGTTAGGGAGGAGATGGATACAGAGCAAAAAAAAAGAACAAATAAATATGCTATGTGAGTTAGAGATGCTTCAACATGAGCAAAAAAACTCCTGCTTAACCCCAACGCTTGAAACCTGAAGGAAGGCGACCCGAAGACCCGGAGCTCCCTCAAAACATCGAGATGCATCGTAGTTTTGAAAATGTGAGATTTTGAAAACAGTGAGTGACATTTATCATTATTCCCAGACATTTTTATAATTACACTGAGATCTGAGATCTAATTACCTGACTAATTACCTGAAAAATAATCTTTAGCTGCAATAAGATGTGCAGATCTTGTTGATGCTCTCAGCTCAACAAACAGAAAATAATAATCAGTTCACAGTTTAATGTGAAATATATTTAAATAAAGTTTAATTAAGTTGTTCAGTAACAGAAAATAATAATCTTCACAGTTTAATGTGAAATATATTTAAATAAAGTTTAATTAAGTGCTGCTGCATCAGTTTGCAGGTCTGCTGCTGCATCACTCACTGTTCTTGTCATTTATGTTAAACAGGGCTGATCACTCACTGGCAGTCGATCTTGTCATTTATAAATGACACGGGGATAAACAATCACTCACACACACACACACACACACACACTACTTTTCAACGTTACTTTGGCACAATACACGTCACACTCACTGCAATAATTTAATGACACGATAAACTGTGCTCCGTCTACATCACACATCAAAGATAAAAATTCAGTCACTTAATCACACGCTAACACACACACAAGATCTGCACATCAAAAATAAAAATCACTGCAACAATTTAATCACAAAGATAAAAATTCAGTGCCAATCCTCCGTCTAATCCACATCAAAGATAAAAATTCAGTTTAATCCCGCTAACTGTCACAGTCAACACACACACCTTCCTGTGTGTGTGTGTGTGTGTGTGACAGTGTCAGATTTATGGTCCCCTAGCCATCTGCATGGAGGACTCTGATAACCTGATCACAGCGGCTGATAGCGACAGTAACACACTCAACACATAAACACAGTTTTCTGCCGGAGGTGGAGAAAATAATGGAGACGCCTCTGCAGCGGGCTTTTAGCATGTTTTTAGTCCTGATGTTTGACAACACTACACTTTATCCTCAGGTTGCCCTCCAGTTATTGGAAAAAATAATGATTAGAGGTGGATTAAAACACATTCGGTGTTTCTGTGAGTATTTAAAGAAACAGACGAGTGTGTGTGGAAGAGAAACTGCCGACACACTGCCTCTTCTGACCAGCACACACTTATTTAACATAACCTCACACAGCTGGATCCAAATGAAAAACTGTGTCTCCACCAACAGTTCACAGCTGTCAAAAGATGAGATTTATAGATCGCATGAGAAACTGCAGGCTTACATCCTTTCACTGTCACGTCAACGAGCAACGATAAAAGATTGTTGTTTTTCCTTTTTAAGGTCGATGGTCCTAATCGCTGTGCTGCTGCTATAATCCATTTGTAATGTCCTGAATACATATTTTACATTTATTTTACTATAATGTAAAAACAGCTTCAGCTCTGCAGTGTTTTTTTTGTGTGTCGGCACCTTTGATCATCAGAGAGCGGCTCCTCAGCACCAGCTGTCACTGAAGTCAAATGTAAAGTCAGAGAGCAGAGGCCAGGCTCAGAGGGGATGATGTGACGTTAAAAAGTGCTTAAACTCCTTCTTCTTTATTTGCTTTAATTCAGTTCATTAACTGAGACATGCGACTGGATAGAAACAACTTTTAGTTTTCAGAGTTTTTCTCCTTTGTTGTTCTGTGATGCTGTGATGGAAAGATGGAGGGAAAAAAACGAAACATCTGCTTCTGTTGTTCCTTCCTCTTCAGACAAAGTCGGAGCTGTCGTGTAAGCTCGTCACTACTCTTGTTTGTCACATTTCTCAGGCTGCGTTCAGAGATGGGAAACGCCGCTCAAGGCATCTGAGACGCCTTCAGACTCGCAGACCTGTTACTCAAAACTGAACTTCCTGGATTGAATCTCACTGTCACACCAGTGCCTAAAAAAATCCACCAACGCCGCCGTACGTTGGTTTTATTCAGGGTTGATTATCACCTGAACGCCTTAACACAGACACACACACACAGACAAGACTTATCAGGGACAGAAATCACTGATCGGTTTTCAGACAGATCCAAATAACAATCCAGAGTACACTGAGTGATGTTTTTATGAATTATGATGCCAGTTTAAGTCCACACATGAATGAATGAATTTGTCATTTAGGTCTCCTAAACCTCCATGACTTTGACAGACAGTTAGATGGAGATTAACCTGGACAACGACCCCCAGCACAAAGTTAAAGTTATAGACGAATGAAGCATCTCGAAGTTAAAGCACTCTCTGAGCATAAAAGGTACTACTGCCCATCCACCACCACAAATACCTTTAACACCTCTAAAACTAGAATTAATACACACAGCTGGGTCTCTGCTGTCACAATCAAAAGCAGTACTCCTGTAAATACCACTTCTATTACTGAATCTTCCACATCACAACTCCTACTAATAAAACTATTCTTACTCTTACTACTCTAAACCCTGTTCACAAGTCTCCTCCATCCTAAAAATGTGCTTCTCTGCTAAATAATTTAATCATCCGTGTGTTTGGCTGAGAACTCTCTCTCTCACCACCCACCTCCCCTGTTGTGTGTTTTGCTGAGATGTGTATGTGTGTGTGTGTGTGTGTGTGTGTGTGTGTGTGTATATATATACATATATATATATATACATACACTTTCATGTCGGCAGGAGCGTGGAGACGAGCTGACCGCAAGGCGCTGTGACGTCTTCCCTTTTTTTCATCCTCAGATCAAAATCACTTTTAGTTCCTCTATGTGCTCCTTTGTGCCTTTCTACATTAAAAAAAAAAAATGATAAAAGAAACTCAAAACGACCTACTTTTTCCTCTTTTTCTTTTTTACTTCCTCAAAAGAGCGTTAAAATACTGTGTCTGTCTTCTTCCGGATGACAGCGAGGAAGTTGAAGCGGGTTATTTTTGTCTCTCGTGGAGATCGTTCGGATACCTCTTGCCCTCGATGCTTACGTAACCGCTGCCCTTTTTCATGCTACTTTTAAAATTAAGAGGAAAAGTAGTAAAAAAAAAAAAAAAAAAAACTGCTTTCTTTCTGGGTCATTTAAATGCACAAGCAGCCCGGTTTCCCACAGAGCTGGACGGACGGCTGTAACGAAGCTCGGATACGACTGTTAGCGTGAGCAGTGGAAGTGTTAAAGGCCAGCGCCTCACCTCTGCTTCATTATTTATCTGGCCTTTTATCCTTTTGTTGGGTTATTTATGAGCTTCAAACAGGTGGTCCTGCCTGGAAGAGAGAAGAGAGAAAAGCGGAGGGAGGAGGCTCAGAGAGGTGGTCAGAGGTGGACAGGAGGGAGGAAGTGGAGAGATTCAAAGTGAGGAGCTGGAGAGCGAAGAAAACTGAGGAGGAAAAGGTCAGGAGAGGAAGGCCAAGAATAATCTGTGGAAAGCCAAATTTCACAAGATATGACATGAAATGACAGCTTATTTTACCAGACTGCATTTTTAATACAGAATTAATGCACCTTTACAGTTAAGATAAGATAAAATGTCTTTATAGATTTTTAAATGTGTGTAAATGTTTGATTTCTAATTCTAAAAATGTTGCTTAAAAATGAGGATGAGCCAAAAACTGAGCAACTCTATTTGATTGCTTGGTCAAAAGTACTTTTATCTTCCAAAACATTTGCAAAGGAGATATTTTATTATTTTTTATCCTCATCTTTCCTGCCACCTGTAGATCTGCAGAATAACATGAAAGGAGGAATCTGTATCTGTCACGTGCATGCACAAGATCACATAAATAAACTGTGACCCACATTTTCTGTGTGGCATTAAACTAAAAAAAACTGATTCCTTAATAATGCAATGACTTGTGTTTCCACACCAGCTTTAAAATGACTCAACAGAAGAGGTTTTCTTTTTGCTTTTGAATGTTTAAAAGTTGATTACAGATTCTGATTGTTCAATTAGAAAACGTATCACCGATTAAAATCAGGGGTGAAGGTACAGAGACGAAGTCAAAATCAGCTTTCTCTCCCGCAGCAAACACCACAAGAGGAGGCGAGGTCTATTTTAATAAACGAGAGGCTGAAATGAGCATAAATTACAGCCGAGGTGCTTTCAAAAGCAGAGCACAGAATACATTACGGGAGCAAAATGAGTGGGGAACGAGCCATCTGTCCCTTCAGCTGTCCTCAGATCTGTCTGCCTCTGTATGCGCTCGTCCCACCGTTTTTCTTTGATCGTTCGTACATGTCGGATTGTTTTTTCAGTCCAGAGCGTCGTCTCAGTTTGTTCTCTGAGTTTGTTCTCTGAGGTTCAATATCATCAGACTCAAGATTGATTTCTGTATTTACACCAGAAACTCTGCAACTCCTATAAAACAAACCTGCAGAACATTAACAGTTACAAGTGTTTGCATATGGGTAATGGATTTCAAGAATTTATTGTCATTTGCATAATGTTTACATCAAGCAATCGCTGGCAGTGAAATTTTTAAATCTCAGGCTCCCTGAAAGCAGTGCACAGAAATATTTACAAGAATCCACTCAAGCAAAAAAATATATAATGTAATGTAATGTAATATAATATAATATAATATAATATAATATAATATAATATTAGGTGCTTTGTTGGTGAAAAACGGTTTTCAAAAGTTTTACTGAGCTGAGTTTTGGCTGAGCAGGGCCTCCGTACAACAGTCGAGAAAGAAAAGACGGCCAAATCCTGAAAAGCCGTATAAATGCTCCTCTCATTTGTTTATTCTAATAATCTATTTCACTTGTAGTATTTTGTATAAAGCTGCAATGAACAATTGTTTAATTATGTATTAATCTGCTGATTATTTCCTGGATGAATTTTTGTTGTCAGAAAATAATTAAAAAGCTTCTCAGAGCCTGAAGTGACATCCTCAAACTGCCTGCTTTGTGCAATCAACAGCAAAAAAAAAAAAAAAAAACACTCAAAAACATTTAGTTCATGAGGAGCAGCTAGAACATAGGACGGAGAAATGATGATTAATCAGTTTTCTGTTGATCGACTAATCAATCGATGGACTCTTTGATGATTTTAGCTGCAACTTAAACTGTAAAAAACATCTGCAAACACTGTGCTCGTGATGCTGTGGACTCTCATCAACAACAGTTATATTTCTCCTCCATCGTGGCCTCACGTTGTTCCATCCTTATTTTCTCATGTAAACGACCTCACAGTCCTCATCCTCTCTGCGTGCAGCTCGTCATGAATCACTGCAGATGTTCACGTAAACACAATAAAATGCAGAGAACACTTTCCTGCATAAATGATCAAGATTAATATCTTTGATTAGCAGCGGTGATTACTGTATCTGTTTGTACAATCAAGATTTTCACTCAGGCTCATATTTTACTCTTTTTTTCTTTTTGCATATGACTCCATCTCACGCCTCAGGTTTGACATCTCCCCCTCCCTCACCCTCCCTCCCCCTCTCTTTCCACACACACAGCAGGTGGTGGAGCCTCATTACAGTGTAATGAGAAAATCACCACCCCATTTAATCATCATGGGTGGATGGAGGGTGCCGATAACTGAAGGAAGGAGGTTTATGCAGCAGGATGGAGATGACAGAGGCTGTGTTTTTTATTTATATTATATATATATATGTATATATAGTATATAAGTCATATTGCATGCACATATTTTCTCACAAATACACAAACACAGTTTCAGTTTTTCCTTCTTGTTTTTTCTCCCATATTGATGAAATCTGCATCAAGAGTCCAAACTCAAACTTAATTTTTGTTTCTGCAGAGATGCATGTAAACATCTCAGCAAACCTACGAAGAAAAAAGCTGTTTTGGGTGATGATTTGATGCAGTAGGACCGATGGATATACCTCCAAAATCACAAGTCCAGCAGCTGATTGACTGATTTTTTCTCTCAGAGATTTGACATTTCACGATGGACACAGGTCATCTTGTATTAGTGAGAAGAGGAAAATAAATCCCATGTCGTCATCGTGCACTTCATTTGCGATGATAATTCCACACAAAAAAAAAAGAGAAGGGGAAATGAGTTATAAGGCCGATGATAAGAAGGAGGAGGAAAAGAGAGGAAGCGGGGGGAGGAGGAGGACACATGGACATGGACAGACGAGAATGGAAAATCGAAGGAGACAGGCCGGTGTCTTCAAATGGACAAACAGAACAGCTCAACGTGTGACCTGATTTCAAATTATCTCCTCATATTGTAATATCCTTCTTATTAAACAGCTACTGGCCACAATTAAAGACGATGGAAGTCAATTACAGCTGAATGTAAAGTCCCTCTCTCTCTCTCTCTCTCTCTCTCTAATGGATGGGAAATGTGTCTCGCCCCGTGCCTATTCATTCCTCAGTGTAATCAATGAGCTCTGGCAGCTGATGTATATACGATGATACTTGAGCACTTTTCATCCCCTCGCATAAACTGATTACATTTGGTAGGTTTTTACTGCCACAGAAAGATGAAAAAAAAAAAAAGCTAAGCTGGCTTTAATATCTCGGAAATTAGTTTGATGTTGGTGGTTGGTGACAAGAAGCTGGAGGGGAAAGAGGAGAGACCATCCACCTGACTATGTGAGCTAAAATTAACCCCTCAATTGCAGTTTTTCCTCTTTTATTTTGTCTTATGCAGCTTTAAGGTTGGGCAAATAATTTAATTCCACTTTGACAATACTGGAAATATCCTGTATCACACGTATTCAGACTAAAAAAGGCTGCAACGATTCATCAAATGGGAAAGTTTATTCATTCATTTGTGCACATTTCAGCAAAATTCAGCAAAGCATATTTGGATCTTTGAGAATTGGTGGTCCCATTTTATAGTGTTTTATGGCAAGACAAGTTCTTTTATTTTGTTTTCCAGAGAAAATACAGTAATTCTGTCCCTAAATATGGGCCAAATACCAAACTGACAAAGTAGTTTATACTCACATTGCTCCACTTCTGCAAAAATAAAAACTTTTATTTCTTTATAATGAAATAATTTATAGATTTTAGGTTTTCTATCCTTCTTATGATGCATTTAGCTTGAGGC
The DNA here is from genome assembly GCA_023238725.1 of Scortum barcoo. Taxonomy (NCBI): domain Eukaryota; kingdom Metazoa; phylum Chordata; class Actinopteri; order Centrarchiformes; family Terapontidae; genus Scortum; species Scortum barcoo. The sequence continues at coordinate 1,619,965 of CM041542.1, forward strand.
TCTGTTGTAAGTGAAGTTGAACAAACAAAAATATCAGCTAAAGGAAGTTTAAATTTTCCTACCTGAGCTCTAAACTGCTAAAAAAAAAAAACCACAGTAGTGCTGTGAAAAAACTCCCAGTGGACACACGACTTTCCATAAAAGACTATTAAACAACGTTTTGGGCCTTGAGGTCAGAATTTGTACTTAAAAACTGGACTCGTGTTGCAGTTGCAGCTGTGCACCTCACTGCACGGCTCATAAAACACAATACTCTGCTCTCTCTGTGTGTGTGTGTGTGTGTGTGTGTGTGTGTGTTTGTCACGCAGCCTCTCCGTTGCTCAGCTCAGAGTTGTGGGATTTAAATATGTAAGAGTTTCTCAATAATACATGTTACTGCAACTGCAAACAACTTAAGCTCACCTCTCTCTCTCTCTCTCTCTCTCTCTCTCTCTGCAACGGTCTACCTCACTCGCCCACTCTCACCGACTCGGCCCCTCTATATAGGCCAAGAGCAACTTTACAGTGTTGTCATCCAAAACTGTAAACACACACACACACACACACACACACACACACACAGAGAGAGAGAGAGAGCAGAGTATTGTGTTTTATGAGCCGTCACAAACATAATAATGGCTGCTATTGTTAGTGTGTTTGTGTTGAGCGTTATTTAATGTTTAGGAATGCACACACACACACACACAAACGCAGAAAAAAACTCAGCGATGTTATTTGGCTATATGAAATGAAAACACAGGAGATGTAGGCCGGGAGTGTAACAATGACAGAGACTGTCAGACTGTGTGTGTGTGTGTGTGTGTGTCCCGGTTTTGCCCCAGTTACCGTGTCCTGATAAAGGAGTAACTGCTTTTGTCCGCCTCCAGCAGTAAACACACTTTGGGAAACATTATCCATCTCGCTATGAATGCTTATTATTATGGCTATTGTGTGTGTAGGTGTGTGTGAGAGAGAGAGTGTGTGTGTGTGTTGCCAAGTTGCCTCCGGCAGATAAATGCAGATGTATTCATGAAATGCATCACGGCAGTTTACGGTGATAACGTCCCGTCTCGAGCTGGGAGAGGGCTCTCGTCGTCATTTAACAGCCACACACACACACACACACACACACACACACAGTACACAGTAGTGGCTGTGCACTAAAGGGTCTGTTCACCCAAATCACTAAAAAGCAATTATTGCCCCACTTTCATCTTTCCAGACAAATTGTTTTGAGATCAGTGCTGCGATTTCTGCCTTTGAAAAGGAACAAAGGAAATTGCAATAAAGTTTTTTTTTAATAATTTGCTGTTGAAATATTAACATCCAAGCCTCAGCTGCAGACCACAACTTGACTGGACAAACTCAAACAGTTTTTTTGGAAATAAAAGAGTGGTCGACCTCAGGAAACCACAAATTTTGTTTTTCTTTTGCATTTCATTCAGAGTGTCCCTAAGATTCATCATGTAATGGCACACACTGCATGATTTTATCTCCCAGACCAGATCGTGATGCTCAAATCTGATCTGTACTCGACCGAAAAATCATCACCACCACCATCCTCATGATGAAATGGATCAAATGTGCAGTAATAAAACACTTATACGAAACATATGTATTTATTTTTTCACAATCTGAAAAGTAAAAGTGCATCAAAAAGCTGCTCCGTTCCAGGAAAAAGAGTAAAAAACTCTAAAAAGTTCTTTGCAGGCAGAACAGCGAGGTTAAACGCTGCTTGTTTGTTTGAGCCTCTGCAGCGTCCCGTTCAGCGTCGCGGCTCCGATGTCCCACTTTCTCCACACGCATCCATGCGGCCTCGTCTCATCTGATCTCATCTCCGAGTCTCAGACAGGAACAGGTTTTTATTCTCTCTGTGATCCTTTTTTGGTTTCGCTGCAGCCACCTGCTGCATCAGAGCCAGACCAGACGCCTGCCGCTGAATTATTAAACGCCACGCCTTTAAACGCTACCACTTCACCCTTTCTCTCCATCCTTCCCGCCTCCTGCAGGCCGCTTGGTGAATTATTAAACAGCACGACGAGCTGATGTCATTTTACTACGCTCTTTCTCCCTCTGTTGCTTCCTTTCACCCCCGTTGCCATTTTCAATTTTTACGCTTAGTTGGTTTTATTCTCCATCTCTCTCTCTTTTCACCTCCACTTCCCTAATCTGTAATTTTTGTTTCTTCAAGAGCTTCCGAAAATCTTTGTCACCGCTCTGCAAGAAAATTAACTGAAGCAATCAGATGTGTGCTTCCCTGAATGGAAACTAATTGGTAAGGTAACAGTGGTTACAGCCGTTGACCAGGTAAAACAACAGGCTGAAAGTCATTATGTTTCTACAGCAAAACCATTAACCTGCGCTCATTTAAACCAGTTATGTAGCACCGTCTCGTTTAACCTGCTGCTTTATTTAAAGTCACTGCATCCACAGTGAGATAAGAACAGCAGTAAAAACAATAAGGTGTCCTTAATGTGGATCTCCTAATGTTTCTAGCTAACTCTGATGAGAAGAGTATCTGATAATGACAGAACGGATGATACCATTTTTATTGTTATTTATATTCTGATTTTCGCCTTCAATAACAAATAGTTCTGCACACAAACTAAACTTTCCTGCGTCTCACCAACTTTCCTTAAAGGTGAAAGGCTGCTTCAAGCGACAATACAGAAGAAACTAAACCTTTTTAAATATTTTTGTCTCGACACAAACAGTCAAAGATCTTGGTCTCAATAAAACAATAAAACATCTGCAAAATTGTAAAATATATCTTTAAATAAGTAAAAATGGTATGAATGTAAACAGGCCTTTATTTGAGACAGGTATTTTTACTTCCTTCTGTCACTGTATTTAGCCTTATTTCAGTACAAGCCTTTTTTCTGATCTGCTTTCATTTTCCCTGTTTAAATTTACTTAATGCATTATGCTATTAATGCAAACTTCCTGTATGCATTTCAATTTAAAAGTCCCCCCACTTGCAGTGACTGAAATCAGACAATTACTCTTTAGATGAGTGATGTTAAAACTACCAGGATTATACTGTATAATGTGTTAAAGTGATAGAAATGTACATTATAGTTAGCTGACATGCATGTTATGTAACATATCAGATTATATAACAAATACTGGGACACTTGATTAAGTGTCAGATTAAAAGAGAAAAGTCTCGTCCCTCATCCACTTATACTCTTCTGCCTTTTGTATTCCTCTGTGTTGCAGTGTGGTTGCAGCGTCTTGCGTTATAAAAGCAGAGTTTCCCAGTTGGAGCCACCACGCCACGCCACGCCACGCCACGCCACGCCACGCCACGCCACGCCACGCCACGCCACATGAATGCATTTATCGCCTGAAACCCGGACCAAAGGCAAAAGAAGGAACAATGGAAGAGGATTTATCGTGAAGGATTTCATGTGTTTGAGGACAAGCAGCACATTTCTTTCTTCCCTCTGTTGTCTTTTCTTGCTGCTCATTTGTTCGCTGCCTTTCAGGTTTTTATGGACGCACAACTCACGTTTACTGCAGACAGGAGACGCTCATTTCTTCTCGTCCGGTCACATTGCACTAAAGAATCTTTGCTCTTGAGTTGTGTTATGGATCTTTGCTTTTTTCATGTTTTTATAGGCTTTTTTCAGGTGGTTTGGATCCATTGAATGAATCTTTATCCATCTACATTACATCCTCGTCTCTGTGTTTACTTTTAAGGACGTAGGACTGATTGATGTCTTTGTCCCTCTGAGAAATCTTCCCATTTTCAGCGTTTATATTTGGCTTGGTGGATGTTCTTTCTTCATTTCCAACCAGAGATTACAGATTCCTGCTCTGTCTGTCCTCTTTCACTATTTATGTGCAACCCTTTGTTCTATTTATGCTAACGTCTTTTCTTTCAAACATCTGTTTTTCGTCAGTCTGATGAGCCATCGTCCCATTTCAAGGTTTATCTGGACTATTTCAGTTCTTTTCCAAACATCATTTTGATTTGATATTCTCTCTCTTCATCCTTTTTTCCCCCCGCTTCGCTCCCAATCACATCCAAGTCTTTCTATTTTGGGGGATTCATTTATTCATTTATGGCCATACGTCTCTGCTCGGTAGGTGATTTCCTGTTTGTCATCTCTGTTTTTCGTTCCAGCATCGACAGCTGTGGACAGAAGGAGGGCAGAGACGTGACGAGGACACCGAGAGTCTGTTTGCTTGCTAATAGAGAGCCGCCGTCTGAGGAGGTGAAGGGGTGTCAAGGATGAAGTGCTGCTGTAAACCTGCAAGATCTCCCCACAGCGAATGAAATGAAAACTGTCAGTACATGCAGTTTCTATATTACTGGTCAATTCAGAGCAGGAAATTATGGTTTTTTTCTGCTTTAAATGACGTTGGAGGTTCAGGATCATTCTCAGAGGCTTTCTGACAGTAATTATAATTACATCTAATAGAGAAACCTGCTAAATGCAAACCACAAAAAACCACCTGCATCAAACGACAGATCAGAAAAACTCATCTTATATTCATGCTCATACATTATTATTTGGGAATTACATCTTCATCGTATGTGATCATGTTCATAATCCATGGATACTAAAGGATAAACGGCCAAATAGAGAATAAAATGACAAATCAGGTACCTGTTTAACTTTTCATTTATAAGCAAAACTTCGATATTTCTGCCCCATAGTGGTCTAAGACTGAGTAAATTATAACTACAGATGAAACACTTGACTCATCAGTTGGCAGAAGATAACTGTCAACTATTTTGGTAATAAAATAAATTATCATTTTTGATGCAAAAATGGCCAACTCTGAAAAGTGAGGACTTTTCTTTGGTATTTTAAAACTAAATGATTAAAACTCTGTGTTGCCTTTTTTTAAATAAACCAAGCACTTCATTGAGAAATGACTATGAAAATTATGAAAAAACTAGTTGGTAAATGTTGAAAAAAAGGTCTCAGGTTTGTTCAACATTCATATCAATGAATAAATCTACATTCATCTTTTTACTCCATCTCTACAAAACCTCTGTCATAACTTTGGGAATGAAGTCTTTAAAGCGACCGACGTGAATCCTGCTGACTGATGGGCTGGAGAAAAGAAATAAAAGAAGAATTACAACTGAACTGCCAATTGCATTTTCATAGTTTTTTTCTTTTGTCCTGAACCGCTTGAAGAGATTAACCCAGCAGCCTCAATCCAGTCGTCTACTCCCCTGTTCAATCTTCATAAAGAGTTTTAGATTAGCGTTAGCGTGTAATGACTCGATGCAGCCTGTAAACCAATCTGTGAAAACATTTCTGTTACTTAAACTGTGATTACGCTTCACATTTTAGCTGATGAAGTGACAGTTCTTGTATAATAATGTGGGATAAAAGAAGCTACGAGATACTTATCTACATTTAGCTTTGAAACAACACAACACACGCAAACTTTGGCACTGCGACAGAAAAATTATCGCTGCTGTCTATTTTGATCAGCCGCCGCCATCAACAGAAAGCCGCGGAGCTGCGAGAGGCGGAGGAGACTTCAAACACTTCGGCGGTCCGAGGCTTACGTTTCAAATGAGACCAGAGAAAACGTTTTGGACCGCGCCACAAAGGAATCCTGATTATTCCACAATGCCATTATCTCCCAGCGCCTGTAACATGAAATGAATAAAGTGGAACTACAAAGAAAAAGGAAGAAGAAATGGCACACAGAGCCCGGATAAAGCCGTGGGTCATCGCCGGTCAAGATTGAACCGCGGCCCCGCAGAGGGTTTGGTCACGGCCGCATTTGTACAGAGCTACAAAGAAAAGATCCAAAAAGGGACAGAGGAGACTTTGAACTCCACGAAAACCTCCAGCGGGCCGTCACACATCACCACCGCTTATCTGGTATGGATGAGATACCGATACTCAGATCGATGGATCAACAGCCACAGAGAGAGGTGGATACAGACAGGAAGTCCATAAAACGACAAAACAACAGAAAGAGAGGAAAACTAAAATCTACCTGCTTCATTACTGAATTATAAAGAACAAACAAAGAGGAAAACAGCGTTGATGCATTAGGAAACAAACAGGATCCATACGTCCTCGGCAACAGCAGCTGAAATGTGACATCTCACTGCATCACACACAAATTGTCTCGAGCTGCGACGGGGAGGCAGAATCTGATTTGAAATCCTTCGTGGCGCATCACGGCTCTTTTCATTGCTGCCTAAACAGACAAATATCTTTCCTATGGGGTTTACGTGACGCAGCTTTGCACACACACACACACACACACACACACACACACACACAGAGAGATCTGGTCTGCATCAACAAGGGAGCTGGAAATCTGATTTTACTGTGTTCAGATAAAGTAAATCCACCCGTTCACTGCTGACACAAATCTGCTTTGTCTCAGATTTCTAAATGACCCGGTCATCTTCATGCTGCTGTTTTCATCTTACAGCTGAGAGCTCATCATCAGGGATATTTCCTATTATACATCCTATATTTGACCATAATATACTGCATGTAGACTGTATGTAAGCTTTGGCACAGTACTTTCTACTCCTCTTAACAACCCACAGCAGATCTGAGCCACTGTTTTTGTAGTTTTGGTGGGACTGGTGGATGTCGTCGTCTACAGGCAAAGAAGGTAATATAAGTTTTAAACTTGGTAAACTTCGGCATTTTGACAGTCATTGTGAGCATGTTAGCGCACAAACTGGGGGTGTAACAGTGCACATAACTCACAGGTCAGTCTGGATTTCAGTTTTGGCCTCACACTTTGAAAATCTCTGCTCGACATCCTTATTCTTCTTCCTCTTCACCTCATTTTCTCTCCCTATATTTCCTTCCTCTGTCTCCTCCATCCTTCCTTTTTCTTCTTCCTCCTCCCTTTCCATGCCTGTATTTCATCCTCCACCTCCATCACATCAGCATCTTTCCATTTCTCTCTTTTCACCTCACTCTGTTCCCTCGCTTCCTTCATTTATATCCTCCATCCACTCCCTTATTGTGTTTTCCTTCCTTTTCTCCTCCATCATGTTCGTTCCTTGTCTCGTCTCGTGTCGGAGGCTCAGGGTGGAAAATAAAGCCATCAGGCGGTGACTCATCCTCCTGCTGTGGGACACGGTTCATATTTTCAGGGTTGGGACGGCTTCCTGTCTCGTGTAAATGTTTGATTAAGGCCTCAATTACTCTGCTGAAACTCAAACTCTCGGCTGACAGCCTCGCGAGTGCCGTCGAGGTCAAAGAGCGCTGGGAGCGTCGCGTTAGGATTTCTAATGAAGCTGACGCCGATGTAAGAGCTGATGAGAAATGAGGGTGGTTCGCTCTGTTTAATCAGAGGCGACGAAGCACTTTAAAAGCACTGTACGGCTAACAGGAACACACACAGTACATGGAGAGTAAAAGTTCTACATTTCAGGTTTTACTTTAAGAACAAGCTTTACACGTCTTATTTCAGGCTTAATCACAGAAGAGATGAGTCCTGTGTGATCTTTGCATCCACTTCAGGAGTTCGTATCTGCAGCAGAATAACTGAACTCTTGTGTGCAGAAAACCTCACAATGCAAACTTTCTCCAATCTTGTTCGCTCCTGCTAAAAACAAACCTTTACTGCAGAAAATTATATTTTAGCAGAGTGATCGAAAAAAAAGTTTTGTGCAAATAAGAACTAACACGCAGCCTGCTGAATTGAAAAAAAAAAATAAATAAAATTGTGCTGCAGAATTGATCTGTTAGCTGTGAAAAGGGAACAGGTGCTCTGTTATTTATGATGGTGCAAACATTACTGCCCGGCTGTTGAGTCAGCAAACACTTTCCGACTTATTTCTCAGATGGTTTGGTTTTATGATGATCGGTTCAGCACGACTCCCGAGTTTCTTTCACTTTTATGTGAAGAAGGGAAACAGCAGCAGTCTTCTTCAGAGTTTCACCTGAAGATGGAGGACGCTGAATCTAGTTGGATTCTAAATAAAGACCCGTCAACCTTCAAAGAAATATACATTTTCATCAATATGCTAAGTTCAAAAAGTAAATTATGTGAGTGATTTTTGCAAAATACTATTTAAAAGGAACTGAAAAGGATTTTTTAAACTTACACTTTGTACCTGTAGCTGTGTGTAATCTTTCTGTAATCGCAGCATCTTTAAGATCATTTGAAAAGTAGAATAACTGAACAATCACAGTGAACGTTGGTGCTTTTGGCTCTTTCATCCCATTATAATCGGGTCCAGTGTGTAAATCCTCCACATACTGACTGTTCACTTTAGCTCTGTGGCCTTTTTATCACTTATTTTTAGCCCTAACGTGAACACAGATCCCAGCGTTTTAAAATTCCTCTTCTGCCTTTAAACTTGTGTCTCTACAAATAAAACTGAACATTTTGTAGGAACCTCAAAGGGGAAAAAAATCCCCCTCTGACTCCCCAAGCAGCAAAAACAAAGAAAAAGAGGAGAAGAAAGAGAAAGATGAAGTGAGCAGAGAGAGAAGAAGAGATGCAGCTGAGAGCTAAAGATTTATTTTCCCCTCAAACAACTTCACTCACTACAAACACTGTTTTCTCTCAAACAGATGAGTCGGCTGTCTGGATTTCACACACACACACACACACACACAACAAACATTACTGATGCTGCTGTCAAAAAGGATGCAAGTGTGTTTGTTAAAATTCTTCCCTCCTTTCGTTTGTTCTCTGAAGCAGGAAGCAACGAGAGGTGAAAGAGGAAGAGAGAAGAGGAAGAAAGGAGGAAAACAAAAAGGAAAAAAGGGAAGTAAAAGAGAAAGGAGGAACTCATTTGTGAGTGTGTGTGAGGGGGTGAGATAGAGGGGAAAACAGAAACAAGAGAGGGCTAAAGGCCCGTCTGGGGAGCAAGCCGGCAGGCTGCTGATAACATTACACACATACACACACACACAAACAAACTCACACAAATGACAAAACCGGTTAGTTTCACGTCTTTTTTTGAGGCTGATTATTTACTGGCTGTTTGCCTTGTTGCCAGATTATCCTCATCCACTGGCACCTAAATTGACCTCATCTAGTGTGTGTGTCTGTGTGTGTGTGTGTGCAAAAAAAAAGAGAGAGCGAGAGAGAGAGAGGAAGAAATTTGAATGAATCTGTGTTCGCGTTCAATGAAGGTGTGTGTGCATGTGTGTGTTTTTATCTTTGTGTGCGTGTGTTTCTAAGTCAGTGTGTGTGTGTGTGTGTGTGTGTGAGAGACATTTTCGCTCTTCCAATCTGAGGCCATGCCGAAGACAAGAACAAAAACAAATTGCCCTGTCAACACAAATTGTTCTGTCAACTCACTGGGACAGTACACACACACACACACACGAATAGTGCTCATTGTGACGCACAAACACACCATCAATAGCGCCCCCCACCCCTCCCCTCCCCAAAGATAATTGGATTTAAAATAGAAAAAGCCAACAAATTGATTATTGAGGGAGGCCATTAGCCGGGCTGCTGCATTGAGCTGATTGGCTGCCTGTGAGGCGGCGCTCCCCCGATAACAGCGCAGGAATCTGCACGCGTGCGACCACAGGCGTCACACACACCGGTGGACTAATCCATACGGTTAAAAAGTCCCGATAAAAAGACGAGAAGACTGAAGCACTCATCCGTCTGCAAGGAGCGTGAGCAAGAAGACTCAGCAGCTCAGTGTGTGTGTGAGTGCGTGTTTCTGTCAATGTGTGTGTGTGTGTGTGTGTTTTGCAGAAACTGTTGTGTTTCAAAAGCTTCAGTTTTCATTAGTTTTCAAGTTACAGATGTTCACATTGGTGTCATCACCTTTCATTTGAAGGTACTTAATGTAATATATATATATATATATATAAAAATAATAAAAATAATGTATTTGATATATAATGTAAGGACGAGATTCATTTAGACACAATCACAGTTTTATTTAAACTGTAGGGAAGGTTTTTGTTTGGTATCATGGATTTGTTGCAAACTTTATTAAAATGTTCATTAATGAGTTATTTGTAAAACCTCACAACAAATAGAAAAAAGGACAAAAGTTCACGGGTTGTGGAAGCCTACGAGTTTCTAAAATGAACTTTTGTTTCTACCTACTAAAATCTCGAGACCTTTTCTGCTTTCAGAGGAAAACCTTTCCGCGTCGCGTCTGTTCGAAGTTGGCTTGAATGAAACCTCGTCGTCCTCTGAAGGACGCCGCCGAGCCGCTCAGGTTACCCATCAGCCATCTGTCAGACAGCCGGCAGACACCAGAATTCGACAGTCCCTAAATATGACTTCTGGAAGGGAAAATAACCTCAAGTCAACGGCCAGTTAGCGGCCATCTGGTGGAAATTAGCGGACAAACTTTTCTGGTTTCGTCATCACAGTTTGCCCTCCTGCTGTCCGGTGATTCACACTTTTATGCGTCTCCTTTTTAAACCTCGGGTGGTGATACTCAGCCGGTCCCACCGAGTCTCTCTCCATCATCTCATTAAACAGAAAAAGCACGACGTTTTCTCTCGAGGGCGGCATTTTAAAAACAATATTCCTCATGGCTTAAAACTCATTATTTCATCTGCTGCAGACTCTTTCTAAACCTAATGTACTCTGCAGGAAGTCAGGAAACAATAACCCAGACGTTAACTTTTTGGTATCGATTTGTTCTCCCAAATAATTTAGGGATCCATTTTAATCTGCTTGTGACCAGCCTTGGGGAAATAACAAATTATAAGTGTTTCACAGCGACGGTGCTTCATGAATTCTTCGTGCTCCTTCCTGCGTTTTTTAGTGACAGGACAGAATAAAAAAAAAAAAAAAAGGGAAGAGAAATCATCATTTGGCCTCATTTTTCAGTGTAATTAAGTTTGAAGTATGCTCGGAAAATTTGCAGCAGACTTTGGAAAGGAGCTGGTTTTTAAAGCAAGTTTCCAAAATGTCACCTGCTGCTGGAGGGCCGGCGCCATGACGGTCCGACCGCCCTGCTCCAGCGATAAAAAGCGCGGTGATATGTGTGTTTGGAGCTGTCAGACTGCAGTGTGTGTTCAGACAAACGGCCGCTCAAGTCGGATTTTATTTATTTATTTTTTTTATCAAGCTGTAGTTGACTGACAGGCCCGAGATGAAGGTCAGGACACTCAGATACCTGTATCGACCTGCTGTCATCATCCCAGTGTGATCGGTGGTAGTATGACACATGGGCGGTCTGATAACGCCCTGCTGTGTGTGTGTGTGTTTAACTTGCACCTTATCTTCCACAGTGAGTGTGTGGTGTTAAAGCTGTGGTGGTATGCACTCTCTTTCTTCATGCCTTTACTTTGGCTGCTGCAACAATCATTAAAGTCAGACTCAAAGAAGTCGTCCAATCAGTAATAGCAGTATTGATTATTGGACCCCTATCAATTCACCAACAAGACAAGAGGCATCAAACCTGCACAAGTAAACTGAAGAGGCAAATCATAAATATTTCACTATTCATCTATCTACTCTACTGCTATGTTTTTGATTCCTCGATTGATTATTTTGTCTACAAGATGTCAAAAAATAATGTCTGACCAGAGTTTGACCAACAGTCCTTAACGAAGATATTCCACTTACATTTATATAAAACGAGGAAACGCAGGAAAGCCTCACATTTGAAAACTTGGGACGATTTCCTAGCTTACCAGCTGACAACAGTTATTACATCCTGCTTTTTAACAGTTTTTCAGCACAATAATAATTAAAGGAGACATTTCAAATAAGATCATATCAGATCGAAGCAGCATCACTGCAGCAAATATGGAAAAGATTAGCAGGGATGTCCAGATATTTAATTTCTGGCAGTTTTGTGTGATAGTTTGTTTTCTTGTCACAATAAAGACATTGTAAAGAAATGGATTTTCCCTCTTTGCTGTGGAAGAACCTGAGAGTCCTGATCTCAGCATCATCCGACTCCTCTAGGATGATTCAGACGTGAGGAGCCTTCATCAGAGCTCTGCAGTCTGAATTCAACCATTTTCCAACATGGAGGCCATTACAGCAGCCCATTAGTGCCCATAGTGTTGGAGTGATGTTCAACCATCACATCTGTCCACGCCGTCTCTGAGGGGTTATCAACTTCTAATTGCCGTCTTGTCACAAAGAGGATTATGGGTCCAGTCGGGGACGCCTCCGGCCGGCCAAGGACAGATTATACTGGACATTATCGCGAAAAGGAGGAGATATGAATAAACACGCCGCCGCCAGAGAGCTTAATTTGTTCCACCTCCGCCTTCGATGCATGAACATGTTACAAATCAAATCCACTAATGAGGAGGACCAGAAGGGGAAGGAAGGAAGGAAGGAAGGAAGGAAGGAAGAAAGAAGGGAAACAGGACACAGGAGGGAAGAAAGAGAGGAGGAAACAAAGGGAAGATGAAGGAGAGGAACAGAGGAGGAGAGAGGATGAGGAGGTGGGAAGAAATAAGGATGGAAGAGGAAGATGAAGGAGGATGATGGGATGAGAGACGAAAGACAGAGAGAAAATGACAACAGGGAGGTGAGAAGACAGCAGAACGAAGGAGAGGAAACGAGCAAGTTAGAGGATGTAGAAGAGAGAAAAGGTGGAAAAAAGAAGAGGAGGAAGAGGAGAAGGAAAAAAGACATGCAAGCGAAAAGAGAAAAAGAGAAGAAGAAGATGATGAATCCAACACGTCATGATGTACACAACAGTATGAAAACAGAAAAACACAAAACTAAAAAATAAAATCGATAAAACTCACACACACACACACACACACACACACACTAAGAGAACTGGTATGACAGCAGCATAATGTGGAAAATGAGGAAAAATACAACCGAAGTGTCTCTGTACGAAAAAAAAAAGCCCATCTGGAGTTTGATTACTGGACTAAAACACAGACTGGATAAAAACAATGAATGAATGAAAAACTTGAACTTGAAAAAAGCATACTCACATTTAAAAAGATCAAAATTCATAAACTCCTCTGTCTAAAGGATTTATTAAAAACTCATTGTCTTTACCATTAAAGTAAAAAATGTAAGTGTCATCCTGATTAAAAGTTAGTTATCAGTCAGTGGTATTTCATCTTTGGATTAATTTATCGGATCTCCTCCAGTAAGCCTGCACAAAAAGCATCAACACACCCCTGATGAACTCGTTAATTACACTCTTAAAGAGCCGCGATAACTCTGTTTAAAGCTTCGGCCTGGATTGCAGACATTTTCAGGGATAAATGAAGATGTTTTGGACCAAATTGGCTAAAACAGATGTACGCCGAACACCCAAACACATGTTGGATCGACACAGACGCGCATAACACACTCGTCCCTATTGAACACACACACACACACACACAGTCGCACTAACAACACAACACGCCTCCAACAGAGTATATCCATTATGTTAACTTACTGCTTTTGACAGTTCAGCACACCCACTGCACCTGACTCCACACACACACACACACACACACACGATGCTGCATCTGCATCTGCAAACACAGAAGAGTCTGCTGAGCTTGGTGTGTTAATCACTCAGAAAATAATTTAAATCAATAAAGCAGAACAGATTGAATGAAAAGTGGATTAAAAAAAAAAAAACACAACAAATGAGCTCACCTGGCATCTCTGACCAAAGAGAGAGGAAGACAGGGAGGAGGGGAGGTTTCCTCTCATGCAACTATCGGATTTAAGTTTCACCTGGACACAGATGAACATATAAATCCCACAGGTAGATCTTCACTGATCATACGGATGCATTAAACTCGATGCAGCAGGCTCGCTGTCATTGTGATAATTGAACATTTCAACTATGATGACGACGGACGAAGACGAGGTGGCGGCGACATCGTGCAGCTGGCAGCACATCGAACATGCTAACTTGTTTTAAATAGCATCACCCAAGTGTTGACATGAGCGGGACAAAGAAAACGTCTTGAACCGCGATGTTTGCGCATCGATAAACCATCAAATACATCTGAGTGGGACTGGCTCAAAGGGGGCGTCATTACGAGGGCGTTCAGGTAAAGAAAACACAGACTCAGCTCTTCCTGAAGCATAAATCAACCATCACTGCCGCTCACAATCTTTGAGACCGTCTCATTGCTGCGCCTTCAAACTCGATTTTATTTCCCGTCTCAGTTGGACCTGAAGCATCTTTAGATCCTCAGGGTGGGGGGCTGGCAGAACTTCAGATTCATGATTGCTCCATTTTTAGTTGGGAAAAAAGACAGAGCATGGAAACACATTAATTCAGCACAGAGAGGAGGAAAATACGCTGAAAACGAAGAATATTTACTCCTCTTTTACTTCCAGCAGACCCACAGACGGAGCTAATCTGGTGAAGAGAAGTAGTCCACTAATAAAGAGAGGAAGTACTGAGGAGGACAGATAAGAGGAGGACTCGAAGATAAGCAGAGGAGGACAGCGTGGAGGAGAGAGGCCATCCACAAGAACAAAAGACTAATTTGAAGAGCCGGGAGTGGAAAGCTCAGGGGTCCGACGCTGAAAAGTTCAACAATAATCAGAGTTTTTTAAAACACTGACTGACAGGCTCCTGAGATGACGATTTAACGTTTAAAGCTTCAGTTCTATTTCTGTCTGAGCCGAGCCGAGTTTTCTTTCTCCGCCGCTGAATAAATATACGGCAGCTTTGTTCTGGGAGCAGATATCTGCAGTTTGAAATGTAAAATGACTGACAACATGAAGACGCTGAGAGAGTTATTACAGAAGTTTTCACATAAGAGAGCTGCAGTTCTTTACGGAAAAACACAATTAAAATGTACTATTACAACCACAACCCCTCCTCCAGCCAGTGTTAATAGTAAAAATAAAAGTGAAGAAAAGACTGTGGGTGTGTAGTGTTGTGTGATACATATGGATAATGTTTTGCTGCTTTCACACAAAAAAAAACAAGAGACAATAAAAGCAGGTTTAGTACGACTGAAGTCAAACAACATTTGATTATTTTGCAGGAAACGATGAAAATTGATTTTGTCGTCCAGTTTATTTCAGTATGAATGAGCGCGGTAAAAGTAGTTTTACTTGAAATGAAGACCTCATAAGAAAAATATTAAGTCATAAGCAGCCTGCTGGTTCACGGCTCCATCACCAGAAAAACTCACCACCACGAACATTTCACCTTCTGCTCTGAGTTTCCGTCCAACAAACCGTCACCTTCGGGAATGACCGAAGGGAAAGCTGCTGGAAGGACATCTGAATCCTCGCCTTCTTAGCGTGTTGAAATCTCTGCGAATCCTTAAATATTTAACCGAAGCTCGACCAAACCTCTCAGATCGTTGCGCCGACTTTAAGTTCTTTCCATTAAATGACGCAAGGAGTATAATTTGATTTCTTGGTGAACCACTTTACCTCCTTATCATCCACTTTGGCTTCGGTAAGCGCTCTTAAAACTCTCCTAAAAGCTTTTGATACCTCTGAGCTCCATCTTTTGTTAAAAAAAAATGGCTTTCATGGATTTCTCAAACTGTGATAGATGTAAAAAATGGCAGCTTTAGAAAGACGAACAACTTCTCCATTTTCCATCAAACCTCTGGAAAATGAGAAAACACACACACACACACAAACACACAAACTGTACACCAGAAAATGTACTTCATACTTTGAGCCATTCAGGTTGGATTCTTCATGGCGGCGTGTAAAATTTTGACACCTGAAATCCACCAAAGGAAAAAAAAAAAAAAAGCCAATAAAGACTGAGGAGATTATAGCTGTGGGAACAAGCGGAGGTGTAGGAGCGAGAGCGGGGAGTTATTAAAGATGAATAGGAGTCGAGCGGTGACTGACAGCGGCGGACGCGCTCCCAGCAGGCCCGGCGTGAATGTGATTATCCCAGGATAATGCTGTTTCCTCTTAGAATAGACCTTGACCGTCTCAGAGGGGAAGGATTAGATTTAATTAGTCTCTCGCTCCGAACAGAAGACACAGTCACACCTCCACGTCGACAACTTTGGTAACAAACTGGGCAGTGATGGAGGGAGGGAGCGGGAGGAGAAAGAGGTGATGGAGGAGGTGGAGAGAGATTTTTCCAAATCTACACAGGACAACATGTGAAAACCTCCCTCAAAGACTCAAAACGTTTTGTCGTTTTGTTGGTGGAAGAAAAAGAAAAAGACAAAACGAAAACACAAAAAAATATGAAAGCAGCACGTTATCTCCAGATCCACAAGTTAATTATCCCGTTGCCCCGGTTAGCAAAGTCTTTTTCTGGTGGTATCGCCTTCATTATCTCAGAAAATTCTTGAGATAACGAGATAATTAGCAAGCATTTTTGCACATACATGCTTGGTTTCATTTTAGACTGCAGCAAAAACAACTGATGGTTCACGCTTCGTTAGTGAAATCTGAACAGCGTCACATACATGAGAAAAATATTCACCCAGACAACAACTCATTATGAAAAACACACAAATTACAATCAAATATTACAGCTGCAGTGTGTGTTTTACTGTCACATTCGATGAAAGGTACACAGGATAAACTGAAGCTCACTGGTTTTATCATTTATAAAAGAAAACAACCGGAAATCTATCATGTCAAACATCAAACTAATAATCAAACTAATAATAAAAACTAATAAATAAAAACTAATAAAGACTTTTGCTAACACGTTTCTGTCTCTGCAGAAACAAAGATCTGAACATTTGAACATCTTAAACTGAGTTAACTTGAATTAACAAAACATGCACTTTTATATTACATAAATAATAGCAGATCAGTTAAAGCCAGTACATTTTTATGTGAAATTACAGAGGAGGGAATACTGTGCTGAAATTTCTTCATCCCACGAGGACACTCAAAGGCTATAATTCATTTCTGCTTGTGTGAAATCTAATCAGACCACCTAATCAGAATGAATATGTTGGGAATTACTCGTATTATATATAAAATACATTAATACGAAGGTTCAGGTGTCCCGGTGGGTTTTTTCACTGAAGAGAATAAAACTTAATTTCTGCTGTGAATGAGGAGATCTGTCTTAAAAATGGTTCTTAAACCTGACAAATCTGCTCTGATTGACATATTAAAGGGTCAGCGTTGATGCTCAGGTGTGCAGTCTACCTGAGGCCACACACACACACACACACACACACACACACACACACACACACACATTACACACACACACACACACACACACACTGTTTATTCTTTCATCTGATCACCCAAATGATATCTGAATATCAAATGTGGATTTCTTGCGCGAGAAAATGGCGATTCTGGCCGTCACAGGAGTAAACTGACAGCTCCAACCAGTCAGCAGGGAGGTCTATTTATAGACACACATGCACACACACACACCCTGCAGATATAATATGATCAAGTGCATTACATCAAATCACATTAATGCACCTTGCCTTGTGTGGTGGGGGTAAGAGCAACATATATTTTACTGTGTGTGTGTGTGTTTGTTGTCGTACAGCAGAGCAAAGGCTGTTCTGCATAAATATCAAAGAGGAATCACATAAATCATGTTTTATTCCACCTCAGTCACGACCACAAACACCTTTTCTGAGTGAGAGGAAACCCTGAGCCAACGTCCTTGTGTTATAATACTTATAAAATAAACGTAGTAACACATTTTGATTGAATTTCTGCATCTGTGTAAAGATATTGTTGATATCAGCTACAGCTAGAGGAAGAAAAGACTGGTGAGAGCGTGTCCTTATTTTTCACCTATCGAGGACACACAACTTTCTCATGCTGCCATTCATGTCTTTAGTCACACACACACACACACACACAGTAAAACACACACAGTGGGAGTAAAACGATGCCTCTGGGAGTGTGTGAGTTTCAGGGATTTGACAGGATCAGAGCTGGAGGCATTATTTAGTCCTTCAAAGATGAAAGGCAAGCAAGGTCCACACACACGCACTCTCACATATACACACACCTATATATACATACACATATCACGGTTCCCACCACCACCCACCAGCCTCATCTTCTCTTTGAAGACAAAACTGATGATGCTGCTAAATGTTTCTTACAGGAGTCAGAGGTGTGTGTGTGTTTTAGACTGCATACTCCCACACACACACACATACACACACACACACACACACACACACACACACACACACACACACACACACACACAGAGCTTCATTTATAACTATAACGACAGGCACCAGATGCATCTTCGGATCAACCAACAGGCAGGAAGAAAAGTGACTAATTCAGGATATTTGTTGATGTCGGTGTGAACGGTTCATCAGTGACGGCTGCAGATTTAAGAATTAATCCAAATCTTCATACTGTGTCCGTGACAGGGGGTTAAAGAAACCAGATTAATTGGAATCCAACCTAATTTAATTTCAACATGGCTGAATTTCTACCAAAGAAATCTAATTTCTTTGTTGTGATCTCAGTCAGGGAAAACGAAACAAACAGAATAAAAATGAAGAAGTGAGCGATCACGTCAACGACTTCTACCTCTTCTTCTAATTTGTTTCCTTTTGAGGCCACAAGTGGGAGGTAAGTCTCACTTTTATTGTTTGTTACGAGGTTAAACGATCACCTGTGTGTATGTAAATAAATAAATAACCAAGGATGCAGCGATTTCGGTTGCATTGCATCATCTGCCAACTCGTCTCAAACAAATGAGCATCAGCTCTTAAACAGCATGTCCGATAATGTTTGCAGTTCTTTGCAGCTCATTTAAACGGCATGACAGACTATTAATGTGCTAACTTACACTGTCTCGTGTCTGCATTTCCTGAATACTGGACAATCAGAGCTAAAATCAAACACCTCACTAACTCTAATCAGTCGCTATCCTTGGGGGACCTTTACAAAGAAAAGCAACCCTTAAACTGACCGAATATGAAAAACACCACCAATCTGAAATGGCAGCGAGAGGTGATTGGTGAAGCAGCAGAGAGAAGAAGCAGAGAAGAAAGAGCTGATAAGAGCAGTGAAGCCGCACGTCTTCCTCCTCTCGGCTTATCGACCGAAGACCAGCCGGCGCTCCTCGGCGGCCGAGTTCAGACGCGGAGAAATGAAGACTCCCCTGACGCTTGTGAGCAAACAGAAATCTTATCTGTGGCGAGGAACGATATGTCCTCCACGTGAACTCGCCCACTGCCGCAACATAATAACAAATAATCAAACAGCCACAGAGAGATCCTTCAGGAGGAGGAGATGTTTCTGATGCCTTTTTTTTGGAAGATCAGAAGCGATGATCTATTTCTGAGCGATTCTAAACTGAGAAGAACAACCTTATATTTCCTCAGTGACATTTGAAGATTGTCTGGTTTTGGGTTTTTTTGCAGATATACCAGCCCCTAAATGAATCCATTACACTCACAGACATGACATTTTGTTATTTTGCAGTCTCTGCACTCAGAGCAACTTACAAGAAGTGCAGTCGTAATAAAACAAAGGTCACAGCTTACTTAGAAAATAACAGCTTTCAGAGGAAGTGGGAGAGAAGGCGAAAATCTAATTTTACAAATATCTATACTTTGGATATTTAGGCATTTGGAGGAGTCACTGAAGCATGAAACCTTCTGTGATATTTCGTCTAAATTCATGCTGAGAATAAAAGTTAGAAAGGACCATAAATACATGAAAAACAGTCCTTTTTACCTTCAGTTATCTGTAACAGCAGGTACAGGAAGGGTTACTGTGAAAGCAACTGAAGTGTGTGTATCCGCCTCGTGCATCCAAAGCCTGCTATCCTCCACCGGCCGGGATCAGAGGAGTATTAATTAAAAGATAAGGCTGAAGAGTGAAACTTTAAACAAGAACAATGTGCTGCCATTATTCATGAGAAAGCTCCGTCTATAAACAGCTCGGGAGAAATTGTTTTCACAACCTATTATGAATTTTAATGTCATTCGCCATCCAGAATCGGCTGCCGATGTAAACATGAATGAATTACACCCTCATCGTTTATGCTGTTTTGGCTTTTAAGGTTACTGTCACACTCAGTTCATGACAGATGGCCAAAAACTAACTGGATAAAGTGTTTTAAAAGTCAAAAACTAAAAATGCAAACTGCTTTGTTTTGCAGCATTTACAAGCTGTGACGTTCAGGAAACTATTTACACAGTTTTAGCTGTGTTCTTCGGTCGTCCGTCTCACACGTGTCTCAACAAAGAGATACGCTCCTGTTTTTAGTCGATCTGCCCGTCACAGAGCGCGAATAAACAAGGAACCACATAGACAACAGTAAAAATAATCTTAAGCTTCCTCAGTGATGACGTCCTCCACAACCCGAAGATAAACACGTAACTTCTAGTAATGATCATTTCTCAAAATGACTTTAAAGCCAGAAGGAGTCACAGCAGCAATGAAGCTGTTTGACAGATTTTAAAAAAAGCCTTTGTTGAGGAGAACAAGGAAGTTTATTAATATGCAAACCAGACCAGCGGTGTCAGAGCTGTTTAGGAATACAAATTACACAACCTTTGCAGATGGTGTTTCTTAAACCGCTGAAAATGAGAACGTAATGATCCGGTCCACGTCCCAAACTTCATTAAAGTCGCCTTGCCTTTCGCTTCGAGTGTCGATGCATCATTTGCAAACTCATCTCAACACCTGAGGATTACTTTCACAAACACGTCGGATGATTCGTCGGCCTGCGTTGAAATAAGACTTCACCTCCTGTTAACTCCTCCCTAAACTCTCCGTGGACATGGATGCTCTTCATTTTCATCGTCCCACCAAGTTCAGAATTTTTTATTATTTTTTTTAATCTCCATGTTGCTGTGTTTTAGTCGGATTTGTGCGCAGAAACAACACACACCCTGTGGGAGGATTTAAAGCATTTCACAGCTTCTTCACTTCAGCTCGCCTCGGTTAAGAGTTTCTCTCTAAAAAAAAAAAAAAACAAACAAAAAAAAACTCTCTATTACTCTGCAGATACAGTCCAGTGACAGTGACAGTGACAGAAAGGGCACGACGGACAGAGAAACTGAGTGAGGGCAGAAAAAAAGATGGAGACACCGAGAGAAGAGAAACACTAATTCAACCTGGATTCAACAACGCTCGTGATCCTCCTCCAGCTTTGAACACCATTTTATTGCCGATCTTTCAAGTACTGGATTCTCTAAATCATTTATCACCAACATGGAGGAAGTCTGATTTTCTTACAGCCCACTCACAGTCGATGTTTAAAACTTTATTGTGACTATTTTTGTGCACAAAAAAACTCCTTTAAACTGATTCACAGCAGGAGTGAGGAGCAGACTGCAAATGTGTGCATGTATAGTAATTTTCCGCTACAAGAATCTGCATATATAGATACACAGCAGAACTGACAAACAAATAAGACTGTGCACACCCAGAGGCACACACACACACTCACACTCACACACACACACACTCACACACACTCAGAGCTATAATATCCAGTTCTACCAGGTTAGAGCAGGAATCAGATAATGACTTCTATCAAACAGCCCTCCAGAGTCAAATAAAACCTCCTCGTCTTCCTCCACAAGTAGCTCGCAGTGTGTGTGTTGTGTGTGTGTGTGTGTGTGTGTGTGTGTGTGTGTGTGTGTGTGTGTGTGTGAACATGTGCCTGTGTGAATGCAGAAGTAAACCTCAGTCAGTCCAACGGCAGCCTACGTAGGAGGATTTGTAGCAGCATAAACTTTACTGGATTTTGTGTCACTGTGTAAGTGTACGTCTCCAGCGCGTGTGTGTGTGTGGGCAGCTGTGTCCTGACAGAAAGTTAGCCTTCATGATCCGATGGCCTGCCTGAGACATCGCTGCTGCCGCTCGTAAATTGTCTCCTCGGGGAGGACAGACAAGGAAAAGTAAGACTAAGACTGTGTGTGTGTGTGTGTGTGTGCGTGTGTGTGTGTGTGTGTGTGTGGTGGGCTGTATATGTGACAGTATAAACTAAATGCCGGATCATACAGAGGTTTGATTTGTGACATACAGTAACTTTCTCGTGGCTCTCGTGACTCCAGCAGGAAGTGAAACCGAAGAGCATCAGAGAGGAAAAAAAGTTTTCTGTCGAAATACCAATGATAGAAACCTTAAAGTACATAAAATACTTTACTACTTGCTTGTATGATCTAAACAACCACACAATCAAAAAATCAATTAGAGCCGATACTTTTATGAATCTGTTAATGGTAAAAATCTCTCCTTTACAAGCTCCCAGAGTGCAATGTAATCTCTCCAAACTGTCTTATTTTATCTGACAAAGTGTCCAAACCCCAAACATCTTTAATTCACTGACATAAAAACAAACAAAAGAAAAAACAAGAACGTCGTCACATTAAGGAAGCTAAAAAAGGGAACATTTCTGCAGAACTCATTTATTTTCTTTTTTCATTAAAATCTGCAGATATTTGCTGGACATCATCAGTGGAAGTCATGCCTGTTCACCTGAGTATCTCCACGGGGAAAAGGAAGTCATATATATCTCCACGATAGAAGACAACCAGGACATCACACTGGACGTACCTGCAGGCTTTCGTTGGCCGTTTGAAGTGAAAAAGAAAAGCAGCACATTTGAATGCGAGCTACATCAAAGTTCACGGCTCCTCATTTCACAGCGAGCGGTTTCACTGCCCGACAACTCAGAGACCACATCTGTGTTTTGTCTCTAGTAGCATATTTATGAAAGGTAAGTAGCCATCATCCTGCTCCATTACCCACACACACACACTCTTCTCCTGCTCAGGTGCCCCGGGTTTGAACCAGGTTTTGTCCTGACTCAGCCCGCCGTCCTTCACCCGTCCTGCTGAGACGAAATGTGACACGGCGCGAGGACCCCATCTGTTTGAGGAACGAATGGTGAGGCCGAGCTGCAGTAAAAGAGCTGAGAAATGCTGAGGCGGTGCTGGAAAAGTGGCTACAGGAAGAAAACTGATGGCGTCACATGTTCAAAGATGAAAAAGGGAGTTTGCCACAAGCCACACTGTCGTGTTGGTTTGCTGAGAAATCACCTGTACCGACATCTTTATTATGAAAAAGACTGCAGATTTGAATATGATATGTTGATATGTTGAACATATATACAAAAGATCCCCAAAGGATGGAGTCCATAATTTCTTCCCCTCCAGTGCCACCAGCAATACGACCTTCATGTTTGGATGGAGTATATTTGGAGCACATAGTCATGATTAAGTTAGAAATTAAAATTGTCCAATAATTTGATTTATCGATTAACATTTTGGTTTCCTTTACAACAAGCAGAAAAGCCTCAATGAGCTGCTGGATGTGCAGTAATCAATATTAATCACATCATTTTTTCATTTTCCATCTTTCAGTGAAGTTATATTGTGATGGACACCCAGTCAATCGCTGCAGATGACATTTATTTAGACACTTTTGCTCAAAGCGGCTCACGTTTCTCCTCACATTCACACACTGGGAGTAATTTGAGGTTAAATTTACTGCTGAAGGTCACTTTGACATGTGGATCAAACGTCAACCCTTCAATGAATTGTTAACAGCTCAGCCTGACTGCTTTTATTGTTAATAATAAACATCTTTAGATAATTCCTAATTGAATCAGGTTATCCAAGTTATGGTTTTCATATTTCAGTGACTTCAGCTAGGATGAAGTTAAAACATCAATTTTACGTTAAGATAAAATAAACTCACATTTTAACTCAATTTTCTAATATTCACGCCGAGATGTCTTCATTGCTCGCTGGGTAAGAATAAAACCACTTTTCCAATATATAGAAACTGTCATTCAGGTGTAAAAAGTGCTAATTACTCAATATAAAATCCTTTCAGAGAGACATCTACATCAGTGGTCCTCATAAAAAAAAGGGCAAAAAACTGGAAAAAAAATTAAAGTACTTGATACTCTATTTCAGAGAGTGACCTTTAGATAAAATGAGTGGTGTGTGTCTATTTCCTGCTGTCAGAAAGCAAAAAGAAAAAGTCCTATTTCACTCTCAGTTTCAAAAGACTGAACTTCCATTAAGCCAAATAAGGATTTTGGAGGAGCCATTAGCAGCGTTATCTGGTCCACTGTGAGACTGTAGAAGTGATTGAAGTGGAGAAAGAAAGAAGCTTTGTAGTGACTTTCAGACGCCGGCCTCGGCAAAAAGCACTTTGCATTTATCAACAGAGCCAAACTGACTGGATGGAGTTTTTTTTTTTACGCCATCAACAACAACTACAAATGGTGCTCTCATCTTAAAATGTAAATTTTGGTGCTCATTAAAGGATATGGGGATGAATATAAAATATCACATATTAAAACACAAAATCCTGCGATATAATCAGGAGGATCAGCCAGCAGCCAAACTCAGTATTCGTCACCGTCTTGTAAGCTAGTCGACACCATCGGCCTCTAAAGTGATCCCACGTCACTTTGAAGCGGAGGTCAATCATATTTTCCTGAACGAGCGGTGACAACCCGGGAATCCGTCCAAAATCCAGTTCTCCTCTCCGATAAATGTGTTCTGGCCCGAGACTTTAAAGATCCTAAAAATGCCACGACCACATTAATTTCCAAATGATCCAGAGCAGGAAGTTAAGTAGGACATAGTAATTGACTTTTTAAGGGTATTTTGGGAACTTAGTTTGACCATCCCAAGGCTAAGACTCTCTGCCGTCAAAGAAAGTGTTTGGATGTAAGGACATCCCCGACAGTTCTCTATTGAGATGGAAATTCGTATTTCCATGCTAGTCTTTGACAGGCGTCCACTGTTAAAACTCTATTAAAGGCCGTCCTTGGAGTCGGGAAATAAGAATCCCTACCATAAAAAAAAAACCAAAAAAAAACTGGAGGCTGCTTTTAAAAATTGAGTGACAAAATGGGAGAAATTGTGGCTCTTTTAGGGGATAATAGGTAACTCAGCTGACAATATGATTACACTTTTACAGACTGTGTCCTCTAAGCTTTGCAGCAACTTGAAGGGGAATTCTTGAGTCTTTCTGACGCTCTTTGAAACAGGATACGCTGCATTTTTGAGCAGATATAAAATGGAAAGTCTCCGTCATTACCATGAATGTCTCCCAGCAGACATTCACATCAATGGAGGGAAATCTAAAATACACAACTCTTTTTCTTCTCTCCGTATAGTTCTTCTTTTTCCTCCTTTCCTCCCACCGTCTCCTCATTAATAACAACAGCAGATTCAGTTTCCGTAACCTCGCGCTCGGGGTGACTCGGCCTTTCCTCTCAAGACGACACATTAGCTACTTTCATCTGTGGAGGTTAATTGAGGTGCTGTGAGGGATCGCTGAGCGGTGACCGGCGTGGTCGCCGCCGGGCGCCGGGGTCGCTCCGAGCCCGGCTGATGGCTCGCCCCCTCTCTGCAGCTGTAAACACAGATCATCACAGCGATAAAACAACATCTTTATGGGGGCGCTTCACCGACGCAGAGCGACTCGCTACGAGGCAAAGAAGGAGGCGGCTGTGGAGATCTGCAGCAGCAGACCTCCGGGGCTGCATCAATTTTTAATATCAAGTTCAATATTCAATGTGTGCTGCTGGCCAAAAGCTTGATAATGCAGTTATGAGAAAACACAGACATGGCGTGTTTAGGAAAAGAGTCGAGGTGATGTTTGGTATGAGTTGTTGTAGTGATCTGACTATTTCAGACACAGCAAGGTCTTTAAACACAATTTACTATTTTTACCAGAGAAAGAGTTGACGGGAAATTTCTCCACGGCAACATCTGAAGTCTGAAAACAGGACAGTCAGTATGATATCGCAAAACAACAGCAATTTGTCATGAGAGCAAGAAGTTTAGAAGTAAAAAACCTCTAACAAGGATGACTAATGACAAAATAAAATGACTGGAGCTGAAACAATTAGTCGAATCAAAAACTTGCAGGAATAAAACTGCTTCAATAACCTGTCATCATTTAGGTCAAGTTTTCTCTCCTTTTAAAGCTTTAAAGAGTCGAATTAGCTTGAAAATTTGAATCTTAAAAAAAGGATCTAACTCTCTTTTTATCTGGTTTTTCTTCATCGGTCTTTCTTTGTTTACTCGTATTTGTCACGTAAGCTGTTGATATATTTATCCTCTGTTACATCACTCATGTGGGTGGAGCTCTGTCAGATACTCTGCTCTGATTGGTCGTTTTGATTCAGGTGTGGTAGATTCTTGTCAAATGGCCTCAGAGGCAGGTGGAGATAAAAGAGGCTGATTTTCATCACAGATTATCTCATGTACTTTTATGTTGAAATAACATTAATACTGTCAGGACACAAAGACAGTTTAGGTAAATATGGCTAAAAGTAATTTTTTATACAAGTTGGCTGCTACAACTTTAAGCCTATTAAATGTGAATATGTGCTGCTTTTTCCACTGTTATATTTTAAAGGTTTTTGTACTGTTGCTCATCTTGGGCTCTGGGAAATGAACTTGTATGAACACTTTAAACTGAACGATGAATCAAAGTTGCTGACAGATGAATAATAATAAGAATTTAAATTTAAAAGGATTTTAAAGTGAGGCCTGACTCATCTGTTTATGCTGCATCACACTGACATTATTGTTAAGTGCAAGTGTTTAAATGTGAATTAAGTCGAGGACTCGGGCACATCTGGGACCAGCACACACACACACACGCTTCTGAACACTGAACCGATCGTTGTGTTTCTCCCCGTCCTGAGACTTGCATCAGCCCTCTGGTTCCTCCTCAGCAGAGCGGCTGTTACGCTCAAAGCTCTCGTGTCTCTTCCGGCCTCGAAATGTTCGACATCCACGGCTTTTATTAGTGAAGGGAGGCGGCGAGTCTCCGATTCTGGATCAGCAGTGTTTTAATATAACCAACAGAGCCTCAGTCTGCAGCCTCCCACAGCACAGTTCATTACTGATTCAGAGGAGGAGGTGTGTGTGTGTGTGTGTGTAATAAAGAGTTTAAGCACTAACCAGGCCTTGAGTATATGGCACACACACACACACACACACACACACACACACACAGGCACACACACAGTGAAGTACACATCCCCCCTTTATCCAATCACACTTAAGCGTGGTGATGTTGTCCATTAGCATTGACTGGCTTTGCTGATGCTAGCAGAAAAATGGTAGCAGCTCTCTCTCACACACACACACACACACACACACACACACACACACACAATGCCCTTACTTCTACCCTTGAGAGATTCATTAGTAGATCACGGTGGACAACATACAACTATCTGCAGGGAGAGACACAGGAAGTAGTTTGTGGTGAAGACAAAGCTCGCTGGAGGTTTATAATCTGGTTATTGATTATTTACAGCATTTGATTTTGATTTCATGCTGTGCAGGAAGAACTTAAATTCTTTACTTCACTCTGAGAAGAAGTTTTTAACTGGTTATGAAAAAAGATGTCCAAAAGAGAACAAGGAGAAGCATTTTTTTCTGAGAAATCAGAAGAAAACAAGAAAGCAGAGACAGAAAGAAACTATAAAGGGGCTTTTTTTTTCAGTTCATCCCACGATGGCTGTAAAAATCTGAATCTTCAAAAGAACAACTAACTAGAGCCGTCAGATAAATAGAGTAGAGTACAAGTACAAACACACTCCAAAAAATGGAGGCAGCAGCACCTCGATCTGTAACTTTAGGTTTAGATGAAGCCATTTCAGGATGCCGTCTGAGCTCTTCTTTTGGCGCCTTCGTCAAACTTAACGATCTGCTCCTCAAACTTGGATTTCCTTGATTGTATTTGTGAGCTCAGAGATGCTGTTTTCAGTGTGAGCACTCGCTGTTTCCAAAGATGGTCCTTAAAAAAAAAAAAAACAAGTCGGTGTCCGGCGCAGCAGCTCCGAGGCCTCAGTTACACCTCAGCCGTTTATTTCACTCTTTGCCGCTCCGAAACGGGCTTGAATGCCGGCACTGAATGGTGGCACAGGCAGACACTGGAGGAAGAAACTTATAATACACTTACACGCTGTGTAACGTACTTGCATTGACACACACGCACACACACACACTGCTAACAGCGTTAACTGCTTTGATCACACATCGTTTGTGCTCGCAGAGTCGTGCATTGATATGAACAGAAACAGATGACTGACGTGTGTGTGTGTGTGCTTGTGTGTGTGTGTGTGTGTGTGTGTGAATGCGTGCAACTCAATTATTTGCGTCCTCTGCATTTTCTCACGCGTTATTTGTTGCATTAAGCACGTGTGTGTGTGTGTGTGTAATGTGCACGTTTCCCATCCAAATGCTGTGCTGCTAATGGTAAATAGCCATGGCGACGGAGCGGAGCGGAGTTATCGCCGCGTCTGCTTGTGGCGATGTTAATTCAACTAATATGGCTGAGTGAAGACACGCACCGAGCCTACAGATGAGAGAGAGAGAGAGGGAGGAAGAGCGAGGATGCATCTGAATGCAGCAAGAGGGGAAGAAAAAAAAAGAGGAAGGGAGAAATTAATAAAGAGAGAGAGTGGAGGAAGGAAGGAAGGAAGGAAGGAAGGAAGGGAGGAGGGGTAGGAACAGGAATAATAAAAACACCTGTACAGGCACAGCAGCAGAAACAGAAACGGATGAGTACAACTTTTCTTTTTGCTTCTTCCCCAGACAGCCTCAACTTTAGTCCAGGTACATACAATCCACATAAAAACCTGCATGTTTCCCTGCAGGTACCCTTGCTCCCCCAATCGTAACAACAAAACGTTGTTCAAAATGACACATGATCATTTTCTAATCTGGCACCTGCACTAGGTTTTGAAAAGCACAACTATCATCACACTTCGTCGTTCATACTCTCTTCCAACATCTAATTAAGTGGGAAAGTCCTCTCACGATAAGATGTCACTGCTCTCGTTTATACTCTTCCATCGCTGCAGGCCTCCTGCTTCGAGCTATGCTGACGTTCATGATTGGTCCATGCTGCTGTGTGTCGATGGATGACGCAGCTTTTTGCAGCTCCACTGCCACCTTCACATTGAAATGAATGAGAAACACGATGCAGTCCAGCTGTTGGCCCAAAAACAGCTTTAGCCGCAGCCCGGCCTCGTCTTTCTTGCAGAAATGAGGCCCTAAAAGCTATCTCATGGAACCTTTAGAAAAAAAAGAAGATTTAGGAAAGAGGCATCGGTAAATGTTAAAATTACCATTATCTCCTCCGCTCAATGACAGTGTAGTGTGAACGTAGGAGCGAGTGGCAGATAAGCAGGCCCTCGGCCTGCAGTGGTTTGATGTATAATAGCTGTGATGTGTTATGAAGCTCTCTAAGCATTCATTAGGGCTTCATGCCTCCGCAGTTTTTGCAATTATTGTTGACCTTTAAGAGGAGGGATTGATTCTGTGAACAAAGCATGCGGCTCTGCTGTTCTGGAGGCAGGACGCATCTGTTACACCGGAGTCCCGCTGCTGTTCAAACATATGCACGCGAGCTACAAGCATGCACAAACTCTTCCACCAACCCAGAGGCTGCTGCTATGTTTCTGTCACAAAATATTACACGACCAATTGGAAAGCCCGTTTCATTTGGTTACCACGGCAAGTGGAGTGTCAGTTAAGGAGGAAAGGATGGAGGAAGTGATGTAAACCAAAGCAGATCGAGTGGTGAACCACGTAATAAAAGGTCGGCATGGGTGTTCAGCTCTGGACGACATTTTTTCCTGTGATGGTCACATCAGAGAGGATACTTGGATCAGGTATTAGACACGTCCAAACACAGACCTGCAGCTTCAAAAAAGGACCCAGTGAGGCAGAATATTATTTGGACTCAGGTCGGCTCAGGTCGCAGGTCTGGTTTTGGTTACTAGAAACCAAAAGAGCCAAAAAGCACCTTTTAAAACTGGGTTACAGTGGAACAAAGTTATGAGGTAAAAACTCAACTGTGAAATAACTACAGTTGGCCTACAACTATAAAAACTAAAGAACCTAGAAGTGAAACTGAGAATAAAAAGTGGAAAGCATAAAACTATAAAGAGGACTGCAAACATTATTCTGATGTTCATAGAAAAGCGAAGCGTCAGAAATGCTCAGTTACCATTCAGGGAATTTAGGAATGAAGAAATAAAAGTGAAAGAGGAAAAAGCAGAGTTTCTTTTCATTCAGCAATTTAAACACATTACTGCTTGGCGAAAAAAAAAGCAAAAAGCAAACAGTGTTCTCCTCTGTACTCCTTATAAAATGATAGTAAGGACTTGATGATTTATAATAAACATTTGAGATGATGCTTCATGTGAGCAGCAGGTAAAGTCGTCAGTCCATCCGTCAAGTCCAACACTCCTTTAACTGTACAAATGTGATTCAGGATGGCACTGGGAGTGAGTAACACTCCCAGTAGAAAAATCAGCTTTTCCTCCTCCTCCTTCTCTTCCTTCTCCTCATCCAGTACGAACGGGACCATCGCCATGGCAACAGGCTAAACAGCGAGGCGGAGTGGGTTAAGCATCACTCAGCCGATATTTATCACCCACTTAGGCTTTATGGCCTTATGATGGAAAATCATCAATGCCCAGACCTCAGTGTGTGTGTGTGTGTGTGTGTGTGTGTGTCCATTTTCAAGTTAGTGGTTGCAGGTTCAACCGTTTATTAAATGAGAGGTCTGAGAGAGACTGACGGGACGATGTGAAGGAGGGACGGGAAGGGAAGGATTAATAAAGCAACTCACTGAAAATAGAAGAAAAAAGAAGGAAATGAGAGAGAAAAGAGAGAGAGGTTTTCCTAACTTGTCTCCTTTTCTTTCTCCCTTCCTCACATTTCTGTTTCTTTAGTCTGTTTTTAATCTCACTTCTCTTCGCTCTTCCTGTCATGTCTCGCCCTTCATCCCCTGCTGCAGAAAACGTTGGTCCTGAGCAAAGCAGCGACACTTAAGCTACTTTTGCTGAACGTGAGAAAGTCCCGTGTGAGTGTTTCTCTGCTCATGTGTGTTCAGGTGTGTGCGGTTGGCGGTCAGGTTTGATAGATTGCTCTCGAAATGCATCTAATGACTCGCTCACATTTACTCCAGCTTAGCAGGGCCTGTCGCTTCCGCCGATCGAGGCCTGTGAATGGTCGGGGCGTCCTGCAGCTCGGCTCTCGGTTACCGTCACGCAGAGCATTTCAAAACAGGAATAGTTTGAACGACAGTCGCACAGGATTTTGCACAAGTGTGGTTGTTGCATCAGGTTTCACAGCGCCCCCTTTCTCTCGCTCTTCCTCCTCTCTGAGCTTTATTAGTCTGCAGGTCTATAAAGCAGACGGGGAGGAGACAGGAAGACATGCTGAGACGTGATGTTCTCTGCCGATTTACTCCCCAAAAATAAACACAGAGGGCTAAAAATGGAGCAGGACTCGGCCAAGAGAGAGAGAGATGTGTGTGGGGGGGCGATCTTTAAACACACCGGGTCTGATCCTGGTTATATGGAGTCCGTTGTGCACCCTTACTGTTTGTCCTTCTGTTTAACGGTGAGGCATAAAGTAATGTTGGCACAGAGTTTGTGAGCCGCTCTCAAGGTTGGAAGAGCGAGGCTTGAGGTTTGGAGAGGAAGCGGGATGAGAGAGAGAGAAAGCACTTTTTTTTGGCAGTCGTTGAAATCTTCTGATGGCAGGCATACTAATATTGATTATTACACAATATAAGGTGGACATGGTGGACAAGAAACTGTTTCCAATCCCAAGGAGAGATATCAATATAAAAAAGAACCAATAAGTTAAAGTACCAGATGGATGAGCAGTATTGGTGAGAGTAGTTTTACTGTTAAAATCTTAATGGTGCCATTCCTGGTGTTCGCTGAGGTTTTTAAATGAAGCCGCTGAAGGGAACACAGGAGTTTATACGAACAGATATATTTTATCTGATAATCCTTTTTTTTTTTTTTTTTTTTATCTTCTTTAAAATGAAAAGGTTTCCAAATGTTACTGTCCACTGCGGCGGTAGATTAGATGTACCCATTTATCTCAGAGCGCAAAGAGAGCAGGTCCAGTGTTAGGAGCATTTTTCAGCTTTTCAGAGTGACTGATGAAAGAAACAATAATAAAAAAAAAAAACCATTAAGGTACAACTGGAACGAAGGTCAGCTGCTTGTAGGAGTCGGGGGAGGGTTCGGCTCAGTTTTTGCTCATTTATGTCACCGGTGAAAGAAAGGTCGCCGTTATCCCTCCATGCAGACTCGTCCTGATTCTCTGCTTCTGTTCGATTTTCTCTGGCGGGACCTCGTCCCGTATGCCGCTCACTCTAAACACATGATTGCGCCGCATTATTTCCTGGCTTCAAAAGGCTTTCACAAAGAGCCCTGAAGATTCAAATGAGGAGCAGACGCACACCTTCAAAGCCTTTAATCATAGTTTTGCACTTCACATCAGCCTGCTTTCATTCTAAATGGAAATTAAATGACACGCTGTGAAAAGTGACCTTTGCGATGACCCCGCGATGACGCAGATGTTCAAAGTACAGATCACATGTAGATGACAACTGTGTCCAAAATGAGAGCCTTCGACAGTGAGGCTCTTCAAAAAAAGGAATTAAATGTCAGCAGCGACAATGACGGGAATTACACGGTCGATAACGTATGCACGAACATAATGCTTCTGCATATATGAGTCCATGCTGCGATGTGTGATATGATGCTGCTTTGTTCCCACGTATGGAAATTAGTCCCAAGACCGAAGAACTGGGAGTGGGTGTATAAGTGTGTGTGTGTGCGTGTATAAGTGTGTGTGTGTGTGTGTGTATAAGTGTGTGTGTGTGTGTGTGTGTGTGTGTGTGTGTATATAAGTGTGTGTGTGTGTGTGTATATAAAGACCTCCATCACATCTTTCTGCATCTAAAGATATTGACTGTTGCTTAAAAATAATAAATTATTATTCAAAAACAAAAATTGATCACCGATTTAAAACGAAATTTCGTTGTTTCCTGTGTTTATATGCATGATGTGTTTAGGTTATTCTGCATTAAATCACTTTAAGGAGAACTTAAGAAGATTTGCAATATCTTATTTTGTTGGAAATTTTGCTGAAAATTTTGTGGATTTAACTCCGGTGAAGTTTAAAGTCTGAGTGCAGGTGGTTTTAATGACATTTCTATGGGAAAATAGTTTTAACAGTGACAGATTTTTCAGCCATCTGGCACAGATATAGAGATTGTGTTGAAGTTTTGGAGATTTTCTTCATATATAAGTTTAGCATCAAAGAAGTTTTGAAGAGCGTTTGTCTTGATGTGAGATGAGCAGATGGGTGAAAGTTTGGTCCCGCAGAGTGAGCCATTTGGATAAAGTCTCTTTCACTTTGTTATTTTAGAATCACACTTTTCATATATATTGCTATACAGTATATTTCTAGAAATGAATGGGTCATGAATGAAATAATGGGTGTCATACAACAGTCCTACTTTGCGAGCATCCTCACACAACCACAGATGTTAGAGGGATTGTGTTTTTTTAGTCCCTGCAGTTCATCCAAATCACATATTTCACTCTGAACATTTCTACAGCCATGCTGCCATGATACTTTGATTATTCTTGGTTTATCAAGAAAAAATAGCAATAATTCTCTGCTTCAAGCTTCTTCTTCTTGCTTTTACTTGTAAACTAAATATCTTTGGGTTTGGAGCATTTGTCTGACAAAATAAGGCACATGAAAACAGCTTGGGCTAGAATAAAGCCTAGAATAAATCCATCACATTTCTCAGAGTTAGCATGAAGCTTACTCTCACAAAACACACCACATCAATGGTATTTCCAAACTCTGTCCATACTGACTGATCATTAAAAGTTTGTTTCAGCTTGATGGTGTATAAAAAGCTTAGACTGACTGAACATTTATTCAAGATGCTAAACTGCAAGACTAGTGAAAGTTTTGTGTTAGCGTGGAGCGTCTGAGCCGATGGTGTCCGGGATGATTTTCTTCACATAACCGATATGCTGACCAAAAAATGGGAACTGCAAATGTTCTGCAATTATATTTTTAGCATAATTTTACATTTAAATGATGAGTGTCATGACACATCCAGTCATCACAGCTGCATTCGCTCACTGACCTCAGTGAACTTTTGTACAAGTCCATTACTGACAGAAATGAGCAGCGTTATGGATTAAACTTTTTTTTTTTTTTTTATATCCAAACAACAGTAGAAAAGTCTGATCTCATGAGTTTTCACTTGGAGCCTGAAGGCAATAACAACTAGGAAATTGAGTGTAATAACACACACTGGATGTACAGTACATGCACGTCTGCGTACACCTGCAGCGCTCGCTCTCATTATTTCAGGACTATCTTGTCAGCAGAAAGTTAATAGAGATCCTCGAACAGACGCTGTCTACTCCCATCCAGCCACTTCTACTCATACTCTGAGTGAATACAGACACCGAATGACCTCTGGAATTACGGGGAGGAATGATAATATGTAAAAACAACAAGGGATGTGCTGTTAATTGAAAGGAAAGGAAGACGGGATGGTTAGTGGAAGATGATGGAGGGGTTAAGGACGACAACGGACACGAAAAAGGAAGAAAGGATGAGGAAGACGGAGGGGTTTCTCAGGGTATCTGCAGGTTTCACAAAGAAGACTTTAAGAGACCTTTTTAATGCAGCCCGCAGTCAAGTTTAAGACCAATTTAAAGACCGAAATAAAAGAAGCAAAGCTCCGAGCTCCTTCCGAGAGGTAATTAAAGCTGTGAGGCGATAAATGGGCAGAATAACAGAGAGAACAGCAGGTTAACCCTCGGGTGACCGGCGCAGGTCAGATCTGACTCCTGGAATATAATTGTCTTATTATCTGAAACCAAGTTAGAGATCTTTCCAAAAATTTCTCAACTTTCTTAATAGACCTCTCCTCTATAAATTCATGTCTCATCGCCGGTTCCTTAATTCAGACGTGAGCAGAGGACGTGTCTTTTCAGTTCAGCTGCAGACACACAGAGAAAAAATCCAACTGAAACTTTGATATTTTTAACTTTTAGTGAAATTTGTCATGAAAAGATTAAAATGAAAACCATGATGTCTCACTTGTCTGTGCAGTTTTAAATAGTTTTTGACGTTTGCTGGAGACACATCTGCCCTGTAAAGCTCTTCATGACAGAATCTTTTGAGAAAATCCGCATGAAAAAAGTTCAGTCATGTTTGACGTACAGCACCTTTGCATCCCATGGTAAACAAAGATGAACTTATTGAATTGAATTTTAAAGATCCAGATAGTACTCAAACTATAAGTCACCTCCTGCAGCTGTGCGGAGTGTCTCTTGACTCTCAGAAGCAAAGGTTGGAAGCAGCGTTGACGCTGTTTTAGCACCACAAACCTTTTAAAGACGAATAAAAACGAAGAGGTGCAGACATTTCTTTGTCTGGTGGCCTCCAGCCTCCATAGTTGTTTCGTGTTTGTGTCACATAACAAATGACGCGTCGCTGGAGTTTCGGCCGCGTTGCTATGACGCCTTCCCACCCACGCTGAGAGATGGTACTCTTATTGTAATGGAAAACGACCGAAACTGAGTCGAAGTCGAGTCGAGTAGTGCTAGAACTGTGTGTTGGAAAAGCGCCAATAGAGTAAGCCCTCTAAATAATTGAGTACTCTCTCCCTCTTATAGACCAATAACTGAACTGGGGAAGGGTTAAAGGACGTATCAATCATCAACTCACAATTCAGTACGTTTCAGCTCATATACCCAGTAATAACATCCACTGACCTTTCTATTCCCAAACCCAATACTGCATCACATTGATTCCTCCAAAAAAACCCAGCAAACTGGAACTGGTAATATAATGGTGATGACTTCTGGACACGAAACGCAACCGGACACACACTCAAACAGACACACAAATCCTCCGTCTGCTCTTAATGTTGTTGCAGCAGCCTCACCTTATAATATATTCCCTGTGCACGGCCGCCGATGTTCCAATGTAATTATTTTTTAATAGTTTTATTTTATCACAGGTGTCTGGTAAAAGGTTAGCCTTTATAAATAAATGATTAATGGATTCTCTCATTTTCGCTCTCTTTTTCTGTTTATACACCAACCTCGCCTCAGCAGCCCTGCAGATGTGTGCAAGAATAATCTGATCAATACGAATGCAAACCAGTGTGAGGAGCAGCTTGTTTTTTTTTTTTACTTTCAGAGGTAAAAAAAAAAGAACAGAAGAAGAGGAAAGAAAATCCCATCTTTCAGCGCTTCTGAGGGGCTCTTGGCTGTAATTGGGTTTTTCTGCGGTAATCCTGCTCTGACGGCTACTTATCCTTCACGGAACAAGCAGCAGCCATCTTGGTAATGAGAGGCCATGCCGCTAACTCTGACACCTAATGGTTTTGTCTTATGAAGCGGAGTTCTTTTAATGACACCGGGAAGTCCTCACCTCCAGTTCTGACCTCAGAAAAAAACGTCTTTTTATTTTTTTTTAGTTTTAATAACTCTGTGACACTTTAAAATCTTTTTTTAAGCACAAAAGAAAGCTCTACATTCAGCCTGAGTGATAGCTTAACGTAATGACGTATGAATAACTGTAAAATAGCCCCCTGAAAATACCCCAAAATTGCAGCAACACAGCACAATGGAGGTCTGGAGGAAAAGGATAAGAGGAAATGACTGCAAAGATGACTGGAAACAAGGCTTATTGACGGAGCCATTTATTCAAATGGCCGTTGTCATTTTTGTCAATGGCGGTTAGCAGAATCGAGGCTCTAGTGTGGACGAACACTTTCAAAAACCCAAGAGAGGAAAAGAAAGAGCACAGCAGCAAAATAAGTGACGCTTTCAGATCCTAATTTTCCCTAATTTTCCTCCACAATTATGCACGAAACAGGACTCTGAGGATGTTTGGAAAAACTTTTTTCCTTCCACGTGGAGACTTACAAGCGATTACTGTTTATCTGCTCTTCGGTCCTGCAGCGAGGGAAGCAACAAGGGACGCTTAAAGCAGCCCCGGAGGTCTCTGCGAGGGTTTAGTCACAGTTCAAAAGCGCTTACAGGATTGTGTGAAATAGTTGACACCAAAAAGCAAGTCAGACAATTTGGATTCAGCGGGCGGTAAACTGAGACGTCTTTGAGACACTTTACAAAATGTTTCAGGAGCTTTAGATGATTGTAAAGATGTTTGCTACTTTTTTCATTACACAGACAAAAGCTTAGGTTTTAATATAAAAGTAATTATCTGTAAGTATGTGACATGATGACAGACAGCAGAATAACACACCTGGAGACACAGGTTAACAAACAGTAAGATGTTTTTAATTTTTGGTGACCTTTATGGTAAAATCTGGTGTTTTTAATCTCCACAAATTGTCACATGATCATTACATTCTGCATTAAAATGTCCAGAATTGCATGAACATGGTGGATTTGTCATTTGGTGTCTTTTCTATAATCTGAACAAATCTAAAACCAAGAGATCAGAGACCAACCTCTTTAGTTCATGCTGGATGATAAACTCAGCTTTGATGGTTCTGGTTTCTTTTCTTTCTCTCACAGTGACGTCGGTTTTAACCTTTGTATTTGTCTTTATTTGTCTTTGTACTGTGAGCATTTCCTGCACTGCTGTTTTCTTTCTATTCTTTTTTCACTTACTATTATTGACTGCTCTCTGTAAGCCAAATTGCATTTCAGTGACATTAAAGCTTTACTCCACTCCATCTTAAGACCACATTTCCCATGAGACCTTGTGCCTCTTTACGCCAGCTACTCTTGAACTGAAGTGACCACTGGATTTCACTCGAGCTGAGTCGCCATCGGCTCGCTTTTACTTCTGATTTCATCCCACTGAAACTTTCCTTCAATAAAGCAAAATTAATTTAGACACGGATCACTTTATCTTCCTGAAGTTATTCACAGCCATTTCAAGTGAAATCAAACTGAAGCAGGAACATGCCGAATTTCTTCAGCAGAATATTTGACTTTTGATTTGAGCGACTACCAGCGAGAGAGCTGCAGACAGAAAAAGAACTGAGAAGTGGCGATTGACATGAAAAAAAATCAGGATTGTGAGAGCGATGATAAAAACATGTGACTTAAAATGAACGAGGAGGTGGAACAGAGTGCAGTGCTGAACGTATATAAACCCAATAAACACACAGACGGAGAGATTAGCAGGCTCACAGAGGCTGATTGATAAAAGACCTGATGAACTCTGATCATTTAATCCTTCTCACACACAAACATTAAGAGTACACAGTGACCGCTTTAGATAATCCAACAGAGGTAAGTCTCGTCTGACAGGCTTGCTGTGATCTCTGATCCCGACATGACCTCAAACAAAAGTTTGTGTCTCCTTCAGCAGCAAAGATCAGGATGTTCTTTTCTTCCGCAGACTTCAGAAACCTCGTTCATGCTTTTATTTATTTTTTTAGCTTTTATTATTGCAACTCCCTTTTCTCAGAGCTCAGCAGGAGAAATAACTTCTATAGATTCAGTACAGAAAACTTATGACACTCAAAGATGAGACCGTATCGCCGTCTGCTGCTTCTTTTCTTTTCAAAATCCACTCTCTCCATTAAAAAGGTATCTTAAAGAAGAATATGGTTTGAACAAATGTACACAAAGTCAGCAGGAAGACATACACAGAAAAAGAGACCTCGGGCTCAACAGCGCCCTCTGTGACTGGATCCTGAACTTCCTGACTCTGACTCTCTTCTTTTATTTCCATATTTTTGTTGTAGGGACCAAGACACTTAAGAATTTCATTGGCAATGATTGTGTAATGTTATTGTTGCAATGACAAATTCTTAAAGTCTTGGATGGACGAAGACAGATGAAAAGAGATGACTGAATAGCGAAGAATTATGGAGACAGAAATGACTGATGTACAAACGGAGGAAAGGAAGAAGAGAAAGATGATAGATGACCTAAAAGATACTGAAAAGGAAGAGGAGATGGAAGGATGACAAGAAGGATGACGGAGGAAAGAGAAGACTGAAAGATGAAGGACAGAGTGAGAAAATACCGCGACTGCTGGTGTACAAATGGCAGCTGCAGAGGCTCAAACACACACTCGGTTTTCTTTGGCGGTCCTGCAGTTAGCGGACTCATTCATGTGCAGCTGAACCTCCTTCAGGGTGTGTGTGTGTGTGTGTGTGTGTGTATGTGTGTGTGTGTGGTAGTTTATCAGAATTGCAGACCAATCTGAAGGGTAATCCTGGTAAAAATTTTCTATTTTCACAAAATAATTACGGCAATGTCGCTGTGATGAATCACACGTCGGGATGAAAATGAGCAGCAGTAAAATGGTTTCTACAGCTGGTGGCAGGAGAACACCTGAAATCTGCAACCACAGAAGACTGAGGGTGAGAGCGCTAAAACACATCGAGTAAACTCCCTGACAGCGACTCCAAAAAGCTATAACAGCGACAACAACGAGCTCTACGATTGTCAGACTAACATTTTTGTGCTAAAGATGGGACCACATGCAGTGTTACGGGGCATTAATATCAAAGGTTTTCACACGCTGGGGAAAAAGATGTGATCACTTCATAACTGAACCTGTGGATCTTAACCATGAATAACTTCCTGGAAATGTGGCTGATAACTTTCAGGATTCCTCGAGGAAGAGCAAACTGGTGATCAAAAGACATTTTAATCTGATGGAGACACTGAAGACCTTGAATACAGGTGAAAATGTCGTCCAAATTTTGTTAGTTGTGGAGATATCGATATCAAAGTGTTGACGGGTGGAACTGCCCTTTAACTGAACCTCATTTAATGTAAAACATAAAGAGGATGGAAAAACTATTTGTCCTAAATTTGGAAGAGACTTTACATCATCTGTCCCTGTAAGGTCATCATGATCTTTATGATGATGATGATCTTTTATCATTATTAGGATACCAGCACCAGCATTAGTTGGCCATCCTATGTTAGATTTTGACCTCCTACATCTATTTTGCAGGTTTACATTAAATTGTGCATTTATCTTTGAAAAGCTGTCTGTTCAGTTGTTTACAGACTTCTCACTACATCCGACGTTTCAGATTAAAACAAAGATATTTCCAATAAGGACGTGGGTATAGAAATAAAACACCAGTGGCTGCTGACACGGCAGCTCTCTGAACAGTCGATCCCAGCAGCTCGCGGAGACGTACTCCGGCATTATGCAGTTACAAACACACTCGACATTACGAGTAGGTCTCTCACTGTGAGCGCGCGTGGTCGGCGCTGGTGGTAAACCACAGCGATGATTCGTCTCATAGTTCCTGACACACAGGTGGAGATAAACAGCGGCAGCTTAAATACGAACTGACATTTCAGTTAAATGCTGGAAGCGGCGCAACTGATTGTTTACATATTGAGCCTTAAACTGCAGGAACAAATTGGGCTTATTCGACCAAATATTGATTGTCAGAGCCGCTGGAAATAATGAGATTCACCAGCTGAGATAAAGCTTGAGTATTTTTGAATTATCCGATGTACAATGAAACTTTTTGGTATTTCGACGGTTGATGTTTTCCAAATAAATATGTGTGAAATTTAAATGTGCCTCTTGAAAAACAAAACAAGAGCCTCATCACCACCATACGAATTGCCTCATCACCACGATAATCACCATGATGAATCAAAAACAGTATGTTTTTGCTAATGTGCTCCTTAATTAAGATAATTACACATGGATTAGCAAATGTTTTCACGTCAGCCACTTGAATTTACATAACACACGAGTGGGACTGATATGAACTCCATCTTCAAAGCTATCAGGGGTTATATAACAGCTTCAGAGAGTCAGTTTCTCCTTCAAATTTACACAAAAACTAATGAGATCATTGAATCTACAGAAAGAAAAAGGCTTTCACTTTATTAGAAATTCAAACTCTCATTCAAAAGTGGGGTAAATTTCAATAATCCAACTGAATTAAATACGTGCAGTCTATGAAGCGCTCTTAAAATTCAGCCTGACAGAAGAATCTCAGACATGTGAAGCAACAACAAAAAATCTGAGGACTGCAGCTCAACAGGAGGCAGCACCAGAAACGAAAAAGTAACCGCCCCAAGAAAGCTCCTAAAACGACAGATCATTTCCAATAGGTGACACGTAATATGTTGAAATGAAAAAGTCGGACTGTGGCGACAACCGTTTTGCAGAGTGACATTATTAATGTCGCGGGACCAATCATCATCCACAGTGATACCGTTTGGCAAACTAAGACCATTAAAATGCATGAACCTGAAAGATTTCAGTGTCAACACAAAGAAAGTGTGTGTCGAGCTGCTGAGTGACCACACGGGAGACCCAATTTAGACCATACAAGATATATGACTTGTTATTTATAGCTGCAAATAGCACAGATATTTCCATGGCAACATCTGACAAACTGTATTTAACTCCAATTATGAGTGAGTGAATTACTGAATAAGGACCTCAGAGTATCTTGGCTTATAATAAAAAAACAAAAACAAAAAAAAAAACCTGATGCATTTATTTGGTCGTGATGTTCACAAGTGACACAAAGAAAAATGCAATTTCTAATTTGCTCATTCACGTTAACCGTGGGGGCAGAAAGCAGTGAACAAAGGTTGGTCTGTCAGAGGTTAACAGGGTGGACAGTTCTGCTGAAGGATTTCCTTTATCGCTGGTTTCAACAACGCGTTCATAAAAGTCAGGCTGCGAATCATCCATCAAGGCTCAAACTACCGGACTCTGAAAAGCTGCAGCCCGTTCTTGACTGAAGTGTAAACGTAAGACGAAGGACAAAACACTGCCTGATGGTGTGATCACAGCAGCAGTAGGAGAGTAAGGACGGCCGCCACAACAAAGCCATGTTTCTTTGAAGGAGGGGAGACGGACAGATGGATTCATCTTCGGACAGGTACATACTGTCGCCCACCATCCAGCGGCCAAAACAAGCAGATAAGCATCTTTTCTTTGACTTTCATTGTTTCTTTAACACTTGAAAAATACTGCACTGTCGGACCGATGTGTTTCGGCTTGCGGCCAACTGTGAAGTCTGACAATAAAGTTGTTTAATATTTCGAGTGTTGCTGCAGTTATGACCCTTTAGGGCTGCTTTCTTTTCTCTATGCAACCTGCAAGCTGGTGCGATTGTGCCAGAAAATCCCACTGTTACTGTTAAAATGTGTGGACAGTGACAGGAAGAGAAAGATGCATGGAGAGAGAGGCGCCAGCGATGGAAAACACAAAGCAGCAGAAAAAAACCGAGGGAGGATGTCCCGTCCTAATCAGTCTTGTCGGCCGCTGCTGCCTTTTCATCCAGATAATGTACCTCCGCCCAAGGTGAAGACATCACCTCTGACGAATCCCGCACTCCCTGCCAGATTAATTTCCACAGACTATCCCTTAAAGTGCCACTACCCCTCTGACATTAATCCAGCCGAAAATCAAGAGATGGCCAACAACAAAACACAGCCGTTGGTAAGAGGCCATTTATAGCCGAGCGCGAGGACTCCAGGGCGATGTCGGTGTCCCCCGAACGCCACATACATCACCGGCGTCCTTCAAGCCGCGGCGGAGGAGGAAAGCACCGACGGCTTATTAAAGAATCCAAGTGGCGCTTTTGTTTTCGGCCCTGAATGTCATTGTTTACAAGTTTGGAGGGGTTGTTAGCGACAATGAGAACGTTTCAATGCACTCGGGAAGCCTGTTAAAGCGCCGTCGGTTCAGTCAGCTCCATCACAAGGTGGACAGCTCAAACGGCCGTCTGAGGTGATGAAAGTGAAGGAGAAACACTTCTGCTCCCAGCTATTACCTCTGAGCTGTCTACAAGAAAGATACCGAATCCACGGCAGCTTTGTCCACTGCATCACTGAATTACCTGAATAAAACGTGATTAAATTTCAAAGCAAACTACACAGAATTAAATGAGCCCAAGGCCAACAGTGGAGGTTTTGAGTGTTTTTGCTTTCTTCTTAGATGAACCAGTTAATCTTTTCATGTATGAAATGTGCTCAGAGTTCAGCTTTATAAATGAAGGAATAGTATTTAACTTTCTCTCAGTCTACAAACTGATCAATAAATTGTTTTTTTCACCACAGCCAAGCTGGATGTTCAGGTCTTCAGGGCTCAGGCGTGCTCGTCAGTGCGAAAGCTTTCAGCATCGTACTGTTGACGGCTGTTGACGGAGCATCTCTGAATGCACCACCAGGAAACACTTTATTAAATGGTCCCAGTTGGTAACTGCATTACCATGTTATGATAATGTAACTGACAAAGAAAAAGTCAAACATGAATAAATGTGCGCTGTGATGGATTACCCATCAAAGCTCAGTCTGAAGTCTTTGCAAGTCAAATTTAGAGTTTAGAGTTGATGCAGCAAAAGCTCTGCCAGGCAAAACATAAGAAGGCCAAACAATCTGATAAGTCGACTGTGCAAAAATGTTTTTCTACTTTTAATACTCACTTTAAGAAAAGACATGTTCAACAAATTGAAAAAAAAGAAAAATAAAATCCAAGGACTCATGAAACATGAATGAAGCTGTGGCTCAGCGGGGGACAGTTCACATTGATTAGTTAATATTTTGTATTTTAACATTTTTGGGAAATGTAATTTTTCTCATCTCTTGCTCTGTTTGGAGGCCAATTTTTTTTTTTTCTCTTTTTTGGGGGCGCCAAGCAATTAGGTTTTACTGTGAAGGCATTAGCAAATGGGGTCAGAAAAATCAATCTGAATAACACTGCGTAATGAAAAAATAGTGCCAGTTATAATGCTTAACATAATGGAATGCCATAACTGGCAATCTACATAAATTATTCAAAATGCTTAAGATGAGCGAGGCACTTAACCTC
Source organism: Scortum barcoo (assembly GCA_023238725.1). Lineage (NCBI taxonomy): Eukaryota > Metazoa > Chordata > Actinopteri > Centrarchiformes > Terapontidae > Scortum > Scortum barcoo. The sequence continues at coordinate 1,663,398 of CM041542.1, forward strand.
TGGCTGTCGCAGCAGGCGGAGGGCCGGTCTGAATGGGCGATGATGGTCCGAGAGTGTGGAGGGAAATTTATATTCTGGTATTTTACTGATTATGTGGACAGAGTGGACTGAAATGTGTCTCTGTGGGGAAAAAATAAAACCTAACAGAAGCTCACAGTCAATTTTAATGCAGTTTTATAATTAGTTATTATTATGTTATCAATTATTGTGCACTTGAGCTGAAGATGATGTATAATTAGGAGGATTGTCCTAAAAACAGTGCAAAGACTCAAAAAAAGAAACCCTCTGAACCATCTCTTATCATTCAGAAGTGTGTGTTGGTGTATCTGCAGAGATTTTGCTCTTCTTACCTGAATATTCATATTTTTGACGTGTTTGGGACGTTGTCCTTCAGCCAATAACAGCGAAGAGAGTGAGAGGTGACGAATGTAGCTTTGAGACAGAGAGACAAGTTTGAATGGTGAAACAGCAACCAGTAACTTTCTGGTTATTCCCTTAAAACATAAAATAATAATTTAATAAAAATGTAAGTCATGCATGGGTCCAGACAGGAGGATCTTTTAACACAAACTGTTCTGTGACTGCAAACTATGAACATGCTGTATCAATGGACATTCAATCTGCTGGCTTCACCAGGTCACTCACCTTGTAACATATGACTAAGTAATCGCTTTCTGTAATCTGATTACATTTCATTTAACAGAAAAAATATAATAATTTGGTCTCTGGTTTTTGGTTTTTATATCAAATCTGGCAGAGCCATCGTTCATCCATGAATGATATTTGTAAGCACCGACTTTAAAGTCCTGAACAGCAGTAAAAACAGCATAAGTTTCTACTTTTCGACACATTTCTGACAGGAATTTTCATTAAAAGAGAATATCCTAAAATGTTTGTCTTAGTTGGTGATAAGCTGAATAAATGCAACAATACTGGTCAAAGCTTCCTGAACTGAGACTTGCAAAGGTTCAAAGTGGAGCGTTTGTGATCCCATTGACTATGATGGTCAGAGATGGGGGACTCACGGGGGGAGGAATTCACGGTGAGTCATCGCACCTGTTCAGCTGTCCAAAATAAATTCTGTAAGGTCACTGTTTTTTATTAAAAGAGAAAAATGGATAAAAATCTATTTCTACCAGCTGATAACTGAGAGTCTTTTCATAACGCTGAGAAAAGACAAACATACTTCAGTTTCATACGCTGATGATCTGAGTGCATGTACACATTTTAGTAATCTGAGTAAAGACAGCGGCTGTGTGCGCGTTTTAAGGTTTGTGTGATGTATAATGGAGTGAAACTGCAGGAGAGGGCTTTGAAACGAGGCTAGACAAGACATCACGTCAGGCTGAAAATGTATTCGCCTGCAACAGACAGAGAAACATCAAAGAGAGAGAGAGAGACGGAAACACACAGAGAGAGAGAGACCATACTCTCCTCTTTGCTTTATCGTGTATTCCATCTTTTCATTTAATCATTCTTGTTTGCAAATCTGACTCACAGTTTCTCTCCGTTCCCAGCCTCTCTCTCTCCCACTCTTTCCATCCTTTCCTACATGCTCGCTCGCCCACACTCTCTTTCATGGCTCGTCCATTTATCCATCCATCTTCCTGCTGAGCTCTGCCATCCATTCATCTCCAGTAATGAGACTCGGGACTAAATTCACTAAAGACATTGTGCATTTGTGTCAGTGGTCAGGTGTGTGTGTGTCTACTGTGAGATAACACACAGGTCTTTTCATCACTCCAATCAAACATGTCTGAGTAGTATGTATGAGTGTGTGTGCCATCCTGCAGACTGCATCTATTTGGAAAGAAATATCATAAAAACGCTGCAGGTCGGAAGCAGGAGAAATGGTTGAGCAGGTCTGAGCATCTCCTAAATGAACCCATCTGTCTCGTGTCCTCTTCACACCAGAACAGCACGTCCAGAACTTCTGCAGCATTTTTCTCAAATCTGTCTGAACAGATATTCCACTTTCTCTCGACTCCGGCGTGTCACTTCGTGGGCTTTCTGGTGCACATTTTCTACTGCAGCCTCTAGTTTGACGCTGACCGAGGATGGCAGCTGCTTTTGCTTCACAGCCAGCGAAGACAAGGTGGCCTCGGGCGCTCATCAGTTAAAATTCAGGTGTATGAGGTTTAAGGACGTCGTAAGGGATGGACAGTCAGTAGGATTATTTGGTTTCTTGGCGGTGAGACTTGAAACTTTGACTGTTGAAATGTAAATCTTCTGGTTTCTGCTCAAAGATCACAAAGGTGCTGATTGTGGTTTAAGGTGGATGTTCTTCCAGAAACTCAGGAGAAGTGTAGTTAGCCGTTAAAATATTCTCTCTCACCGCGGGGCTTTGCAAGACAGAGATTTCCTTTTGACATCGTTGGGGAGGACTGCCAAGTAAGTGGACTGGAGAACGAGGCTGAGAAGCCAAATGTGCATGTGTGTGGTCGGAGCTGCCTCTAACTCCTTACTACTCTTACTGTTTTTTTCACACAGATCTGGATGTTGTAAAGCAGCGATCTGCTCTAAAACACAATACACTGCCCATATATAAAAATGAGTTGACAGATTTAGTAAAAATCTCTCAGGATTTGGCTGACGAAGAGCAGCTTTAGTCCTTAATCAAGGTGAAACATCTTTCAGGCAGCTCTGGTTTTGTTTGTGAGTAATTTAACATTATCTTTACACGACAAATGGTTCTGTTGAGAAAAAAGTTTCCAATGATGGTAAAAGCCTCCAAGTTAGAATTAAATCTTGACACCAGACACAGGATGCACCAATGTTTTCTCACAGTATAGTAATTATATTTCTACTGTACAATCTCAGCTCAAAATTGGTGCCGTTTTCATGTGACAAAGACTAATATGTCCAAACTCCAAAGGGATGTACAGTGTCTGCACCAAGAGCAAAAGCATGAACACCAACATGATGCAAAACTGATAACACTTCACATAATGATGTCAATCACTACAGATTTCCCTGATTTTCTTTCATATGTTATTGACTTTTGTTTCAACCTGAAGAAAACACATCAGATTTTTATTGTTTTAGTGCAAAGTGATGTCCTCTTTCTGCGTTCCTGCATTTCAGAGTTTATGCCTACTCAAGTCTGAATAAAATCATATATAAAGTATATAAAGTCAGTCGTGTCCAGCTGTCTCTAACTGCCCCAAACCAGCAGAGTCGTGGAAAAATCTACATGTAGATTGAATTAAATGGATGGTAGATCGTTTGGATTTTATTCGCTGAAGGCCACAACACACATACACTCCTTTCAGTATAGTGTATTTGATGAGTTGTATATCGGTCCATCTGTCTGTCTCACACACACAGTTAGGAGTCAAATGAAGCAGACCTCATAAACATTTACAACACACACAGTGACAAAAACATCCACATAAACACACCAGTTCGCCTCCTCGATCTGCATCAAACAAACGCACCAGCACACACTAGCAAACACCCTCTCAGACAGATAAATATGAATTTATGTCATTGCAGGCCTACATTTTTCAAATCCAGACACACACACACACACACACACAGAGCTGTTACTGAGCACTGCGGTCACACCATACGAAACAACGAAAACGAGGTTTCATCTCGTCACGACGAAGAAGCCGGTCTGTGCAGCGAGCGTCGGTTTGATGCTCGATGACTTTTCAAACAAGTTCATACAGCCAGACAGCGCAATGGTCCGCTCATGCGAAGCCTTACACTCATCATACGAGGAAAGAAAAAAAAAAAGAAAAAACACACACTGCAGCAAAATGACAGGCTGCTCTCCCAAAAATATCACATCTCCTTCATAAGGAAATCCACCCAAAATACACAAGTTCCAGCGTTGTCATGTGATCTCACTTCGAGTGGAGATTTGCTTTTTCGTGTTTGGTTTGGTTCTCCCGGACGCTCTGTACCTGCCAAAATCCAACACATCCCTCTGCCAACTAGATGTTTACAATTGTACCAGACTCCAAATGATGACCGAAGAGCTGCAAAATCACTGCAACACTCTTAAAAAAGGAGAAGTCCTGTAGGCTTATTCTGACTTTGCTCCTCATGTTGGAGGTCAGTGCCGTGAACATTGGAGGGTTGGAGAGATCATTTATTATCCTTAAAAAACATCCACACTTTGTGTCTTTGAGTCTTGTCTTTTTAGATTTAGAAGCTGAAAAATTTCTTAGAACAGCTGCCATTATATCTTCATTACTCCAGTATCAAGGACGGCTGACCGAGAGGAATACTTATCCTCTGGTCGTCGCCCGGAAAGTCAATGAGGCTCCTGCTTGGCCGAAATGTTAATGAACTTTCATCGTGCTTCAGAAATGTTCAAAAGATTATCTGGTGTTTTGTTTGAGGTGCAGCTCTGAATAGAGTCACTATCCAAACAAATGAAGCTGCTCCTCTCTCCTTCCACCCGGCGAACAAGATTTTAGGAAGACAAAAGGAGTCCGAGTGATAATAGCTGCCTGCTGAGGAGACTCGAGTGAAAACCTACAATTCATCAGCATGTGGGTGGTTTCTGTTCAAAGATCACGCAGGTGTTGACTGTGGTTTAAGGTGGATGTTCCTCCAAAGACTCAGAAAATAAACATGCTTTGCCCCACCACGGGGCATTGCGAGGCAGAGATTTCCTTCTGACATTGTTGGGAAGAGCTGCCAAGTCAGCGGACTGAAGACTGAAGCTGGGAAGCCGAGCGTGCACACTGACTGCACTGCGTGATGTGGTTGGAGCTGCCTGTAAAGTCTCTCCTCACTACTCTTACTTTCCCCACAGGTCTTGTTCCACAGACCCGGATAAAGCTAAAGCAAAGGTCAGCCCTAAAATAGTTTTACATAATAAAAATTCATGACATGACTCAGTGGTGTGTTTCCTCATGAGGAAAGCTTCCAGTGATCCACAATAAACATCTGGTTTTGGAGGAAACAAAGAACAAGAGCTCCTTTTCTACAGCCTCATTTTACAAATGTTCAACAGCATATACGGGAGCAGGAAAGAGATGAAACTATTGCAGAAACTGGAAAGGTCAAGTTTGGATTAAAGGTGAGATATTAGAAAGACTTTATATTTGTTCACAATGCACAGTTAGAAATATTTGGATATGTCAGATGTGGCCACAAAAATATGTTATTGCAAAAAACTTTAACTTAGCTGCACTGAAGCCAATTTTGTTCTCTAAAAGGACGTCATAAGGCATCACTGCCAAAACCAACAACTGCAGTAAAAGTGGACCATGAAACTACTAAACTCATCATTATATCATTATAGTATATCACATAGTAAACATCACAAAAGTTCAAGTGTAGAACGTATGAGAGAGCTATCCTGATCCTATCTGAAACATAACTTGGGTTTAATTAAACTTGAGCCTAGATTATTAACTGCTTTTAATGTTGATGCAGGAAACGAAGCTGTTTGTTGCTCAGAATCAACCAAAACCTCCTTCTTGTTCACAGCCTGTGTAAAGCAGATTTATTTTTGACTGTCATAATCACAGAGCGCCGAGTGTCCTCAGGCTGAATATCTGTTTAAATCTTGACTAAAGACGTTTTCCAGCTCAGCAGCCAGGCTTTTTTGAAACAGATCTTGATCACAAGAGCTGACAGTGAGCAGAGGATCCTTCCACTGTGTTTCCTCTTCGCCCTCAGACACCTCAGCCTGTCTTTTCTAGGCTGGAAAAAAAAAACACCTCAAAAGAACAGTTTGGAGGAGGTCAGTTAGCGGACACTCTTGACAGCACCCAGGGGATGTTTTCATTGGATCTGGGTGCATTTTCTGGTTCAGGACCGTCAACATCGCTGTGACATGAAGCTTGTTTGGGTGTAAAAGCTCAGCCGGGCGTTCTGCGAGTCCTTCACAGCCGCTCAGTGTCAACTCGGCTTCTTCCTGTTCGCACTTTTGTTGGAAAAGTGCTGAGCAAACAGACGTACAAAGCCAAAGGTTGACTTTATTATCTCATTAACTTTGTTTTTTCTGAAGGACTTTTTGAAGCCAAACTATAATGGGCTTTGCTTTATAATAATAATAAAAAAAAGGCAACAAGAGCAGAAGAAGAAGTGCATGCAAATCCAGCCAAAGGAATAATGCCAAGTAAGAGAGGCTTAAGTGAATTACTAATACATAAAACACTAGAAAACACAGTTTTTATTCCAGTTGTTCAAACTAGCTTTGTAGCCAAAAAAAGGTAAACAGGTCTTTCTGTAAAATAGCAGATTTAAACCCGGTATGATACAAGAATACAGCGTTTTTGTTTTGCTTTTTTGTTTTTTTACCTGCAGTGAAATACAAATGTCGCCCACACGTCGACGCATTTCGCCCACTGAAAACAAGGCAGATCTGGAATTTGAGGCTGAAGCGACAATGAAATGTAATAACGCAGGTTATCTGCTGTGGCAGTCGGTTTCTGATCATTCGTGCCAATGGAAAGCCACCCACTGAATTCTGGGTAAAAAAAAAAAAAAGAAAAGGAAAACGAAAAAACAAAAAACAACTGCGCTTGATATTTCGACAATAAATCACAGTAATCCTCTGCGGTGATGAAAAACAAGAGTCAGACAGAACTAAATTGTTTTGTGTGGATTTAAAGAGCTTTTTATCTTTTTTCTTTCTTCTTTTTTTTAACAAAGCATTCTCTGGCAGAGTGATAGCTGGCATGAGAGTAGAGCAACAGAGCATATTTGAAATGATTGATATGAGCCAATATCTGCTGTGGCTGATGATAACTTCACACTGTGATTAGAACGACTGAGAGAGCCCCAGATTCATTTGATGCTTGAGAGTGTGTGTGTGTGTGTGTGTGTGTGATGTGAATGTCTATGAAGGCTTCTGCATCAAGTGTGTGTGACAGAGAGACAGATTTATATTTAAGCGATGAAATCAAACTGTGAAACAAGCAACAGAGGAATATGACTAAAGCTGAGAGAGTGTGTGTGCATGTGTGTGTAAGTCAGTGTGTGGGATAATAACGGTAAAATTGTGCATTTGTGCTCATGTGTTTTACACCTTCTCCTCCTCCTCCCTCCATCTTCTCATCTCGTCTTTTTCCTCCACATTCAGTTTCTTAACCTGCTAAATCTGACACAAATCTTCTTTATCAGCGTCTCCTTTCAAACCTCCTTCATGTCAAGAGGTTAACTGATATTAAACAAGCCGATATGTCACTCAGACTCCGTGTTTGAAAGCATCTTAGCTCATGAATGTGCCCTATAATAGTGTTTTATTTGTTTATACAACATATATCTGTGTGTTAGAAGATGTTTTAGGTGATATTTGAGTAAAAACTATTTCAAAAAACACTTTAGACTATGTAATAAGCTATCTCTAAGTGTGTGTGTACAAGCTGCATATGCACATGTGTTTCTGTCTTGTGTGTATCTCTAGGTGTGTGTGTGTGTGTGTGTGTGTGTGGATGATGATCTAATTGATCAAAGGAACATGCGGGGACACGCCAACAAGAACCAATTAAATCCTCAGCAGTGCTGCCATCACTTTTAGTCCAATCAGGATGCTGAGAAAGGCTTCGAGTGTTGCCGCTCTGCATGTGTGTGTGTGTGTGTGTGTGAATGTTTGTGTGTGTGCATGTGTGTATGGATGTCGGAGCGAGCGAGAGACACTAGCTGCATTTGAAATCTCTCTCTCTTTCGAGTTGTAGAATCTCTGATTACTGGCAGTCAGATATGAGGGGAATTATGTGCATGTTTATGTGCGTGTGTGTGTGTTTGTATGTGTTCATGGTGCATGTGTGTGGGCTTGAGAGTGAGTGTGTGTGTGCTCTGATGTGTATCTGGCTTCAACAAACACCAAAAGTGGTTCAGAAACCATCAACAACCACACAAACACACCCACAAAGCAGGTACTTGTGTGTGCTTGAACTGCAGATGCACACACACACACACACACATCTGAAAATTAGGGGTGACAGGCAACCAAAGAGAGCAAAGCAGCACAGTGAGGAGCAGTGCTGGAGAACCGGATAAAAACCAGCTCAGAAACAGAAAAGCAGTGTGAAGGAATTTTTCCTGAAAAATCAGAATCAACCGTCGGCATCAAGGAAGAGTTTACATCACAACATACTTCCAGAAAGAGACGTGAGTCACCGGAAGAGACGCGGAGGAGATCAAACAAACAGAGGCTGAGGAGGATTTAAGGGTAACGCAGTCTGCCGTTCGGTGGTGGATCTATATTTGGAGGTTGAGGAGGGAGCTGATCTCTCCGCTGCCTGGCTGGTGGTTTCTCTGCTTCATCGACACGAAAGAGGAGAAAAGAGAAATTTAAAGAGGAGTGTTTGTGATGAAGCTGCACCCTGCAACATCTGTGTTAAAAAAAATCCAGCTGCTCATCTCCAAGTCTTCATGTCTGATTCTGATCACACCTTCACTAAACAGTGCTCAATTTTCTACTCTTCTGTTTTTTTTCGATCTGCTAAATGAACGTAAATGTGTTACTAAACATTAACAGAGACTCAAAAAGTGCTCAGATTTTTAGGAAACAAACGCAGCTCAGCCTTCATTTATCTCAGATAAACTCAAACATTATAAAAACACTAAAAAAAAGAAGCCTTCAAAGATTATCCGCCATCTTTAAACTCAAAGGACGTCACAGCAGCCTTAAACTGGAAGATTCAATGAGGAAACTACTGACGTCTGAAATTTCTGACATTGATGTGAGATGATGTGTGACAAATGTATTGCTGATTTGTTCTGTACATTACTGTGGAAAAAAAAAATCCCCCCCCTTCAGGGACAATCGAGTGTAATCTGATCTAATCTGAAGCTCACGGTGACTGAATGTACACAATTTGATCTGATGTGTTTCTATCAGACGTCTGCACGAATTATATCCATGTTTGTGTATTTAAATGTAGCTGGACTGCTGCACTTATTTGTTCATGTTCTCTGCCTCTATCGTCTTTATATTATATACAGTTATTACTGATTTGTGTTGTATTAAGATCAGATTTGCTTCCATGATCTTAAAATGTTTTGTGGACATTTGTTTTTGTGGTCAACACCTGTGGTAAGTTTCTTTAAAGAAAAAAGTTTCAGGCATTTTGTGGTGAAAAGCATAAAAAATTCCTCCCAATCTCTGCAGACGTCTACGAGTGTTTGTGTGCAGATGAAATATTGATGAAAACATAATAAGTCTCACTAATAAAAGCAGTTCATTTGTGCTGAATATTAATACTAATACCAAGATAAACTCATTACTTTAGCTCTTCATTTTCTCTCTTGTATATTATATGTTGTGTGATAAATTATTACTTTAATTTAGGACACTGAGTACAGTTTTCAATAATAAAACAGTGTGTATCGTAGCTGATGTTGGATTAAATCCATCAGTTTAATATCTCCTTTATCATCACTGATCCAACTTGTTTCATTACAGATTCATGAATGATTTAGAAATTATTTGTAAAACAAACAAAGCGTCTTATCAGCCTTTTATGAAACTACAAAAGCAGCTTTTTTAATTAATAAATGCTTCATTAAAGATAAATGAGTCCTTACGAAGCTACAGGCGGTGATTAATTCAGCATTTATTAATGACGGTTCTTTTAAGAGTCACCGAGGGTCTTTGAATCGCTCTCGTCACTCGGCGGATGAACTCTGGGAGATGCTGAGGCGTGATTGGATTTGAGATTTGAAGTCAAACATCTGAAGAGTTCAGATAGAAATCACGACGGCGTATTTACACGTCTTCATTCATCATTAGTCCGACCTCTGCTTTGTATTTCTGTTCACTTCATCTGGTCATCTGTTTAGATTAAACCATAAGGCAGATCTGAAAGAAATAAATTATGAAGGATGGAGACTGAACAAAAGGATGAGAGAAAATAAAAGCACACAGACAAAAAAAAAAATTCTCCTAAACTCTGTTTTCTTTCTCTGTTCTTGTTTCATTACTGGCCTACAACAGCTACAGAGATTAATGTGAATGATATTTGAATCAATAATTCATTTGTGTCTGCTCGGCAGCTCAGTTTGCCTGTGCACGTTGGAAAGACAGAAGCTTAATTCCTGCAAATTTGGAAACAATAATTTGAAGTCCAATACGATTAAGTTAACAGAGTCGACATGAAAACAAAAGCGTGTGGGAGTGTGTGTGTGTGTGTGTGTGTCCAGTCCAACTCACTGCCAATCTCGCTGCAGCAACACCGCAAAGTCTGCCGAGATCAATTTTCTCTCTCTCTCTCTCTCCTCTCTCTCTTTTTGAGGCCAAGATGAAATCCAACTTCATCCATCCCAAAACTAAAACTAAAATAAAAAAACAAAGAAAAAGAAGAAGAAAAACAAACCCCTGAAATAGCCGCACTCTCCATTAGTTATTTGATGCCCTGCGGAGTCTCCCCGAGTGCTGAAAAACAACTTCTATTTCTCCTTGAGCGGCGGATTACACCTCGCTGAAATAAATCCTTCTTCCCTCTGCGGAGACAATGAGATTTAGAGCGAGCGGAGGCGACCCGCCGACACGCTGAGCCTTTAATTCTATTCAGAGGAGAAGACAAAGTGGATACACTAATTCTGTGAGGTCTAACACACCTTTCAATGATGGAGGCTGACAGTGAAAGGTGGAGTGTGTGTGTGTGTGTGTGTGTGGACCTCAGTGTTTTATGTTTTCAGAGTGGACAACAGTGTGCAGTGTGATGGTAACTTGCAGTAATAAAGCTACACAAACTGTTTCAACAAGGGGATGGAGATAAATAATGAGTACTCGAGGTTCAGTACAGACACCAAGATGACACCTTGTCTACGACCTGATCCTTTTGCAAAGAAAGCAAGAATGAGAAAAAAAAGTTGTTGCATGCAGTTAAAGTTGTTGTAACAGAAGAAAAAGCGTATTTTTATTTGAGTGTTACATTTTTCGAGTTCAAGTTAAGGAATATTTAGCAAAGGACGAGATGAAGCTGAGGATCGTCTCTGCAAAGATCGACAGCTGTGTGGCGATTGTTACCGAGACCTGGCTGGATAACAACATCCCAGACACGGCAGTGGAGCTAGCATTATGTGAAAACATGATGACAATAAAGATTCTTGATTCTTTAAGTATTCTGAGGTGAAATTAAGTTTTCTGATGTCAGTCAGATTAAAATCTTCTTCTGTGTTAGCCTCCAAAATGTCACACAGACTCTTAGTTTTTAATGTAATCCAGGTTCAAAGCGAGTTCAGATGATGCACCTGCAGACGGTTAAATCTGGACTGACAGATGTTATTTAGAGCAGGAAGAAGTCCTGAGTTGGTGTTTTCCTCCATCAGGCTATCTGATTGTGTGTGTGTTTCTGTGATTACATGCATGTATCTGCTGCTTGTACATGTGTTGCATGTGTTGGTGGCTTCAACACAGACCGGTTGCGCCGTCTCCCTGGAAACTGTTGTCATATCAACCGCGACGGAGAACAGTGTGTGAGTACGGTAAGTTTGGAGTGGTGAAAACACTCGAAACAAAACTGCTCAGGGACCAGCTTTTCCCGCTGTGGTTTTTCTTCTGTGTGACTGAATTAAAAAAGGAATGAGGTAACACGTCCCATGAAACATCTGAGTGTCGTTTTCTTCCACAGTTCATGAGAAGAGCATCAGTTAGACCATACATACATCCATATATCCAACGCAAACATGAGTCTTTGCTAAATAGACACTATGTTTTTTTAAAGAAAAAGGTGAAAATGCAGGCGTGGAAAAAAGGGAAGCACGAACATTTACCCCTGAGCCATTCATACTGAAACCTTTTGGAGTCATGAATGTGCACTACAGTTACCTGGATAATGAAAGTGAAAATTTACTAAGAGATACTTACAGCTGACGGATGTACAGATGAGCAGGCAGGTCGAGCTGATTCAGCAGCGGGTGTGTAATGTCTGTGTGTTACGGGCTGACAGATTTATTTCACTAATAAGAGGTTTGACACAAATCACAGCTCAGCGCTTAGAAGGGGTCAGAGTGTGTGACAGTCCAGCAAGGGTTCACACACAGACTTTATCGAACAATACATGCACTTAAAGAGATTAGCAAGGATAAAAACACAAAGAGGCTTTTGACAGATGATATGAAATAACCGATCAAAACATCCAGAAACATTTAAGAGAAATCTGCATATGGAAAGAATAATTACACTTTTCATTTAGCGAAGAGGAAGTTATTCACATTTATTCTTGACTTTTGCAGTGAGGTCATAAAAGGTTTTTGGTTTTGTTTTTAGAGCATGTGCACCTCCAGCATCATTATTCAGTATGAAACCAAGACCCCTACGCTAATGTAAGGGAGGGAATTTACATATTTGCTTCCTCCCACACACTCAAATGTGCGTCTTTGTGTCTGATGGTTCAGAAGAACATGAGGAGTCCCTCCACCACTGAAGCATTTGGTTTCAATTAGATGGCTGAAAATACTCAAGGAGACTGACAGAAGAAGAAATCATGAAGAGAAATAATCATAATCTCACCCAACAGGCAGGGGAGGAAACTTCAGGTGCTCCATCGCCACCCCAAGCTCTTCGGAAGGAAATTAACACACTAAAAATCTGTAAAATGATCATCATCAGTGGTGCGTGTGGCATAAAACGTCCGAGTGCAGCCACTTGTGTTGATCTGATAAATGAAAAGCCTTTACAAGCCGCTCTGCAAAGGTATGATGGAGGTTTTTATTGTTAAAACACACTCCCTGTCTGGACTTTATTATCTATGCAACACACACCGCTTATCTTTCAAAGTTCAGCTCAACCTTTGTGAAGTGTGTATGTCGTGTCATGGTTAGGTGTTAATGTCAGTGTGTAGGTGTTTCAATGCACAGGCATGAAGGGCTCAGTGAAATCCTTCTAATGTTTTCCAAATTATGCTTGAATTTTTACAAATTCTATTTTTGTGTCGTAGTCTAACCAATAGTAAACCACTGATCAGTGATTTTGGTGACTGTAGCGTGTCTTTTCGGTGTCTGTGTCCATAGAGACCGACATTATTTCTGCTACTACGACTGGAAAGAGGAGTTTATCTTAAGAGTTATTTATCCAAGAAGTTCGAATGTCTGAATATATCTCCAACTTTACCAGACTCACAGAGAGCAGATGACAGAGGCGGTAATGAAACCAAGACATTGCCGCATCATTTTTTTTGTCTGTTCATTCAGCTGAGGCGCTGTGAGAAAAAAAAAACATTTATAATGGCTGGAAAACCTGGATTTTTATAAATTGCATCCACAATTGCTGCTGCTTCTTCTGCTGATACTTCAAAGCTTACAAGTTCAGTGTTTCAAAAATGTTCAGACAAGCAGAGAAAGAGCAAAAATCTAATTAGTGCTTTGACAAATGTCTTGGAGTGTGACTTTTTCCTTATCCTTTAGCCTGTTCTGTTTGTAGAGCATCATTTTTTCCTTCACTGCTGACAGACGGACAAATACGTGGCACGACGGGACTAATGGAAAAGTCTTGTGGTGTGATATTTTCTGCCTTTGCCTCATCATCGAGCAGCATCTGTCTGTCTCTCTCTGCTGTGTTTTCCCACCTTTAAATATTCAGTACATGTATACGTTGCATAAATTGGCCTTTGTGCAAAACACACACCATTTAAAACGTCACATTTTCACATCACATATCCTCCAGCCGTCAGATCTCCGGCCTTACATGCTCTCAAATTGGAGAAATGAATTTGATTTAATCACAAATAAACTTCAATAAGTAAAGCTACTTTGAAACTAATAGCAACAGACAGATAAATTAGCCTAATTTAATGCTAACTGTGACAGACCTCTTTCACTTTGACGCGTCTCAGCAATAAAAAAAGCGGCCGTAATTATTCACGTTAATCATGGCTGATTTCCATTTATCTAAGCTGGTATCAGGACCCTGAATTTAGAGGCTAACTGGCACACTTCAAGACAACAGAGGCTCTTTCTGCTTTTCCTGATATCCAAAGTCAAAGGCACAGACGAGGGTCAGACGAAAGACACGTCCTTGTGGTTTTAATAAAAGCTGAGCTGAAACTTCTTTGTTTGTCTACATTAACAGGTTTCTTGCATTTAGCTGGAAGCTGCTGGTATTTCCTGACCCTGCGCAGGCCTCGAGAAATGGCACACAGATTTCTTGATGATGTATGAAATGCACAGCTCGCCCACCATGTGCCTGCATGAGTGACTGACATCCATTAACGCTGATCTGCGCCTCCTTAGTCATGCTTTTAAAATAGTCGCCAATGTGGAAGAACATACGTGACGTGTCTGAGCGATGGTTCTCCTCCTATGTGAGAAAACAAACCCACCGTATGATTATTTATGTCCTTATAGAATATCTTATAGAATAATATGCTCAGACAACATTTGTGTTGCCTCTTTAAGCACTTAGTTATTCTCTGATAGACAAATGCTTTCACTCAAACTCTTTTAAACGACCACGTTATTAATATGCAATTTCACAACGCCGCCATGGTCCATGAATTTACATACCAAGAGCTGGAGGAATAATAATCATAAATTAAAGTGCACCAGCCGACTTCCTGCTTCCTGCACAGAGACTAAAATAAGTCAGAACCTTTATGTGCTGAATACGTGGAGGGTGGAGGTGACGTCTCTCCGCCATGTCAGGTCTGTTATAGGTTAAGTGTCTACGTGCAAAGCATGTTGGGGAGAAAAACATACCTGTTTAAAACGTGTTTGCAAACTCTTTGAAGGTCACCTGTTAATGTGAATTTATTAAACAGCACCTGAGCTGTATTTGATGGAAAGTTTTAAACTTGGTGCTGAGTTGATTTAAACTGGTGGCGAGGTTAATATTTCTGATGATTATCTGATGATAAATCAAAGTAGAATGTAGAAAACTCAACAAAAATCTTTAGTCCCTGCTTCTCAAAGAGGAGATTTTAAATCTCCCAAAAAAAATGTTAAACAAATACTTTATTTACATTATTTTAAGCTGAGGCTGAAACTAAGTTTGTTGTTTCATAATTCAAATTAGTCAAACTGTTGCACAAAAAAAGATGATGCGAAAATTTGAGAAAGAAATAGAAATAGTTTGTGACTTTTGTGAACATGTGAAGTGACTACTATAATATCAATCAGCTGAGATAAAAGGTTTAAAATAATCTGTAAATAGTGTCTGCAGGTATTTTATGTTTCACACTAATTTAAAAGCATCTTAGCAACATAAGTGTGGTTGCCAAGCAAAAACAGTCATACAGATGCAGGAGGAGTGTGGGGAAATGGAAAAAAGAGAAGAAAGCGAGTATTAGAAAAAGAATAAGCAGACAACCTGAGTGTGTAACTGGCTGGGGGAGGCAGGAGGTTGGCTGGATGGTCGTCTCTTTGCTTTACTAATGAGCAGCTCATTTAAATGAAGCAAAGAGCTCCTGGAGCGAGAGATGGAGAAATCCAGTGGGAGAGAGAGAGAGAAAAGAGATGGAGGAGGAAGAAGAGGGGAACTAAAGAGCAAGACCCATATTGAAAGAGAAATCAAGAAGCGTAATAAAGAATCACAGGGTGGAAGAAAGAAACTAAACTTTAACATCTATGTTAATCTATTAACAGAGTCCACAGTGGATGTCTTCGTATGTGTGTTTCTCTCACCTATTAACCAGGTAACCACTTACCCCCATGTTACTGCACCATGATGTTGACAAAAATCACTATTCTGCTGCTAAATCAGACCAAAAAAAACAAATGCAGCTTCATAAAAATGGAGACAGAAAGTCGTTTGCTAAACTTTACTGCCACCAGCCCCCTTAAAACGGGCTTAGGTCAACATTTTCAAACCACTCAGATATTCCCAAGAAACACTAAACTGGCGAGAGCTTTTAGATTTATCCACTCTGGAGACTATTTTTTGAAAAAAGCTCGGTTTCTGTGTGTGAAAGAAAATCTGAAAAGCCAAATGAGAGAAAAATGTGTTTGGAGATTCAGGCGGCTCGGTGTGGACGCGGTACAAGACAGAAAGCGAGGGGGGCTGAGACAATGAGAGAGACGGACAGAATAATAAATGATTCAGCCGCAGTCGCAGCCTCTGATTTAAAAAGGCTTTGAGAGCTGCGAGCCTTGTCGCTGGCTTTTTTTCCGCAGCCCACCCAAGTCTCTGTGCAGCTCATGTGGGTGCTGCGTGGGTGAGAGCTGTTGACTCCAGAGGCTTTGTGCTGGTGGGCAGGAGCTATGAAATACACTACGATGACAGGGGGCCAACACCAGCACCTTTATTATCTGCAGCCATTATTAAACTCTTAAACTATTACACAGATACCTTTTACTCATATTCATAAATACAAACATCACCGAAGGTCACAGGCTGGAGGAAACACACTGTGAGTGCATTACGGGTTCAAACAGCATCTTAACAAGTGAACTCATTAACAGCGGTATAAGCGGTACAAGTATAAAATAAGAAAATATTCCTCCTGTCGGGTGAAGGAATTGCTGTGGTTTCTTTGTGTGACTCGAAAGCTGATTGATGAATAATCTTAGAGGAAAAAAATCTTGTTGAAATGAAATGCATGTATAAATCCAGCTGCTAACCTCTGCTTTCTCCAACAGAAACCTTCACCTCCTCTGTCATCATGACCCATTAATTCAATATTGACTGATGAAAAAATAACATTTTATTTTATATTTGCATTTTTCCTCTTTGTGTCAGGTGTCAGCAGGTGTCGCTGGCTCTAACAGAGGACAAACGAACCTTTATCCAGAGGTACGTCTCTTCAGGCCTTTCTGCATGTCGTTTTTTTGCAGTCTGTTGACCCTTGTGTGAGTTTTCTTGGTGAAGTGGCTGTTTTTATTGCGGCAGCCTGCATTTACTGTCCTTTATGTCTAAGCTATGCCATGTTGTGTCACTACAGCGTTATAATTATTTTTAACCTGTGGTGGCTTTCTTGCTCTCCCAAAGCTTCCAACAACAGTGATTCATGAAAGTTGACTCCCATTTTTTTTTCTCCTACTGCCTCTGAGAGGTTAATAAATCAGGAGAGGCACGGGAAGACGAGGGCCGCACCCTCCGAGCCTCGCAGAGGTGACGACTCCATCTAGCTGATAATTGCACAGTTTAACCGGCGGGGCATGTTCTGGATAATTGGAAGCGCTCGCCTGCTAAACGGCAGAGCCTAAGCAGCGAGGTAATTCTTGCAATGTATTCTTCAAGGTGTAATCACTTTCATCTCATTTTCTAAAGGGTGAGCGCATCGACTTGTTGTTCTCCCAGAGCCTCGTGTAAACACAAACCGGCGTGCCTTGGGCCAAAAACTGGGGCGACATACTGGTTTATCTTCTCCAGATCGGAGTCCTGCTGGGATTATCTTGTTTGCTGGCTCCAGACCTGATTCCACTCCAGTTCTGTTATGAAAACCAAAAATTTCCACAAAGTCACAGTTATTTATCCCAAGAAATTCACTGAGCATGTGTTTTGTTTTTAACAACAGACATCAAGAAGTAAATCGAGGTGAGGAAAACATTTTTCTACATGTTATGTCTCTTCTTTATTGAGGTTTATGCCTGATAAAAGAGCTCATTTCTCCTCTCTTTGCAAATAAACATAATGTACTCCATAGAAATTAAAAACCCTCCAGGTTTCAAATCTCCCATCTTGAAGACGCCGCCATCGGTAACTGTGCAGAGGAATAATTTACCCCATCAGTCTGAAGTGTCTGCTGTATTGTGATGACTGCTGGAAGCTACTCTCCTTCAACCTGCCTCATTTACTTCAGTTACTGACTTCATACATGCATACGGAGCTTTCCAAGAAGCCCCAAAGGAGTCTGAACTTGTTGCGTTGGGTGTGTGTAGGCGGAGAGAGCGGCAGCAGCAGCACAATAACACACTATGCTACACTACATGTCTTCTACATAAAACCTCAGCCTGTCGTCCAGCTGGTCTCCCTCTTGCTCACAAGTCTTTGGAGGATTTGACGGACTTGAAGATCTCACTCTTTGATTGCAGCAGACTCGCACCAAAAGCTCAGTTTATTTAGACTGCTAGAGTCAAATTCTTCTCAAACCTCTGAGAAACATCTGGGGCATGACGTCAGCGTCCAAATTCATCCAGTTATTCAAAGAGGTAGGTTATTCACAGCTTACTTTTAAGCAGAGCAGCAGACTGACTTATTTTAACTCAAATACCAGATTAAATATCATCGATCATCTAGCCACATGCAGCTAAAACCGACCAAAACTTGACGAGAGAGCGCCAAAACAACCATGAAAGTCAATATAATGACACACAAACAGAAATAACACATTTTCCTTCACTGCAGTGTCTAAATTGCAAAGATTTGCTCCCTTCCTCATCTTGGTGACAACATAATGGGTTTTGTGGAAATTTTCTTTTACCATTTCCTGAACTTTTATAAACAAAATGATTCACAGACTAATCAACAGCATAATTTGTAGATTAATCAATCATAAAAGCAATTTAATAACCAGTAGTAGCTGCATCTTTTGCATCTGTCGTCCTACCTTTTCTGCTCAATGTCATATCTGTCTTAGTTATATTTCCTGATTTAATGTCTTGGTTGAACAAAAATTGGCTCCAGTCTCTTCTTTCGTGGTCTGTTGAGGCCAAACACGAAGCTTTGCCAAAGTGAGGTCAGGTCTTGTTATTTTTTTTGTTTTAGAAGATTGTTGGAACGCCACTATCTTAAAAAGTCTGCTGCTGTTTTACGGCTCTTTGTACACGTCTGCATTATCTCGCCGTGTGCTGGCAGCTGCGACTTGGATTGACTCGTTCTCTCACCGCGTGATGACAGGTTGGCTGAGGCTCATATCAGTTTGCCACATTGCTTACCTACCCCTGTTATGTTGGGCTCAAAGGGACAGGAAATGACCTCACACCTCATTCATCCATCAATCCAGCTGAAACAATTTTACCTCCACCTGTCAGGAGATGCTGCAAGTGCAAAAAAAAAAAAAAAAAAACATCAAATAATCTCTGTGCTATCAAAATAAGAAGAGAGACCTGCATTTTTTTCTAAATTGAAAAACATCAAACACACTCCTGTTTATCTGAAATCTCTTACAAGATGGATGGTGAAGGGAAAGTTGAGGTTGAATCAGTTTGCCAAGTCCCCCGCCGCCACCATCAACTCAACCCCCTCGAGCTGGTTTAAATCCAGATGCTCGAGTAATCACAGCAAACCACTCTGTAAATCTTATCTGTCA